>OX387653.1:21697190-22297190 GCA_947568875.1 Fissipunctia ypsillon
CACCGAGCGCTCGGTTCATTTCTTCATACAAACAAACCAAAATCAGTAGCGTACCGTGCGTGCGTTGCGGCCGGTGCGGACCAGTGGACGTTCACCTTAAGAAGTGTATATAGTTTAAAAGTATTGATCTGGCTGTCGCATATTGTCATCTCTCTTGCTCACACGGGAGCTAAGAATGTGCTATTTTGAATAATGTAATCAATTGGCAAACTAATAAATAAATATTATTTATTAGTTCGCCAGTTGATTACATTTTTCAAAAAAACATCTTTTCATTTGACATTCTTTAAAATTAGGTCCCGTGTAAGCGAGAGAGGTGACAAAGTGCGACTGCCCTGATAACAAGGAGTACGAGTCTTAACCAACAATGCCATACTTTTTTTTTATAAATACTAATATCATATAATTCGTCTTTCCCAGGGCAAGTACAAGGAAGCCGAGACGTTATACAAGCAGGTGCTGACCAGGGCGCACGAGAGGGAGTTCGGAACTATCGACGGTAAGTCCTAGCATATTAACATGGCGGAATTTATCTCACAACTTTACATGAACAGTACCTGGCTGTATATATGGCACATCCAGTTTAAGACGGTATAGTGTACATTTTAAATGCTGGCAACGTTGCAAATAGCTGCCTAATATTTCGCTGCTTTAATTAATTAATATTACTAAATGAATTTATGAAATATCTCTCTGTGACCCACTAAAATAGTGATTACGAATTGCAATCGTAACACTTGATTAGGTGTTTTAACAGTTTTAGGTATATACAAAAAGCATTTGGAAGGTTTCCAAGTGCTTTACACACCTAAAATTAAATATTTATTGGCACGATATTAGTAATTGCAATTCATAATCAATGTTTTATTTCATCACAGTGATATTTCACTTATACTGGGGCCGCACCTGCGTGTATCGTGACAAAGCAATGCGTGCTGAAACTTCGTATGTTTTGCTCGTTAAAAAGTTATTGAGCTAATAATAAATAAAATTTACAAAAAAGTGACAGCGTTGTTATTTAAAGCCGCTAATGCGGTGGTCACATTAGCGGCTTCATAATTTTTTACGAATTTTAAGTTTTTTTTTTTTTATATGGACATTTTTAGGATCACCTGTGATGAGTTCAGCTTCAAAGTTTCGTAAAAATTCCAACACTATTCCGTCGCTCCACTTCATTATTCCGATAGAGCGTCTAGGCAGTCCGGAAACAACAGTTGAAACGAACAACGCTAGTCCGACCACGTGCCACGCTAAATAGCGCGCCAAAACCCTTTGAGTGCTACGCAGCCCGAACTATCGCGACGATAGCCGATAATGGTTGGTCACATCTGCGTGTATCGTACCCTGTGCGAAGCTTCGTGATAGACGCAGACCCCAACATTAGTAATATTGATTAATTAATCAAAACAGCGAAATATTTGACAGCTGTTTGTGACAACGACAACTTTTAGAATGACTTCGTAGAGCGCCGTCTCCGTCTCTCGTACTTATTTTGACAGTCTTCATCTAAAACTTGATGTGTCATAATCACGCCGGGTATTGTAGCCTACGTGCTTGACGGTTGGGTTTTCGTTACGTGAGTTATTGTCATAATAATGGTGGAAAGAAAATATTATTATTTATGAGTCAGTTATTGGTTCTTTAATTTACAACTTTACGAAACTAAACAAGACATGATCAAGTTCTTTGTTTAATTTCAATTAATTACAAGTCCTCAGGGACAGAATGTTATAAAAAGTTTTTTTTTTTAAATATTTTATAGTTTTTTTTTCGTTATTTTATGTATTTGCATTTATGTAAATTGACGTTTATTTTGTTTACCATTTCAGAGTATATAGCATCATTAAATGCAAAAAAGCCTCTTAAAAAATAACAATCAGCTGCACATAGTATATGACAAATTTTAAGACAAACTAACAAAGTTGACAGAAGATAATGTACTACTGCTACATTCCTATAACATACTAGAATTCATTAAATGGCGGCTGAAACTCTAATCAATTATAATCTCAAAGGAATGATAAAAATATGGGCAACATTATTTTGTGCAATACGTAGACGTTATTCTTCCGTGGTGCAATACAAAGACTCAGTTTTTGGTGTAAGCAAAAGCATAATCAGTCTATAATGTTCCCACTTCTGGGACACAGGCCTCCTCTCTTCGAGAGGGACTGGGCTCCACCACGCGGGCCCAGTACGGGTTGGTGGACATGCCGAAACCAAAGCACTTACCATTAACGTTTGAGGAAACCAATAATGAAACAAGCTTTGTAAATGGGTATTTTTGTCATTCCGTTGAACTATGGTGAAGGCTGCCTAAATAAAGTAACATTTTGACCAAAGCACAAAGGTTTGCTGTGTAACAATGTATTTTGTAAAGTTATTGTTTATTTTTCTATTCCATATTTTTTCTAAGGAATAGGTTCTCGACTTAGCTCGAATTTGTAAATAGTAAACAAAAAATACAAAAATACTGCATGTTAATTCGTTAAGTGAGTTTAGTTTTTGCTAATTTGTTATTTGTAATTAATTTATTTGTAGGCATAAATAAATATTGAGTGAAATGTTATACAATTTAATCAAATATTGATTTATTTTATTTTCATTTGTAGTTAGTAGATGACGCATGCAATAAGTTGACAAATTAATTTTTACTCGACGCAAAAAAAAATTGATACAAAAATATTATTTTACTATTATTTCGTCTTGTGATTTTTTTTTACAAATCGTTATTTGCGTCCAGTAAAAAGAATTTTATATTTAGATAATTATTTTCTGACAATATTTTTCCTTCTTGTATAGATCTCTTTATGCATTTGATTTAGAAGTGAATCGTAGATTTTTAGCATGTAGAATTGTAGAGGCTTCCTTTACATCTTGCCATTAAGTAAAAAAATTAAAAAAAAATGTTACTATTAGTTTGTAATAGCTGAAAGCTTACGCGTGATAGAATTTTGAAGTCTTTGTCTTGACTCATCATTATCTGCCTACGGTTGGCTTCCAGTCTAACCGGAAAGTCTTTATCTTGACTGTGATTGAAAACTCACAGTATCAAGGTGTATATCCAATTTGACGATCTCAGTTGCCTTTGCTGAGTACTAAGGTAATTTGGACGATTGGAGATGCCGTTTTCATAATTATATTTTAATTGCCTTGTGTTGCCTTATAATTTTTAGTTTTAATTTAGAAAAACGAATACAGGTTGCTTTTCTGTGCAATAATGAGCCAAGTTATTGTGATTTGCTCGAGTATAATAACGTTAGTCTTACAATATAGCCTCGAGACTAAAATATAAATAAATAAAAAATATACAATAAAACAAGGCTGAAGTTAAACTACGACCATGCAATATAGTTTTAGATCCAATTATGATAAGTATAACGTTACCCACTCTTTGTGAACATTTTGTTTACCAATATCCTACGCTTTTTCAAAAGCGACGTTTTAATTTCATATGTATTATATTTAACCTTTTTATTATTACCTACAGTAACTCTTGGTATTGTTTACGCACAATAAGCTCGCGTCCTAACCGAAAGCGTCTGTCGCGCGAGTACGTGATCGTCGGGCTCTTATATAATTTACTAGCTGTGCCCCGCGACTTCGTTCGCGTGGAAGTCGTAAGATACACAATATACTAAAATAACAGCCACATTTTAATAAAACTCCCTCGTCATGGTAAAATTCAATCATGATTCGAAAGACACGTGGCGCCATCTATTACCATAAGAACGTTGTTGTTGTTTTCCTCGGGAACAGTACTTTTTTCGGGATGAAAGATACTCTATGTCCGCTTCTGTACACCTGACAACGTATATGCAAAATTTCAGGATGATCAGTTCAGTGGTTTAGGCGTAAAAAAGGTAACAAACAAACAAACTTATTTTCGCATTTGTAATATTAGTTAGGATGATGTACTCGCGCGGTCAATAAGTCGCGTTTGTACGTCATAAATCATTTAAACGATCGCATATTCGCGCGATAGTCGCTTTCGTTTAGGACACAGGATAAAACTGATTTCATTTAATCGCACGATCGTTTTTATCAAAGCATTCATTTAATTAGAATATGGGATTTAGAGCTTATCCAAAATAATAAACAAGCTGTAATTGTTATAACGAATTATTTTACATGTTATTAGAGTAACTATTGAGTTTTTGTTTTTAACCAAAATAAGAAAAGCAATTTCTTTCAAAAATCAAAGATGCCAAATTATTTCCTAATTTATATACCAAATGTAGCGAACCGCTGAATTTTATGTAGTGTGAATAATTTTATATAAATTATATTTATTTACATTAAAATTATGGAAAGAGTAAAATGTTTTGTTTATTTATCTTATGAGTTACTTGTGGTAAGGAAACAATAAGTAAAAAATAATTCTCGCTTTAAATGTGAATTTTTAAGTCTCGCAATCACAATGTAACATTTGGTAAATATATCGCGTTTTTCTGAATTCCGGGTTTAAGTTAATCAAAAATAACGACTTCCGTAAACAGACGAGGTTGTAAAAAGTTATAAATTAAAATAAAACCTAATGATATAAGTAATAGCGACCCGATTATTATTATTACTTATTGTTACTATACTCTTCCCATCCCTGTACCATCATACTACAGCATAATACAACTTGCAATAGCTACAAATTGTAGTTACATGGTACTATCCCTCAATTGGTGCGATGGATGGATGTTCATTGAAAACTAAACCTTAGGTGAGTGACACAAGTTCGGATACTGTGTGGCACAGGTAGGAAAGGCAAAGAACATTCCTTTGTAATAGTTTTATTATTTATTTTTATATGTTTGTTTGTTATTATGTGTAAACGTCTTTTGCCGTGTGTCACACCTTCCCGACTTGTGTCACATTTTTATAGAAATAAGTTTGGCTATGGCTTTCTATTATAATAGGAATGATGACTAATTTTTTTTTGGGTCGTCGTTAGATTATTAAAAAAATATAGGACACGTATTTTTCTTTTTTTACGTAATGAAAAGATTACGGCGATACATTGAGTTAAAGTGTGGCATGACGTCACGCCTCAATAGATTTTATACTGAGTTGTGACGTTGTGAGCCCCCTAACTTTATTGCATTTTACCTAAGTCATTTTTTATTAATATGATAAAGAAAAAGTACGTGTCTAATATTTTTTATTATCTGACTGACGGACTAGATTTTTTTTTTTACCCAGGCATCATACCTATTATGGCTTTTTAATTTATGATACTATTTTATTTCCTCTTTTATAATATTGAGCATGAATGTTTTTGGATAGTGGGGAACATAGAGAATCTATCGTGTTGTCTAACATCCTATTTTTGTGGATAGGAAGACACTGAACCAAACGTCCTTTTATTTATATTTGCAAAAAAGCTCAAACTAGTTAATATGGACCTATTGTTCAACTGCTGGAAAATCTCGGCAGTAGAACAACTGACCACTAGAAGGTTAAATAAAATTAGCTGTCGAAACTTCACAGACATGATGGGTAAGCTAATTTAATTTGACAAACTTAACCATAAGCTTTTGATATTGGTACAATATACAAGGTCAAATTAAATTAGCGAAAAGAGACAAAATAAGTCTACCTAACCACAAAAATCTAGATGAATTTTAATGTATTGTCGTTTGAATCTCTTCGCCTGAACACGTAGGTATGTATTTAAAATGTTATGTAAACGTTTATATAAAGTTAATACATATGTTTACAGGCGATAACAAGCCCATCTGGCAGGTGGCCGAGGAACGTGAGGAGAATAAGCACTTGCAGAAGGAGAACGCTCCTTATGGCGAGTACGGCGGGTGGCATAAGGCTGCCAAGGTAAGCGAGACTTTATTTATTAGTTAATAAGAACTTAAATTAGATACCCATGTAGATATATAGCAACAAATGATAGTAATGTTTATACTAAAGGTACAACCGTGGACATTTGCGTTGAACCACTTTTCGACCTTACATGGTACATTGCTGTGTACTTTGAAAACATAGGCGATTATTCCATTGCAACAGCGAACCGCTAAAAATAATTTATGCAAATGAATATAGATACAAACGAATAAATACCTTAATAAAATAATACAGTAGCTGTTAAGAGTGACGCTTCAACCTCCGAAAATTATTACCACATATTATTATAGCCACAATCACAGAATTATTGAATTGGTTTAACCCTTCGTATGGTTCCACGCGAGACAACATGGCTTTATAATTGTTTCTGTGTATACGAAAGGTTAAAACAAGACGTGCTACGCCGATCCCAAATAAATCTGAATAAAGGCAAGAGAATGATGACGATGAAACGATATTGGGAATAATAATTAGAAGATAGTAAACCTAAACGAACATGATTTCGTGTCCCCAGGTTGATTCCCCAACAGTAACAACGACACTGAAGAACCTGGGAGCTCTCTACCGGCGTCAGGGCAAGTACGAAGCCGCCGAGACGCTCGAAGACTGCGCCCTCCGTAGCCGGAAGGAGGTAAATACTACTCCAACTAAAGTTATAGACAAATGAATAATAGGATTGCAGGTTGAAAGGTGTCGCCTGCGTAACTTGATAAGGTACAACTTACAAGCCTCGAATAACAGTTGTTTCTCAATTATATAATATTATTAATTTGTGTAACTCGTTTCGCAAGAGATTCGTGACTTTTCTTGCTGACTTTGTTCTATAAGATCATGCAATTTAATTCTTGAAATATCGCTAGAGCTTATGGTAAGCTAACAAGTGACGATCCTATAACTTGCGACGGTAATAAATGCACCCTAATTCTATTGCGCAGAATTAATTGCATGTAAATATTTTTTTGGGCTAGTTTGACATTATAAAAGCAACTTAATGGTCATGTTCTTAAAGTCGACGTTTCCGGCGTATTTTTCCATGTTTAGTCAAAGTTTATATTTTTGTCCGGAATGTGCGATAGTGTTGAGTAGGCGACATCTTTCTACATTGAAATGAGATGGGTACTTTGATGCGTTTAAATTAAATCAATTGTTTTCTAAAATAATATACACCGTGTGAGATTTGATGCACTTCAATTTGAGTAATATGGGAGGGGTCAATCTATTTATGAAGTTTATCACAGATTTGTTTTAATTATTGTAACAGGTTTTGTGCACAGCAGTGAAAATTGTTGCACTTTCGTTCTAGTTGATGGGTTTTACACATTTTAAATGACAACACTTAGGTGTATAAATTCAAATGCTAACTTACGTTTTAGATTATATCGTATCTAATTTATAACTTTTACGTATATATCTTCTATTTCACGGTTTTAGTATGCTTAGACAACACGCACACACATTACTATTTATTTACGTAACGGACTTCGTCATAACGCACATTATCCGAAAAATATTGTCAATGTCCGCGAAATGCTGACATTGCCCGATCGTTGTTGACATGTCGCGGGCATTGACATTAAAGCCTGCTTTACACGATGCGATTTTATTTATTTGCCAGAAACATGGTAAGTTACAAAGGTGTTACATAAAATACATGGAGCTACATGTCTCACCGTTTTAACGGTATGCAAAATTAATATAATTTATTGCCTGTGGCATACCATAAGTTTAAGCAAGAATAAAAGTGCACCGTCTAAACAGTGCTTACATGATATGCAAGTCATTTGTTGCTTCAATTTTATTCTAAACAGGCTAGAAACTCACATCGTGTAAATTGGGCATTATTCAGACAAAGTGGTATGCAGTTTTGTTCGTAATATAAAAATATATATTTACAACATACTCTAGCACAATTTAACGTATAAATAATTCATTTTGCACGCTGCCTAGCACGTACAGCAAGTAAGTCACAAACAAGAAGCTAATTAACATTTATTGCTTAAAATGTTACGATTTTACAGGTGGCTGATAATTGGCGATGATTTTGTTTTCCAAATTGTTATTATTTACTTATGAATTTTAGGAATTCGTTGTCTCTCATTAAATTAATAAGTTTTTAACAGACAATTAGGACGATCCAATTGAAGATATTAAACAAAACTTGCTCAAGAATGTTATGTATTTTCTCTGACTGAAGTAATTGTACTTACCTAACTGTTTATTTTGATAAAACTTTAGCTACCGCTATGTTTAATAGACAAGATGAAGAAACTTGCCTCCTAGGGTCAGTTTCCAACAAACGGAAATATCCTCGCGGATGCTCGAGCACTTTTTAAATTTCACTGAATATGTAACTGTACTGCGTCGAATTTTATACTTAAAGTCAATATTGATACAGTAACTTATTCAGTGAAAATTAAAAAGTGCTCGAGCATCCGCGAGAATTTTTCCGTTTGGTGGAAACTGACCCATACGCGAAAGTTAATGTCAAATAACATTAGGTCTCTCAACATTATTGTCTTGTCCATTTTCGATCCATAGAAATCTTCTAAAATACCTAGCAGAAATTGCAAGTTTAAAACCTACTTAATAAACTGGTCACGTATAGGCTTTGGACATCGTCAAGCAGTCGCGCGCTCGTAGCGGCCGGCATGGCAGCCGCGAGACCATGGAGCCGCATCAAGACCATCACGTTGAAGAGGTCAGCGCCTGAGCTGTGTCTGTTGCAGGCTTGATAGGAACGCGGTGGCTTGCTTTCATCGGGGAATATGGGGAGGGGGGAGGGGGTGTTGCACTTTGAAATAAGAATCATTATTCTATTAGGGTTTTATGATCGTCTTTTGATTATTTTTGGGATTTGCCACTGGTTTCTGGGAGTGTCTTCATTTGGAGTGTTTGTTCAGCGTTTACGTTGATGCTACCTTGAATGCATACGCTGCGGTAGCGTTTCGTTCGCGCTTACCAACACCAAATCATTTATTAGCATTCAGAATTAGATCAGTAAATTGTTATACTTACATGTTATACTCAAATGTTGGTCAACCAATCACAAAAAATTGGTAACATGTGATTTCACAGCAGATTTACTGATCTGGACCTCGGACGCTTTCAGAAACTATGGTTTTATAACTATGCTTTCGGAAACTATGGTATTACAGCGATTATTGCACTATATTAAAACTGAAACTTACGTACAAATCATTATTTGGGAATATCAAATAGAGCATGTAAAAACCTTAGGAAATCAAGCCACCTCACAGCTGAATTGGTTGGGTTATCAAAGCACTGGGTTGTCAATGTCGTGATTCGTGCCACACATCAAATTAAACCACATTGTAATGGAGCTTAACACTTCGCATGACTAGCAAATGTCACGTAGTATGCACCGGTATTTTAACACAGGACGCGATACTCAACCTGCGGGTTGCGCGGAGGCTTCATAGAATCAGGATGAGCACGGTTGGGGCAAGTTGACCCATTTCAGTAACGGTATCACCGCAAAGTTTCATTTTAATGTAGACATTGTATGAGACAGAAACACGTGTTCAGTTCGATTATCTATTTCAGCATTGAATCGTTTCGTTTTCTCAACATATGGGAGCAGAAGCAAGACTTTCAAAAGCGTCGTGTTTGTACAATCAGTATCATTAAAATTACAGCACTGGAGCTAGACCACCACCTCTTAACGCAGTATTATTGTAATCTTACTTCAGTGTGGGAAAGAGATGGAGCTAGACGTTCTGTATAGCTCCATCTCTTTCTCACACAGAAGTTACATTAAAATAATACTGCTTTAAGAGGTGGTGGTTGGCCCCCTGGTATCTTATTCCAAAGAAAAAAAGGTTGAGTATTGCTGCATAATCCTGTGTGTCCTGTACAAACTCACAAAGCTACAGTTCTACAATATTTCCTTAAATAACGGCTATGACTGTTCGCGTGATCGTTCCCTTGAATTTATTCCGTTTCCTGATTTTATTATTATCTTTTACATTTCTCATTATAAGTTACCTTTATATTATTTTGCGGTGCTTTAAATGTTGGTCCTATTTATCCTCTATGTTGGCGGAGTTTAAAAGACGAGCTGGCGGAGCTTTTCGACTTAATTGATCACAAGTAAGTTTCATGTACAGACATGAAACTGCAAAAACAGTTTTGAGAGCACTCAAAATAATAAACATGGCAGAGTTGCAAGAATTAAATATAGTGAAATGCTCATTACCGGTGTGTATTAGGGTTTTAAAATATGTAATACAAGTTTGAGGACTATCAAGCGGTTCTGATACTTAATTTCAGATGTGTATCTTGTTAGGGTGCTGTTTTCCAGCATTATATTCACAGCCACCTTTCATTCACTCAGGGTAATAGTGTTGTGTACCTCATTGGGCAGCGTTGCAAACATCTTGATCATGCTTTATGTCCCCATCACACTCATTACATTTGTTTTATTATGTGGTGTCTTGTTTATGTTTATTTTTGTTTTATTTGTTTATTACATGTAATTTTTGGGTATTGGTTGGTTTTATATGACTTTACGGTATATGAAACCGATTTCTGTTATTATTTCAGTTATTCTGATTTATATTGTACTTACTATTTTCTGTTGTCTCCCGTTGGTGCACAAAAGCTATAGTTACTTTGAAAGTATCAGAATTTATGTGACGTTTGGAATTATTGCATTTCTTATAAAATAAACTCGCCTGAAGTTGACGATCTCTATTCGAACGACTCGCGACGACAAAAGAAGTATTATTCAGTAAATTGGTGAAATTGCCAATCGTTAATTCCACAGCACAACATTCACATACTTTCTCAGTAAGCACACTGTTGGGTTAACACCTAACTCCCACCTTTTATTTCTGCAGCTTCTTACACACCACCCATTATTTTTTATTTGCACATTTTATTTTTTGTTTGTTTCCGTTATAGGGCGCGAACCAAGCGAGCGAACCACGCATGAACCTAAAGTCAAAACTGTTCAATGCGCTAGGCATCAACACTGGCAGCAATCCGCCTCACCAGTAGCCACGTAGTGTACACTAGGGTTTAAGTTGTCACTGCTTTACGCACATGGTCCTTATAAACTAATACGAAATGTAGGCAATGGCTTTTTGGAGTGTAGACTATGCTTGCTTTTGTGATGCACAGTTACAAACGTCACTATTTTTATTACGATGAGATTACTAATGTCATTTCAGATGTCCAGTATTAGTTCTGTTTAATATGAGATTATTGATGTGTATTAAACAGCTGATAATTAAACATGTTTTATTAATATAACTCTAAATTAAGTGTCTGATAAGCTTTTACTATGGTGCAAATACAAAACCATTGCTTATGTTTCGTACTCGACTAATGTCCGCTCACTATATTGAGGATCACGTGCGTTCCACACTTAATTTGCCGCCATTTTGAATTTCTTGGTCAACAAACATAATGCAATTTTTCAATGGCCTAAGCCTTAGTTAAGATTAATTCGAATGAAAAGCATTTTTATCACAACAAATTCAAAATGGTCGTATAGTAGCTTAGTATTATTTATTAGCATGCGATATAATTTTAGTAAAAATAAAAGTTTTTGAAAATAAATAAATAAATAAAAAAATATAAATTACAAATGAATGTGTGGTAGGAGCATGTCAGTGAGCCGTCCTGCTATAGTATACAATATTGTGTTTATAAATAAATATAAAGTATCAAGACGGTGTATGTATGCTGTTTTTAAGGTGACATTTAGTCATTTGTTGCTGAAATACATTTTATATAACCAAGTCTTTTGATTCTGTTAGATTCTGTTCTATATTTGAGAGTATTAAATCATTACCTATCTAATATGTACATATGTACAACCGCGATCCTCTTGTCTGCGGTTGTATTACCTTCGTAATAAGGTCGAAGTGGTTGACCGCAAATGTCCGCTATGGTACATATATTTTAACTTTATAGGTACATATTCTCACGCTCTTGTGCTAAACTTACACTAGTAGGAATCATTGTATTTTAATCTAATAAGAATCTAATAGGTATCAACAAAATGACGTTGATTATTTAAAATGTACACAAATTTAGAGAATTTATAAGCTGAATTTTGCATTTATAATCATTGAAATATTTATAAATATTATCATTACAATAATTTTTATTTTATTAATAATTAATTTGCGCATGTTTAAACAACGATTTTATTCGCTTACAATATTATTTTAATTAACTGATTGTATTTTTAATCGATGTAAGTATGTCATGTTCTTTGTTAGGAAGAATGCATGAATGTGAATTTTATTATTGTGAATGTTTAGCTTTACTCAACCTAGGGAAAATACTTGTGTTTTAGGGTATCCTAGTTTTAATCAATTAAAGTTGTAATGCGTGTATCATTTTAAAAACACGAGAACGTGAATGCAACTTTTTAAATCGGTCTAGTATGTGTGAAAGTCAATGTTATCAACATTTTCTTTCACAAGCTGTACGGTTGAGTATAGCTGTTTTATCTATTTTACCAATAGTCATGTTTTATCATTATCATCAGTAATTTTATGCTTAACTTTCATTCCAGTGTTAGCGTATGTCGATCTAAGCTTTATGTGAGTAGGTGATAAATATTATTATATAGTATTTTTATATACACTGAACTTCTTTTAAACTATGGGGGTGCTTGAAATGTGGATTTTTTCTATGTACATTAGATTACAATATCGGCATAACTTTAACAGTTTTTTTTAAAGAATCTCCCTTTAACAACAGCTACGTCACAGCAATGAGAATTATTTTTTTATTGTCTCGATATCTACGTCGAATGGTAATTATAAAAATTGTTAATAAATATAATTTATGTAACATTATTTTTGGTTTTATTTATTTTTATTTCGGAAGAAGGTGAGTCTACAGTGTTATGCAATTTATAGCCCACGAAGCAAACAAGACGCATGACAAACAAACCAACAGACACACGAACACATGTTTTAACGGCTTTCGCTGTTAGAGTAGATGCATGGTGGCATCTCATTCACTAAATTAATGTTTTGTAAATTTCATAATCACTACTATCCTACATATTAGTTACACTTCTCTGTCATTGTAGAGTTTTATTTATCTATGGTTATTTCCCGCCATTTCTGTTCTGATGGTCTTGGTAAAGGTATATATTTTATTCAGCCTAATTATGAAACTCATCCGTACTCTTTAAACAATCCCTTTCCAAGTAATAAATCTAAATTTCAAAATTCCTAAAGACTTTCAATCAGACCTTACTTACCATCAAAGAATCTTTTTTCATATTATTTTGAACAAAATGGAGTGTAAATTGCATAACACGGGGGCAGGATTGTGGCGCGGTGTCTCGGAGCGCGAGTTTCTCAAAACTGCGCGAGTCGCTGAGGCGCTCGTCCGCGCGACTGTTCAGTCGACTCGCCGGCCGCCACTCCGCCCACTTGCCAACCGACGTAGACTTCACCGACCCTGAAAGGTAACCACGCCACAGTGCAGTCAGCATGACGACAAATGACTACTCCAGCATAATGCTGACCTTCACGCGCGCGTATTTGTCAAAATATTCATGGTACTTTGGTACAAAATAAGGTTAATTTTATATTAACGAAATATCGCGAATGTTTGCACAAATGCGCCGAGTATAGTGCCAGCGTAACATACCATAACCCCGAGATAGAGGTTGCTCAAAAGTAGAAGAAAAAAAGTAAAAAAAAACGAGTTCGGTGATGGATTTTTTATGCCAGTATTGTGATGAAATTGGTCTTGTTAAGTCTTTGTAAATTAAGATCTTCGCAAGTTAAGCTAAGTTCTGCTTGCTATCGCATACCTCCGCTTGTAATTCTGCTTGATTATTTACATCTGGTGTATGGTCTATTCAGAAAGTTTCAGACATAAAGCAGTTTCAATAAATATCTAATATCAGGTAATTATAATTTATTACTATTTCAATCAATTGCACATTCCAGTGTGTTGCACTATTCGTGTCAATCATTTTGCAAACACTATGAACATATGTAAGATACATCCATGAGCAAGTATTGTATCTAACAAAATGACCTACCTACAATACATTTGCACCAAAATTCCACTTTTAATGAAATGTCTACATGTTGCCTGCATATGTCGCTGATTTCTTCATTTTTAATTATTTAAAGTATCCAGATTAATTTGTTGACATTTAATTTCAGAACCCTTTTTCTGTTCTCCAAATATAATTTAAAACAAGTAATATTAATCAACAAATTAATGATTAGCTTTGTTTTGTTATGATTACAATTTCAGAACCAATTTTCTGTTTTCCATAAAGGCTCCCGCAGACAGGCGCGACGCGACTGGTAGAACAATGTCAATGAAAACTTCATGCAAGTTTTTGTACCAGAATCGCGTCACGCCTGTCTGCGGGAGCCTTAACACAAAACTTAACAATCAGCTGCCTTATTTCGTATAATTTCATTTGACTGACAGTACACTGACGCCATCTTTTTTCCCTTTAGCATGAAGCGCGCAAGCTCCCTGTCCGCGCTCAGTAACTCGAACCCGGCCAGCCCGCGACACTCACAGCAGCGGTAGCTGACAACAGCCGCCAGGACTAAGACTATCATCAGATACACCACTATTACTTTCATCAGGCTACTGACATTACAGTCATGACCTTTGCCTGGTCGAAACAATGGCTGCGTAAACGGTGCGAGTTCCATGCTCTCTGGATTAAAAAAAGAATTGTACGTAGATGTTGATGTTACTATATAAAAAAAAAACGTAATCTTATAATATCGACTTGGTACAAAAAGCATAAGGAGCGGTTAATATATTATCAGATTTTGATGACGAGGAATTTTAAACACATAGGATAATTGATATTCATCACACATTAAATTTTTGCTTCTTTTTACTTTTACAAAAAAAAAAAAAAAACTGCCAAGTACTTACCTACATAATCAACATGTTACTTAATATCCATATTAAAATTTTATTTTCAAGATTAAAATCTAAAAAAAAATATCTTCCGATTGCGTTACCTACAGACATAATTCGGAGGGACGCGGACGGTTGAAAGTACTAACACTAACATTCTAAGATATAATTAGTTACTTTTAGGGCCTTCAGATCACTCTTGCTAACATTATACCTAATAGGGCACGACGCATGTCAGCTCATTATCAGTGAAAGAAACTAAACAGATACATTCAATTGAAAAATAAAAATAGCATCTAATTATAAAAATATAAAAAAAAAAATTGTATTTTGACTCGGCATGTGCAAAACTGCAATCACTAGAGTGGCTTTATTCATAGATCCCGTAGGTACTTAGTAAGATAAGCATAATTTTTATAAAAAGCATGAAAAGGGCGGGAAATGTCTATGACCCGAAGAAAATTGTGAAAGAAAATAACCACATGATAGTATTGATGGGGTATTATTAATTATTAATATTTAAGATTTATTTCCAGCAAGGTGTCTACTAAGCTTTATTTTTATTCAAAGCTTTTATTGTCTCAGCATTTTAAATAAAGAAGCTTTAGTTTTTTATCAATATTGTGAAAGTTGCTGTTGGATTAAATAAAAAGTCTAATAGGTATTCGTAGGTGCTACTTTTTACTTTGATCACGATTAATCACACGATTCACGATTTTGATTCGATTATTAATTTATATTTTAAAGAAAATTGGAGATCCACTTTGAATCTATTTTAAAACATGAGGTAAAACCACAATAACAAAAGTAAAGTCAAAATGTATACCAAATTATCTATTTTGACCGGAAGTTGTACCTATTGCAAAAACAAAAATGATGGTGCGCCATGCAATTATTATGGGTCAAAAAAAAGCAATTTTGGAGAAAACCATTTAAAAATCTTACCATTATCCTCATAAACTATCCGGCAAATACTTGTAAACTTTATTTTTATAAATAAGAATGGCTTCAGCTCAGTGTATGTAATCTAATGTGATAAACTTGGAACTGCAAGGGGGCTTATGTAACTTATTGACTAAATATTTTTATTGATATCAGACAGTGGGCGTGACGATTGGTTTGAAATAAAAATCATGTTGACAAGTATTTTGGTGTTTCATTAAAAATATTCCTTCTTCCAAAAATATTAAATATTTATGTATATGTGTAATTGCAAAGCTGTAGTAAGTAGGATTGAGCGAAATAACCGCTTTGCTGATAAGCAACGAAACAAAGCTCTTATGAGTTCTATTAGCTACCTACGTAGGTATGAGTTTTCTTGAAAAATTAAGATAAGATATACATTTGTATTGCATTTATTTGCTCAAACCTGTGAAAAAATGCCCGAAAGGTGATGATCAAGATTATGTCGAAATACTTAACTAACGATCACGAAAATATTCGTAGCGATGACCTAGATATTTCGTCACAGCTATAATAAAGCAGTAGGTACCTACAGTGAAACAAGTAGTGTCCGAAATAAGACAACACAGATATAATGAAGTGCCGACTATAAATAAAGAGTGTTATGTGTTTAATCACGTCTGCTAAGCTCATCAGCACCGCAGCCGACATTCGGCGGTAGGGGTGTGCGAAGTAAATTTATCACTCACTATCTGTGCCTGCGACTCGGTTCGTCCGCGTTAAAAAGGCGGAAAACCACACAAAACAGCCCCCCAATCATCACAACTCACGATAGGTAGGTACCTGTTTTTTAGGGTTCTGTAGTCAACAAGGAACCCTTATACTTTCGCCATGTCCGTCCGTCCGTCCGTCCGCAGCTTAGCTCGGAGACTCTTAGTACTAGAAAGCTATAATTTGGCATGAATACCTATACATATTAATCATGCCGATAAAATGGTAAAATAAAATCGTGAAAAAAAAACATTTTTAGGGTACCTCCTGTACACGTAAAGTGGGCGTGTTTTTTTTTCGTCTACCCCACGGTTACCCCACGGTTTGGGGTGTTGTTGGATAGATGTTTCAAAAATATTGCGGGTTTGTGAAATCAATTTATCGATTAAGGGATCCGTTTTAAAGTGAAAATTTTTGTTATTCAAGTGTGTGTGTGTCCCCCCCCTGTCAGCTAAACGGTTAGTTTTGGATACCTATGTGAAAAAATTCACGGTAGTAGTATATACAACAAAGTTAAAAGGAAAACTATCACAGCTATTAAGTAGGCTTTACAAGTTTACGAGTAATAGTCGACCAACATTTGCAGTTGGAATTACGAAAGAACATGTTATTCAACTACAATGTTAATTTCGTTCTTGGGATAAATTCATCCCAACTACCGAACCCTTCATTGTGCGTGTTCCGACAAGCACGTGGCCGGGTTTTGTTTTTATATTTCTATGGTTACCTATCTACGTCAACTCACAAAATCATAACAACAACATACTTAGCTTCGGTCTAAACTTATCACCGACCGAAATTTAGAAAGCAACATTAGGTACTTGACAACACGGTTGTTTTCCCCGAAGGGTTAGGCAGTCGTGTACCACACCTTTAGTAGGTTGGTTAGGAACATCCACACTTCGCCAGTTATTTATGTACCATGTTATAGGGGGCGAGCCTATTGCCATCTACCGAGCACATATCCAGACTCCGGGGTGCTACTGAAAAATCCTGATGAAAACCCAATAACACTGGCCGGCCTGGACCTCGAACGCAGGACCTCATGCTCAGTAGTTGCGCTTGCGACCACTAGACTAACGAGGCAGTCAAAACAACAGTATTTTGAGTCCAAACTAAATTGCATTGCATACAATACAATAGAGCGAAAAGGGCAATGGCGATCAAGCTACATTTTCATGATATACGAGTATATGGCAATTGTTTTATCACTGTAAAAAATTTCACAGGCTGTTCTACCAATGATGAATGATCAATTTTCACTATGGGACCAACTATGAAATCACGAAAAAAAAAATTGCTGTTTTATACAAAGTTCAATACAACGTGTTTCTGGATGTACGACATTAAATGAAAACGAGCACAGTACTAATCCATTGAAACATTTTAAAACACGTATATTAGTAGTTAATGGAAAATTAAAAAATTGCAGTTTTCAAACAAAATAAATAGTAGAATCAACTGCATAAAAAGTAAACACGCTTTATCTACGCAAAGTCACTGACCAACGGTGCGGTGCGGGGTGCGGGGCGCGGCGGCGGCTATGTTTACCTATTATTAGTTTACAGACTCGGATCTACATCATTGTGAAAAATAAGAAAATGAAAAATAATTTTCTGTGGCTAAAGTATTCATTGGATTTGATTGATTTTTTGTATACTGGCAAAGAACATGATTCTTTTTACGTGGTTTAAAGAAATGTCAATCCTCCTGTTACACGTGGTATTCTGGATGATTTTTTTTTACCGTCTCGAAATTTTTAGGGTGTTCTACCCATGAACATGAACAACTTTCACTATGGGACCAACTCTGAAATCACGAAAAAAAATCAGCTGATTCATAAATTTTGGTCGAGTAGGTATTGAACTTTTGTATGAATCAGCTGATTTTTTTTCGTGATTCCACTCGACCAAAATGTTTGAAACAGCAGATTTTTTTTTCGTGATTTCAGAGTTTCTTCCTTAGTGAAAGTTGTTCATATTCATGGGTACACCCTGTGAAAATGTGGATAGTGATAAAAAAGTAGCCAAGTATGGTAGAGGCACAGGCAACCCTTACCATCATAAACAGAACACGAAAAGAAATAGTTTTAAATCATTTTATTATTGCTACATAGGCTGTCTCATTTGGTCACCTCTGACCAAATCTCTGAATCATGAAGTCATCTATTGCACATGCGATGTAAGTACCTAATTAGGTATATAGATAAATAAAGACATCAAGTGCCTTTGTCATTTCAACCACAGATAAGAAGTAGGTAAGGGCACCCAATCATCTCAGCCTATCGCAGTCCACTCCTGGGCACAGGCATCTCCCAGACTGCGCCACAAAATCCTGTCCTCCGCCTTCCACATCCAGTCTGTCCCAGCCACCTTACTTGGTTGTCGATCCATCTACCTCCCACATTACGCTTGGCGATACGCGGTCTCCACTCCAGGACTCGTCTGCTCCACCGGCCATCGGTCCTTCGACAAACATGGCCAGCCACTGCCACTTCAGTTTGCTTATTCTGTGCTAGTCGGTTACTCCGGTTTTACCCGGATGACTTCATTCCTGATTTTATCCTTCAAAGAAACTCCAAGCATAGCCCGCTCCATAGCGCGTTTAGCGACCTTGAATTTGTGGACCAGCCCAACTGTCAGTGTTCGGCACCGTATGTCATAAATAACAGGCAGGACGTACTGGTTGAAAACCTTAAACCTAGTTTCACCATACCATGTTAGTTAGTTTTTAAAATCCTGACTGAACGCTCTGTTATCATAATAATAGGAGGTCATGAGGTATCTCATCTAGCATGGAAAGGTCTCCCACAGGGATCTGTGCTCAGTCCCATTCTACAGGGTGTCTGGTTTCGGAATAGTAAAACTTAAAGGGGAGGTAAAGACCATCAAACTGAACAACTTTTTCCCGGGGACCAACATCGTAATCGTGAAAAAAAAATCAGTCATCCCATACAAAACTTCAATACCTACTCGAACAAATGTATGAGACGACTGATATTTTTTTTGCGATTACGATGTTGGTCCCCGGGAGAAAGTTGTTCAGTTTGATGGTCTGTACCTCACCCTTAATTTTCGTCACACTGTGTACAGACACATTGTATACAATAAGTATTTACACTTTTGATTTAGACTCGTCCTTAACTAACCATGTTAAAGTTCTTCAATATGCCGACGATTTATTATTATATTCTTCAAGCCAATCTGTTGAACAAGCTAGCTATGCTATCAATTCTGCTTTATCTACTTTGGAGTCATGGTTACATCTAAACGGTCTGGATTTATCCTCGTCTAAAAGCGCGGCTGTTTTATTCGCCCGGAAGAGAAATATTCCCTTAGTAAACCTCTTTTATAAGGAAACACCTATTCCAGTTAAAGATAAATTCAGATATCTAGGCATAATACTTGACTGTAAACTAAGTAGTGTCCCTCATTGCGATTATATTGTTAACAAATGTGAAAATCACCTAAACATGCTTGATGCCTGTCTGGTGTGTGGTGTGGTGCACATCCATTTTCTTTGAAACTAATTTACAACGCAATCATCAGAAGCACTCTGGATTATGGATTGTTTGTTCTAGAACCTGGTAGTGTTATGGCTTTTAAAAAATTGGACCGCATCCAGTCTAAAGCGTTACGCATTAATCTTCTGTTAGAACATTAACGGGACATTAAAAGTAGCGAGTGTTTCAGCAAGCGCTAATCTGTCTTAATTAGGCGTTAAATGTAATTACTGCCCTAGAGGTTCGATAACTTAGGTACTAACGACATTAGTCAGTTGTCAAAATCATCGAAATGAAAAACGCGAGTATACACTGTACGGCTAGCTAAAATGATGCATTGTCAGTGAACACTGATACGTATCTACATTTATGTGACTGCGACTTTTTATTTTGGTTGATTTGACAACTGAGAGTGAATGATACATCGTAACGCCAGGTTTCTTAATTAATGTGGTGTTATTATTTCAGGTGGAACGCAAATACCATTAACATCGATGTTTTGTGAACATTGCGGGATACGTGACGAGAAGACTTGACGAAGTTTTCCGAAATTCATAAAATTATTATAATAACACGTACATACCTACATCGTAGCGTTACACCTGTGTTTCCTGAAGGTGTAGGCAGACATGATTATGATTAGACATCACACAGCTAAAACTACGAATTAAACCAAAATCAAATTTAATCATTTATTAGTTTGCAAACATGGGTAATTACTTAGTACTTATACACAGCATAGCCAGAATCAGTCAGTCAACTATTTCTATTGGAATAGAAATAGTTACCTACTTTGTTTAAGTAAACTAACTTTAAGTATCTAGGTATGTATGATGAAGTATTATTCTTAGCGAATCACTTATTACCTACCTACCTATTTACAGAATGCAGCATTTCATTAATCAATTAGACCCAAGAAAGAATGAATAAAAATCAACGTATCAACACTAACCAATAATTCGTCGATCCGTATTATTATAACGAAGCTAACACAACAGCAAGAGGTGCAGTGACTCAGCCCAGTGAGCCATCAGAGGGGCAGTTAAAAGTAACGTAAGAGCCGTCGTAAGTTGCTCATCGTGGACGTACGCGCAGCTGCCAAAACATGACGCGAAGGGTGCGTACGCGCAGCGAACAAAAAGGATCAATGATTATTTTGTTTGTCATTATGTGGTAGGTATTGTCAACTCGCTTTTATTTTGAGGAAATATAAAATGGTCTGTTTCCGATTTTCTTTGATCAGATGCTTGTAAGGATCTTGTTAATTATAGACATCTAACTGGTGGATACGATTTAGATAATTTTAGATATCAAAATGGAGCATTAAAAGGCATTTGGTGCAGGCATTTAATAATAGTACCCAAGTAGGTAGGTACAGCCTAATGGAGAGTGATAATGACGCTTTTTTCCTTTCATTCTTCTACAAAAAAAATATATATATATATATAATATATGGACTTATCAGGTCACAAGTTTTGCCAATCAACAATTCGTATCTCATAATGAGCGGGAAGTGCAAGCCACCCGTGTAACCATCCCGTCGGACCGTCTTCAGACAACCCGACGACCGGCGCTGCCGCGTGCTACAGTAGTGGCCGACCCATTACAACGGTATCTCATCCGCTTTATCGACATCTCTACTTACTTATCTACATAATACTTACCCTACGTAGTTCGTAGGTACCTGTCTACCTGCAGATATCGTTACCTACTATTTACAGAAACCGCTGAAGCTACCTACACATTTCAAGAGTCCTTAAATTAGGGAAGGATGAACAGAGATGAAAATCTTCAAGCAGCTTATAAGACAAGGTGTAATTTTAAACAGTGTTTATCTCTTAAGGGGTCATTGTACTCATCATTATGAACAACTTTTACTATGGGACCAAACCTGAAATCGCGAAAAAAAATCCACATTTATGTTCGCTTAAGTCGTCAAAATGTAGGGAACACCTGGTTTTTTTTTCGCGATTTCGGATTTGGTCCCATAATAAAAGTTGTTCATAATGATGAGTGCAATATGACCCCTTAAGAGGTTAACGGTGATTAAAATTACACCTTGTATACAAAGAAGTAAGATAATATAGCATTATAATATTATATGAATCTTATGTAAGTATACCTAAATAGCTCCATAACTACCAGCGGCGAGGTGTGATTTTTTGTAAAAGAGAAGCCGAAGCGAAGCCGGTTTTACTTACTTAACAATAAAGTAAAAATTAATTTATTAACTTAAAAATAAAGGTCAAGGAGAAGCAGAACCAAAAAGACGTTATCACTACACAAACCAAACTTGCAATGCTTTAGAGAAATAAACTCAACTAAATTAAGAACTCTCAATCTAAAATTATTATAGGAATATAAAGAATCGAATACAATACAGTTGAACAAGTGAAAACTAAATAAAATGTGCAATATTCCTCCATCTCGTTCTCGCTGACGCATTTTTTCTATATCTGTCTCTATCGTAACCGGTTGTACACCGGCTTGCTCTCATCCATTATCAATCGGTACCACGTGACCTAAAGTGACGTCATGACGGGTTCGCTATTGTATGAATTTTTAGTTCCCGATTATTAACGTTTTCGCGCCGGGTTATTTTAGAACATTTTTGTTGTTGTTGTAATTCAAAGCTAGTAATACGAGTTTTTGTTGTTTGAATGTTATGTGGTAGTGTATCTATATTTGTTGGCAATAGTAGACACTATTGACTGTGCCATTTTTCAGTAGCGGTAGTGTTGCTGATGCGAACCTCCGAAGGGAAACCGGTAGGAATCGTGTTAGGTATAGGCTGCTTTCGCTACTGATAACTACATGTAGGTAATAATATACTGGTATTCAGCTGCATCCCGTTAGACTGGAAGTCGACCCCAACATAGTTAAAAAAAATCTGGGCAGATGAGATGATGAAGTATCTAAAGATCAGAAATTACTAAAGCATTGCAGGCGTTAGACTTTAGCAAAACATAAACCTATAAATAAAATATAATGAAAGTTGCAACTTGCAATATTAAGGAGCAGCGCCCAAGTTAAAGTGTAAAGTTGCAAGATCATAAAGAATTTCGATTATTATTTGCAAATGTCATCAAATAGAAATAGGTATATTTAAAGAAATTACGATAACTTTAAGATCACACAATAAACCTATCATCACATGAACCAGTATTTAATTACCGCTCACCGTGAGAAACAGAGGGCAAAGGGCTGTCCCCGGGGGCTCCCTACTGCCCCATGTTAACAAGCCAGTCGCACCTAAATCACATGATTAGGTATATTAATTTATTTGTAAATAGGAAGTATTCGATTAGTGTTGATAGAAGCTATTGATTTGTCTAATACGTCGGGGTGAAATTGAACGTAACTGCCTCGTTGGTCTAAAGCGCTACTGCTGAGCATGAGGTCCTGGGATCGATTCCCAGGTCGGGCAAAGTGTTATTGGGTTTTTACATGTGGAATTTCTCAATAGCAACACGGAGTGTGTTTTGTTGATGGCAACCGGCTTCGCCCCCTATTACATGGGACTTAAACATAACTGGCGAAATGTGGGTGTACCTGGGGTGGGTGCTACAGGTACACCTCTGTCTCTCCTCTCTCTCTCGCTTCGGGGACTACAGGCGCGATGTTATGAAATTGATTGACGTGCAAATATTAGCCAGTCACATCATTTGCCTATCCTTCTAAACCAAGGGTAACAATCACTAGGCCATTATTAGTGTTGCGACAGAGTTCTAGTTAGTTACTATAGACTACACCATAGACTAGCACCATAATTGCGTAACACTCTATCAATCACAATCTGAATAATGTGGAAGCATATTGCTAATCCATTGCTTCATATGTTCGAAAAATTTGTCTGCTCAACAACGTAATTAATGCAATGAATGTTGTTGAACTGTCAAAATGAAACCGATTCCTACTGTTAGTATGTTGCGCAATTACCCCGCAGATGCTGCAGAAAACGAATTAGGCTTCCGCGCAAAAAAAACAATAAAATTGTGAACAAAATCCGATTCAAATAGGGAAGTATTAACATCCGCGCGGCGGGCAACAGCTAGTATAATTAAATGTAAATCGGAACAAAAGTAAAATTAAAAGAATACCTCTCTGTTACTTCTTAGCTAATAAAATGTAGGTATCGAATAATTTTGTGTCAATGTAGATGATGATGTGTTAAAGTGGCAGTGCTTATCGACGTTAGGTAAGTTGACTCCCTGGCAAAACAGTTTTGACCTAGGAACCTCCCTACTCTAAACCAAATAAATGATTGTCTCTAATTCTCTAAGCTCTCTATCTCACAATTTGCGAATCATTAATTATTAATAATAAAAACCTCTAATGACAAACAGTGTTGAAATGACAAAGTAGCGCACTGCGCAGTCGAGTCCCCGCCTAAAAGCTAAGCCCCGCCCAGCGTGCGTGTGCGCATCTCAGCTGAACGTTCAGGAATCATCTGCTGAAACCCGGGCGTGAGCAGACGTGTTACCTTGTGACTGATCGTGACTTTATTAAAGTTTGAAAGAGTTTCTAGAATCGGGACTAACTACTTAATATAACTTTCAGAATTTATTAATATGTAGGTAAATAGAAAAACGTCTCGATAAATCAGTCTGATTAAGAAAAACTGTTTCTCTTAAAAGCTTTCCGATTGTTATCCAAAAATCTCCTAACAGCAATAAAACATCGTTGATTATTAAAGCATCATCCAAGATCAACCCTTCATCATTAATAAAACCATCAAGATCTTCCAACGAAAATTAATCTTCACAAAACACAATGGATTACCTAAAACCGTCCTATCCTGCACAGACAGACGACACGATTAAATATCCAGAGGTCATTGAACCTTCACAGTTCCAACCTCTTTTAGACCAGGAAGTGCACAGTTCCTCCAGTGAGTTCTTCCACCCAGGGTATCTGCCTTTCTTCTACGATTATCGGGCGGTGGACCGAGGTCTGTGTGAGGAAAGGGAGGCTTGTGATTGGGAGTGGGGCGAGTGGGAGAACCATGTTGTGGTGAAGGAGGAGAGTGAGGAACAGGCACGAGGGTTTGCGGAGGAAGGTGAGTCAATTTTGTATTTTTAAGATGAGTCAACCGAGGCCTTGGGTTTCGGTTTCTAGAATTCAATTTTGTATGTAAATTATCAGTTGTAACTCGAGGTATTTGTATGAAAACTCAAACTATACGGGTAGAATGAAAGTTTTCTAACTTTTTCCTTTTGTCGCCTTTTGATGTTTTTGTAATTATCAGATCCTAAATTTCTTTCTTCGCTCAACACAACACAACAGCCCAGACAATGATCTGCCCCTAATGCTACGGTTACTTATGCAACAGTAAGTAGATATTAAAAGTGCCAATTCCTAACACCATCTAGGTATTCTGAGGTAGGTAAATTCAACGTCCCGACAACACCCAGCGGTGTTGCCGGGACGTCGTATTTAAAAAGTCGAGAATTGCGCAATTAATTGCCTGTGTACACGCATCCTGTGCTGTTGATGGCAAGGCTAGGAAAATCAAGCTACGTTCGCTTTGCATAAAATTGCCTTGAATAGGTCGACGACGTTCTGAAATCTTCACTACTTAATTCGCAAGAAATGGAAGTTACCTAACTACTTAATGACTTTCGACTGTCTGACAATAATTTTGTTGTTTCATTCTGTGGAAAGCCGCGGAAGCGGGTAAATCTATTTGCTCGAGTGTCCACCTAACCAAATTATTGCTAGATTCAACATTGTTACCACAAGATGGATGATCGTGTCCAAACCCAAGTAGGAACCATGTATCTCGGTAGGTATATGGCCGCTTCAATAGGTACATTCTCTGTCGTAAATCACAGCTATAAACTAATAACAATAAACATGACACCTTCCTGTCACACCTCATCATGGCTCACAGTTTACGAGTGGAAATGAGCAGGATTCGCGACACAAACAATTGTCGGCTATAAACCTATCATAAACAATGCACAGTCGGCGCCGGCGCCATGGTACCTCTACCTACATCTGCTAGTCGTTAGAACAACGGATGCTATTGGCAATTAATCGGTAGTTCTGTAAGATTAGATTCAGTAAGGGGTTCTATAGTTTCTAATAAGACGGTAAACAAGACAAGAATAAGAAACTCAAATGGTTTGAAAGATACGTTAAATTGATAAAATTAGAATATCCATATCCTTAATAAATGTGAAAGTAAGGGCTTGTGCAGACTGGTGCGACGCGATACCAGTAGAACAATTTCTATGAAAACTTCATGGAAATTGTTCTACCTGTGTCGCGTCGCGCCAGTCTGCACGAGCCTTAACATTGTCTGTTTGTTACCTTTTCACGCGTAATCGCCTGAACGAATTTTGATGAAATTTGGCACACGGGTAGACTTTGTTAGCCCTTAACTTGGCAAAATGTAAAGCACATGTTGATACAGCATTCTGGCAAAGTATGAAACTGCAAATTAACGCGCGAGATCCGTTCTTGACGTTTCGACATTTTGGCGGATAATGTTTTTTTTATATTCTCTGTAAACAGACCCGTGCTCTATAGGTCACATGCCGAAATTCATATCTTATTTTCTTGTGCCCTCTAGTAGACTTGCCAAGTTAAGGGTTAGGACATAGGATACTTTTTATCCTTGTGGTAGGTACGGTCCCATGAGATAATAACTACCCACATAATTACCGTTAGTTTAAAGGGGCAAGTAAAGTTGCTGCACTCTCTACGAGACACGGGTTCGATTCTCACGGCGGAAAAAGTAGCAGTCTCATTACAAATCTTCGCCAATTTTCGTATGTCGAACCGTATTTCCGGTTCAAGTAAAGTTCTAAATTTAATACAAAATTGACAGACTATTATAGACTCGGTTTTAGTTACCTAGTAGGTAGGTACATTCAGTTTTTGTATTTAGAATTTTAATTAAGTCGCAATCAAGTTCGAAATTCAAAAATGGCTGGATGGTTTAAAAACTTGAGTCCATGGAATTGGTAGGTACAGGCTGAAAACCTTGTAAAAAGTTTGCAGGTGTCTTCTACAGCAGGTGTTCCTTAACCCCCTTGTGTTACAAAAGGGTTCAGTCATGCAACAGTTAAGCTATAATTTCCTGATTGTTAGGTAACTAGAATAATCTCTTAACTCCAATCTTTTCCACCGTCCACAGATACTCGGTCCCCCAGCGGTAGTCGTAAGGAGCGCACAGCATTCACGAAGGCACAGATCCGCAGCTTGGAGGCCGAGTTCACACGAGCCAACTATCTGACACGACTGCGTCGCTATGAGATAGCCGTGGCGTTGCATCTTACTGAACGACAGGTATTTATTGTATGACTTATAATATAAATTACTGTCATCAACATCTTCTCTTGAACGGTTTAAAGCACGGTTTCTGGAACGATTATTATTGACGCCGACGCGTCAAAATTAAACGCAAGTCAAGTGATCCGATTGGCTGTTGATCACAGCAGGTTACGCGCGCTTGACAATCCAATGAGAGCTACACCGAAAAAAGTGTAACATTTTGACCGTCACGACACTTTTGTTATGTTACACTCTTTTCGGTGTAGTTCTCATTCCCCAAGTGTGCAAAACCGAATGGAACTTCGTTCCACCCGGGTGTCCCACGGTCACGACACATCTCGACTGTTTTTAATTTGTTAATTTTTTGTGTTGATTTTCGTTCCAGAAACCGGACTCTAAACTTATATTTATTCGGGGAAAAACGTCGTCATACAAATATTTGTTCAGTGGGGGAATCGAACTCGCGATAGGTAGTACATTCAGTAACTGCGCGCGCCGGTCGTGTCATTTCGCAATGAGCTACTTTGGCATGCTATAATTCTCTGTGTGTGTGTGTGTGTGTGTGTGTGTGTGTGTATTTGACTTCTAGAATTGTATAAAAAAATCTAAGATTTTCTGTATTTCTTTATCTTTTTATTTTCAGGTGAAGGTTTGGTTCCAAAACCGAAGAATGAAGTGGAAGAGAACAAAGGGCGCATCCAAACATTCCAAGAAAAAGGAGATCACCAATACAAATTAGAATTTTAATTTATTCTAGATTTACTACAAATAGGTATTTAGAAAGTTGGGCGATAAAGCTGTAGACGACTAAATTAATGTTAAACAAACGGTAAGAAAAATAGCAATAGATACCAGCGGCGAGGTGTGAATTTTTGTAAGAGAAAAGCCGAAACGAAGCCGGTTTTAATTACACAATAAAGTAAAAATTAATTTATTAACTTAAAAATAAAGATCTTTACTGAATTTAACACTATCTGTCGTCAAATAGCAGAACCAAAAAGACGCTATCACTACACAAACAAAACTTTCAATGTTTTAGAGAAATTAACTCAACTAAATAGGGTAAGTACTAGAATATCATTCTAAAATTATTATAGGAATATAAAGAATCGAATACAGTTGAACAGGTGAAAACTAAATAAATGTGCAATATTTCCTCTATCTCGTTTTCGCTGACGTATTTTTTTATATCTGCCTCTATCGTAACCCGTTGTACATACACCGGCTTGCTCTCGTCCATTATCAAGCGGTGTCACATGACCTAAAGTAACGTCATGACGGGATCACTATTGTATGAATTTTTAGTTCTCGATTATGACGTTTTTGGCGTCGGGTTATTTTAGAACATTTTTTTGTTGTTGTAATTCAAAGCTAATATTAGTCGTTTTTGTTGGTTGAATGTAGCTATTAATAAATATACATATATGAATGTAGTAATAAAAATATTTTTTGGCATTGGTAGACACTATTGACTGCCATTTTTCAGTAGCGGTAGTGTTGCTGATGCGAACCTCGGAAGGAATCGTGTTATAGGTTGCTTTCGCCACTGGTAGGTACTGGGAGTCTACTCCGAAGTGTAAATCTGAAATATCGGCCGAAAGTTCGGACGTTTCCTACGTACTAGACTTTTTTTCTATTTCGTTCGGCTGGTTCGGATCCGACCATACGTCAAAATAAAGTTCGTTGAACAAACGTCAAAATGAACTTCGGTCGGATACGAACCGAACGAACGAAATAGACTGAAGTGTTGTAGGAAACGTCCGAACATTCGACCGATATTTCGGATTTTCGCTTTGGAGTAGACCCCCCTGTTACCGCCTGAAGCAATTAGACTACAGTATGGTTATACCTTACGACAGATAAGGGTGGCTTAAAAGTCATTAACCCCACTTTTACCAAAGTCTCGAAACTTAAATGCAAACAAAAAAACATGACACGTGCACGCGTCAAGAACGCCTCGTACCGCGATACATTTGTTTTGATCGTGTTAGCGACACTGCCTTTTTTCAACATTTTTTCGTATCGTTTTGAAATATTGGAATACATTGTTAGAAGGCGTCGACGACTGTTATTCCACGGTTATCTGGCGGAAGGTATAGCTATATACTTTGTATTTATTGAGGTAGATACATAGGTACCCTCCTACCCTAGGTAACTATAGAAATGTGAATATTTTTTTAACTTCTTGTAAAAAATTACATTAGGTTTAACATTATGAAGAAAACACAATATTCAGGAGATAAGATATGTTTATTAGACAATTCATACCTCCGGCACGAGGCGAGCGCGCGTGCCGAACAAATAATGACTAAACATAATAATAATATTGTGAACTATCGCACTATCTTTGGAAGAAACAAAACATCCGGGCTATGGGCGGCTACAATTTGTTCAAACTTAAGAATGGCTCACGTAAAATTATAATGATTAACAACAGCGGGGGGAACTTCCAAATTACTAAAATACTAGCTGTATTCATTATTATAACATTAATTGCGGCAGGCGGCGTCAACGACTTGTGAAGCAAGCCACATACAGTTTCCAAATTCGAGCAATGCTCATTATGTTATTGGTCTTTTTGTAGATTTCGGCAGCATTTTCAAATGTTTCATCGAGGTATTTGTAGGGCTGGCAGAAAAGATATCACAAGTCTTGATACATAATAATAATTAAGTTCTAAGCTGTCTTGAAACTACGACTCGGCTTCAAGTTAAAACATAGAACGATTAAAACTACATAATTGCAAATTACAGTTACTTACTTAACCTAGATTATATATCGTCAAATAAAATAGTCGAGAGCCAAGACATATTGGAAGACTACGAAAGATTTTTTTACAGAAAACAATCTTACAAAGAGATTCATTTACCAATTTATCGAACAGAAAACTATACAATCACAATTTAGGAGAATAGCTTCTCTTAAACCTTCAGAAACTGTATGTAACGCTAAGTGAGCATAATCGTCGTTTGTAACGTCGCCTTAACTCGCGTTAAACTTTCGTGAACACTACGTTTAACATTGGACCTAGCTACATCGTTGGACCAAAATAAAATAGCTAATTTTCAACAATATAGATATATAATTATCATGTTTTAACATACGCCGCTGCGTTTGTCATCGTAGTTGTTGCAACTATGGGATTCATACAGCCTGTCACTTAGCAATCCATGAAATGAAAATAAATTAACGATTTTAAAACGACATTCAGCATTTTCACATCGTTTGCTGTTGCGTTTTAAATACCTACATATCAGATTTAAACGAAACTCTTATCTGACCCTAGCTTTAAAGTTAAAAAAATATACTTTAAACAACATCAAGACTTCGTTGACAAACGCAGAAGCCACTCACCAATGAGCTTTAAGTTTAATATTATATAAAAGTTGTCAGTAACTTTCATTTTATTGGCTCCCGTGATATATGTACAATGTGATTATCCATACTTGTATATTCATCTGTCAGGCACAAATTCAATCACCAACTTTTGTATTTTTTAAGGTTTTAGTTATTTTTATAATGTTATATGTTATGTAGGGACATTTATAATTAGCTTATTTATATAAAGGTTTTCAACGAATTGGTGTCTGTATGTGTATAGTGGATTCACAAAAATATTGCGTGTATATTCTAGAAATAATTGTGTGAAGTTTTATTTTCTGCAAACCATATGGGTAGTGTTTTATTAATAAATAATAATGACAGATTGTACTTTATTGCTTTTACTAACTGTAAATGTCCCTCTGACTAAATAAAGTAGGTACGAATTCAAATCAACATTGAAATCAACGTTTAAAATGTGTATTTATTCAAAAATTATAGTTTTATTTCTACTTAATTGGGTTTTAGCTCTAAATGAGTTTCTAATGCTTCCTTATATATAATTAACAGTTGGAAAAATATGTTCCGAGTGATATTCTTACAAAGTTACGCTATACATTACTATACATAATTGTCTAGGTTCATGCGAATGATACGAGGCGATGCGGCGGTCACGATGGGGCGGTCCTATACCTACTAATGGCGAGCGAATGACATGAAACACGTCTACATTTACCTAAACCACATGTATGAGTGGTAACACTAAGATTCGAATGCCGACAACGCTGGATCGCTGTAATCCTGAACAAGCTTACCAAACTGTAATATGGCAGTTTGGTAAACAAGGCCGCCTCGTACGCTTACCGTTACCACTCACACGTGTCTCTACTATGCGTATACGTCCCTTCAAAACGGCATGGAAGGATAAATAAATAAATTATAAATGCATATTTCCCACCTGACTAGAGAATTTTGAATGTTTCTCAGCAAGGAACTATATTTTTTGTTGATATAAAGTCAGGTTTATTTGTAAATAGTAACTAATATGTAAGCAGGCCTCTTTGAACTTATAATAAATTAGTTACGAAGTTAATGCTGTTTTTGGGTCACAAACCTAGTTTTCTTTGCATGAATCGCAATCTAGCACACATAATTAGGGAGAAAAGAACTTGTTTATGGACCAAGAAAATTAATGGAGCAACTTTTACATTGTGTAATTACATACTAATGTATTTAATCTAAAAGGAAGTCCTAATATTAAATCATAACTAAATTATAAGGTCATACAACTTTTCCAAGTTCCTTGTTCTTTCCATAATCTAGGTCCGTGAACATTAAGCATCCGAAATTATATGACATCTATCACTAACCACTAGAAGCTTTGCTCAAAACTAACAGGATCAGCACAAACCATCGCATCATTTGCACAAAAGAAAAAGAAATTAAAAACCTTTCAGAGTAATATATTTAACACATTCCTTGTCACCATTTTCACAGCACAATGTCCGTCACTACACTAATATATACACAGTATAATTATTAAGGCTTTTCGGGTGCTTTCACTTATTGCAAATGTTCGCGCGACGCGTAAAGTTCATGTTAGAGGTGAGTCGTGGGCGCGCGGGGGCGCCACTACACGTACCACGTAGATCAGGGTTCGTTATGGACGCTGGCCGTCCGCGGCCATGCTGCCTGGCCCTGCGGAAGCCATGCTGCCTGGCCCATTGCCGGCCAGCACCACACCCGGCGGTAGCACGGTCTGCGGGATCACGGTCAACGAGCGTGGGATCTTCGGCATCGTCATATGAGACATCACCGGCGGAGATAACACCGTCTCGCTCATTATAGACACCGAGGGTCCGAGCTGAGGAATCTTGATAGGCGTTGACGTCACCAACAAAGATGACGTCGACATAATAGGTGAGGCAACCGTCTGTGACGTCACTGTGGCTGTTTTCTGAGGTATTGGGGCTATAGTTATATTCTTTAGCCCTACATTCTTGAGAATAGTGGCAGCATTTGAGCTGATTTGTGTCATTTCTGCTAGTTCTTTTTTATCTTGCGACTTTTCGTCAGGCGCGATGTTTTGTACGACGGAACCACCGTTGCCAAGCATAGCGCACTGAGCATTGGAAGGCTGTATTTCCGTGACCACAGTGTTCTCGTCTGTGGACTGTCTCTTAGTCTTCTCCCCGTCTTGTATCTGCTGTAGTTTCTCCCGCCTCATGATGCACATTTTGTTGTAGTCTTGCAACGTGATATGGTATCGTTTACCGGAAGACATCACTTGGACGAGGCTGGGCAGTGTGCGCCCGTCGACCGCTACTTGCGTCGGCTCGCGGGCGATTTTATTTAGATTCTCCTGTAAAAAACAGTACAATATTTTAGTATTTTTTAGAAATAGTATCTTAACTTACTCTATTATATTAAGAACACGGTAATGTCAATATTGTTTCGTCATTGTAAAAGGACACCTTTCACGATTTGACATTGGACTGACATACAAAACATGTGTGTGTAACATATTTATTTTTCATTAGCATAAACTAATAGCCTGACACTACTTCTTTGTTTCATGTGCAAAGAATAAGTAACTAGGGATTATTTCAAGCGGTTGAGCTTTTGCCCTTGCTTATAAAATATTTGCTGCGCCCCACAGTTTCACCCGCATAAGTCGCGATCCCGTGGGAATATCGGGATAAAAAATATCCTATGTCCTAACCCAGGTCACGGTCTACCTATGTGCCAAATTTCATACAAATGCGTTCAGCCGTTTTAGCGTGAAAGCGTAACAAACAAACAAACCCACTTTCACATTTATAATACAGTGTAAACTCTATGTAGCGAACTTCTATTTACATTATAACGCAACAACCACTCTCAATAGCGAAACAATACGTCATTATTTAGACATTAATTTCACTGACATTCAAACACAAGATTGGCTCTAGAGTCGGTAAATATTTCGTACGCACAATGGGATTCTTGGAAATGTGTTCATTTTGTTGTTGTAATAATTGCCTAGCACGTGTTCACTTACTGTACTTCACTACTATCGTCTTATTGCTGTGTTACAGTTTTTACGTTATCATATTCTTAGTTGCTTTAAAAAAATTAAATTATATTCTTTTCTTTACTCTCCGTTTAACGAAAACTCTTTATAACGCAATAAAATATCCGGAGCCTTCAATTTCGCAATATAGAGTTTACACTCTATTGTATTATACGTTAGGATACTACCATCTTAATTTATAGATAAGTATTAGTTAGCTATAATGAAAAACAAGCTTAGGATAAGTTCTCATTGTACTGTAAGAAAGCCAGATTAGTCTGAATAAATAGTGTAGTGTGAATACGTGGATTTTATAAACCCCTTCTGTCATGTATTAACAATTTCTTTGCCAATGGTAGTGATTATGACAATCTTCGCATATCTTCTTAAGGGAAACATTGATTATGGGCTCCCACACAACACTGCGAATTCGCATCGCATCGTAGTTTTGTGTGGGAGTCTTATGAAGGCTGACATTTATAATAATGTAAAAATTTCGGTAAAACTTTCAACTATTTATAATATTATATAACATAACATCACGACTTGTTTCCCCGAAGGGTTGGGCAGAGGTGTACCTATAGTACACCCACATTTCGCCAGTTATGTTTAAGTCCCATGTAATATGGGGTTAGCCTATTGCCATCAACCGGGCACAAATCCAGACTCCGGGCTGCTACTGAGAAATTCCAGACAGAAAAAACCAATAACACTTCGCCCGACTTGGGGATCGAACCCAGGACCTCGTGCTCAGCTAGCGCTTGCAATCACTAGACCAACGAGGCAGCATTTATAATATTATATGCTCGATTTTTTTTAAAATTTTATGCATATGTTTACACATATAAATGGAAACTTGTAATTGGCCAGCTCCAATGTTACTGCATAGGTACTCAAATGTAAGTTTTGTCAAAATTAATAAAATAAAAATAGTATCACGTACCTGAGTAATAGGCATAAGCGTAGGCCTCCAGGGTTTGCTGGTAGCCTTCGTTTTCTTAGGCGTGTCCTCTTTCTTTGGAGTATCCTTCTTTTCCTTAGGGGGAACGATAGGAACCACGGGCGGAGGGTCAAACTTCGGAGGAGGGATCGCGGTCACTGTCGCCGCGGGTAACGGCGCAGCTGCAATTTCCGTAGGATCTGACGCAGACACACCTTTGACCAACTGCTGAATGTTATGTAGAACATTCTGTATCGCTTTACGCCCTTGTGCGTTTGGAGTGTTGATAGCTATTAGCTCCGGAGGCAAAGGCTTTGATTTCACCTTGTCACTCTTCGATTTTGTCTTAGGCAAGACACCGGGCGGAGGTGGCATAAACTTTTTAGTCTCTTTGTCGCCTTCATTTAGGTTAGTTTTTAGCAAACTTTTACCATTTAGTGAAGGCTTCTTTCTAAATTCTATGAGACTAATTGCTGGCTCGCTACGTCTAGGTGTATCGTTGACAACGTTGTCATAAGCCCGGAGTCTGCTCTGTACTGAATCACTGTAATTCGCCGCGTGTGGAGATGCGTTATGAGATAAAACTAAGTCCCCACTTCGGAAATACTTTTCTAGGAGTATTAAATGGCGTAGGAAGGACGACTGGTTACCGTAAGGTCGCTGCAACTCGTTCCAGAGCTTTTTAGTTTCAACATCGTATTGAATCATTGTGTTACACTTTTCCCACCCTTCAGGGGTTACACCCTTTACGTTATTAAACTCTATATTACATTGTAAGTTCATTTCTTCCTCGCCTGGGAACAATTCTCTGACAGATATCGAAGGATTTGTTTCCAATCTTTTGACAGGATTCGAGTATTTCACCTCTGATATTTTCTTGTGATGTTCTGGTTTATTCTTTGATAGTTCGCTCAAGTTCTTCTTAACTTGTGTGAAACTTTCAGACATTTGCCATTTGTTTTTCAGAGTGTTGATGTCTGCTGGGCGCTTGTTAGGTATGGATTCTATGGTACATTCTTCGTTCAAAGATATGTTCTTCAAGATAGGTATACCATCCTTTACTATCTCTTCTTCAATATCACTTCTAGGTTTCTCTTTTAGTGATAGAATCTGTCCCAACTTATGTATTCTCTTAGAATTCTTCTCTACAATCCTGTGTTGACTTGCTGGTTTCTGAATACCGGACAAATTATGTACTTTTAGTATATTTCTCTGCTTTGTAGTCAAATTAGGTTTAGGTAGGAACTGCGCGGGGTTATTCTGTTTCTGGAGGAGATACTGTAGTTCTGTCTGTTTGTCTAGAGGTAGCGTGGGAGCTTCGGCGTCCTGCATTTCAGGTTCAGAGCCGTCACTTTGGTGGTTGGGGTCTGTTGACTTCGCGTTAGGTACTAGGATCTTGTTTGAGGAGATGAGGCTCTCTATATCTTCTTCTAGAGGCGGTTCTTTGCTATTGCTATCACTATCATCTTTTTTCTCCTTTTCTGGGGTACTCTCACTCGTTCTCTCAGATCTCTCTGAAGACCCACTGTCCATTTTGTCCGGTTCAGTGGATTTTCTTTGCTTGGACTTGGGTCTCTCTCTTTGCTTCTTCTTTAGCTTGCCATCTTCTTGAGTTGCCATGCCATCTTCTGTCTCGTTCTCTAATATCGGAGGTACTTCTATGTTGTATATTTGGAGTAATCTGGAATTTGAGTAGGGGTTCGTTAGTGTGGTTGAGGAATGAGTTATAAAAATTCAAATATTTTTTATTTCTTTAATTTCATCTAGTTTTTCATGCTCTTCATCTCATAGTGACAAGTTTTTTTTTTTTTTTGTTGAGAATGAACTTATTTATCAGATACAGTCAACAACAACAGTTGAACCTACTTTTGTTTAGACTATACCTATACCACTATTCAAAGTTCCAGAGAAGATTTATGAATAAAAAGGGTTTTTTTGTTGTTTCAAATGAATATACAAACAACTACTGTCACAAGTAACCCTAAGAAAAAGGCCTGACAGGACTGAAACCTCGCCAGGAAGGTTCCGCTCAGATGTTTGATATATTTTAAGGTTGCTGGAACAAATTAATAATGATAACTCACTTGCGCCTGTACGCGATGGCATAGGAGTCGTTATGGCCGGGCCGCTGTAACAACGTGCAGTAATACCGACAAGTCTTGCACAGCACCGGTCGCTCAGTGAACTGGACCGGCACGCTGTCCGCTTTCAGGTATGGGTTCAAATCCATGTAGCCCTGGGAAAGAATAAGATAGTTTAGTTTATAGACGACTTCTAAGTTAGAAAATTCAATGCTTCGCCAAATCTGAACAGATTTCGATAATCAGGATTTCGTCTGGTTTATCCAACGGCTAGATCTGATAAAGATGGAATGGAAGATAGTGTCGAGAGTACAGTGACTCGAAAAAAAAGTAAAAATCAAAATAAACAAAACTGGAGTACCTAATTTATCTTTCGGACAAAACCTAATACTTATTTGCCAGAAAATTTAACCAGAATCTATCAGTAGGTAGCGAAATAGGGGTACTTTAGTCTTTCACATAAAACATCACATAACATCATGCCTTGTTTCCCCGAAGGGTTAGGCAGAGGTGTACCTATAGTCTTTCATAGAGACATTTAACATTGCTTAGCACATGACAACAATCATATACAAGGTGTAATTTTAATCACCGTTAACCTCTTAAGTGGTCATTGGACTCATCATTATGAACAACTTTTAGTATGGCACCAAACCTGAAATCGCGAAAAAAAAAAACTGCTGTTCCCTACATTTTGACAAGTTATGCGAACATAAATGTAGGGAGCAGCAGTTTTTTTTTTTCTCGCGATTTTTAACGGTGATTAAAATTACACCTTGTATAGTATTTTTATCTCACGAAGCGACGCGCTGAAATGTGTGCATGATGACAAGTAGCGTCAGCACATAACACACACTTCCGACTTCGCCATTGTCTCGGGCGATACCGAGAGCTCCTGCGCTTACACATACATTTACAGAGAGTTCTTACACTTGGTAACCACAAGTAAAGCGCGCGTCGCTTCGAGACCTACAGTACCTGAGCGGTAAAATTACTTTTAGAGCTTTAGAAAAAGACACAGCTATGCTGCTGGGGAGTTTGTTGCGCCACTTCTTCTTCCCAGCTAAAGCACTAGGAAGTGGTGAAGGGCGGGCGTTTTGGGGGACTGGTCTTATGTAATTTTGACGTTCAAAAAGTGCTGAGCCCAGTTTGAATAAATGACTTTTGATTTTGATTTGATTTGACTTAGTTACTACAATAAGTTGTAGACACAGATGACGCTCACACAGCCGAACCTTTTCTGACACTCGAAGCGGCTTTTTAACGAAGAAGAGTCGCGGGAAGCACATGACTGGTCGCGAATATTTTCTTTGTTTCTTTTCTTTTTCTGTGGCGATTGGGAGGCCTGTATCAACAGTGAACTTACGTGGTTTATAAAGTGCACGTTGTGGTGCTTGGTGATGCGGCGCGTGCACAACACGCACGCCATGAGCGGCGCCAGCGCGCGGTAGTGTTCGCCGCACAGCGGGATCGTGTGCAGTCCGGGGTAGTCGTATTTCAGTTTTATCTGTAAACAAATGAATATATGTATTATTGATGTACAAAATCAATATAAAACAAATGTTGCAGTAAATATAACCGTACCATGACATTTTGGCAATAAGCGGGTGCAAATCCATACTTCAGACTTCTGAGGATTTCCTAAATTGACAAGAACCAACAACACTTTATCCAATCCGGGGATCGAACGCCACGCGATTGCACATACCAGTCAGTTAATCTAAATATTGTGTAAATTATTGCTTTACTAGTGACCCGACCCTGCTTCGCGTTTTACGACTTGACAAAACTAGTAATGAATTATACACATAAACCGCTTGGAATAAATTCTCTGGTGGTAAAAATCGCATCAAAATCCGTTGCGTAGTCTAAACTACCACTACTACCACTACTACTATACACAGACACGAAAAGCGAGTTTGTTTTATAATATGTATACATTGACGTAGAGAGTACCACGAGAGTACACACAATAGATGAAAGGTCTATAAAGATTTCAATGAACATAGCATGCATTTTTATTATTATTTATTACTGTTGCCAGGCTCGTGTTTTGTTTTGCATTATGTATATTTTCATGATAAGATTCCAATCTTGGAGAACTTTCTACGATATTCTATTGCAAATAAATGATTATAATAAATTATGACATAGGTACATTATTCAATCAATCAATCTGCCTAGCCTTTTCCCAACTATGTTGGGGTCGGCTTCCAGTCTAACCGGATGCAGCTGAATACCAGTATTTTACATGGAGCGACTGCCTATCTGACCTCCACAACCCAGTAACTGGGTAATACGATACCCCTTGGTAAGACTGGTTGTCAGACTTTCGGTCTTCTGACGACCCGTAACGACTGTCAAAGATCTACGAATGACAGCCGGGACCAACGGCTTAACGTGCTTTCCGAGACACGGAGGAGTCTCGGTATGTAAAGATGGTCACCCATCCACGGACAACCACGGCAAGCGTAGCTTAACCTGATGGATCGACCCATGCGGCTGTTATTACTTAGCCACGAGCTCCTCATTGACATACATTATTCATTTAACAAAATATAAGACTGTGGTGACATTCTAAAGCATTACTTATGTAAAATGTTCTCATGCTCATTCTATTGTGGTACCACGGGAGAAACGAACATCTATCCACCGCTCAGCGGCTATAGTAACGCTTGCTAACAGATGTGGTGCACAGGATTTTGTTTTCAAATTGGTCAGATGTAAGTTTCCTCGATAGTACCAGATTAAAACCGATTATGCACATGACCTACAAATTTTTGGTGTTGTATTTTTATATTTCACTATTAGCTGTACCCGCGAGTTCGTTCGCGTAGATGTCGGAAAACAACTTTCCTATTTGAATCGGATTTTGTTCACAATTTTTGTTTTATTTATTTTTGCGCGGATCCCTAATTCTTTTTATAATCTAAAAGTAGCGTTAGTCCTTATAACATCAGCTATCTGCCAATGAAAATCCCGTCATAATCAGTCCAGCCGTTTCAGAGATTAGCCGGAACAAACAGACACACAAATTTATAAAAATGTTTTTTGTTATATGTACCGTATATACGGTACTTAGAACAAAAAACATTTTTTTGATTTGACAGTTAGTTTAGTAGTTAGTTTGACATTACAAACAGACACTTCAATTGTATTTATTTGTATAGATTATTTATTTAGGATCTCCAACAAAAGATGTACACAATACATGACATAAAAAAAGGGCAACATCAGATATTATCGGCCGACCGCATAACTGAGACGTTGCCTGAGGTAGCAGCGCGGTGAGGGAGGGGTGTGGTGACGTGATGCGAGAGCTCAGTGATTCGTCAACTTGTGACAACTATCACCCCTCCCTCACCACGCTGCTACCTCAGGCAACGTCTCAGTTATGCGGTCGGCCTTTAAGTGTATTCCTTCACTTATAGGAGCCCACAGCATGCACAATGAAGTTAACAACTAGGCTAACAAAGTTAAAATATTAAGAGCGTTGTCACCTTTTGCATCTCTCTCGCTCACACAGGACCATATTTTTAACAATGTTAAATGAAAAAATGCTTTTTAGAAAAATGTAATCAATGGGCGGTCTACAAAATAATATTAATTTAATAGGTAGTTATCAAAAACACATTTCTATTGTGTTATCTAATAAACATATGTAATTAAGTATTATGATCTGTTTTTGAGATAACGTAAATAAATGCCACAATAAAAATGTGTTTTTAATAATTACCTATTAAATTAATATTATTTTGTAGACCGCCCATTGATTACATTTTACAAAAATGCATCTTTTCATTTAACATTATTAAAAATTTGGTCCCGTGTGAGTGAGAGAGGTGCAAAATGTGACAACCCTCTTAATAATACTTAGTTAAAATTTGGAAAAAGTTAATAATTTTTTAAAGAACATTAAAAAAAATGATATATCATTTAGAGATACTTAAATTAAATCGGTTAAACATTTCTTATATTTGGACAGAGACACATTTCTTATATTATCATTTGAGTTGTGTAGTTTAGATGTGTGATATTCGGCTTTTTTCTCTTTCTAAATACAAACTGACCCTGCGTTCTAACCGAAAGTGACTCTCGCGCGAATACGCAATCACGCGATCGTTTTTTTTTTCTTTTTGATATAGGTTTGCTTTTGACTCTAGTCTAGGTCAGAGGTGACAGAGACAAAGTCGACGATGAAGCGAGCTTACCCAGAAGAAGCCTGTTCACTCTCACTTTAAAGAGATCGGGGTTGTTACATGCGTTCGGAAACACAGACGCAGATAGCGAGAGTTCCACTCCTTTGCTGTGCGCATCACAAAAGATATTTGGAAATGCTTAGTGCGAATTGGTGGAATATCAAGTTTACGTGAATTATGACATACACATGATTTCCTATAATTAATTGATTTACTCACCAACTTATTGACACTATTCCTCATCTTGATGAGCCACTTGCGGCGTATGGAGTGCTCCGCCACGACCATGCAGCCCTCGGTGTGGCATACGCACACGCGGCCCGCAACCAGCACGCTGGCTGTGCTGCCCGAGTCCTCACTGTCCTCCTCTAGCGGAGGAGACGCTGCCTTCTCTGTTTGAGTACTGGTGGGGACGAAGGAACATTAACTTAGAAAAACATAAAAAAAGGTGGAACATCAAAATAACGGGCAGAATAAGTGACTCTCTGCGTCTTTTTACACCCGTTATAAATAATATCACACCTATATATGGGCAAAGGGTAAGATAGACGAGTAAAGTACACTCACATTTCGCATTTCCACGTTGTAGAGGGCCCGATTGCCAGAAATTCGGCTGCTATTGAGAAGACTCTTAATGAAAAAACCCAATAACACTATGCTCAACCTGGGAATTGAACCCAGGATCTCGTGGTAAGCAGTCCACTTGCGACTACTACACCAACGAGGCAGTTGGCAGTTTTGGGAAGAATCAGCATGATAAGACATGGTTTGTAATGGTTTGAAATTAATTATATTCTACAAGATTTAATTTTATAACCTTACAGTATCAAACCCATGGGGGAGCCTTGCTTCTGTTGATCTTAAGAATTAAAAGCTTATTCAGGGAAAAGATGGTCGTTATTTAAGTAATTTTTATATTTTATAATTTTTCACTTTTGTAAACATTGAAATGTCAGTGACAAAGAGAACTTGACTAGTGAAAAACGTTTTATCGGCTAAAATCAAACGAGTTTTTATTCAAAAGCAAAAACGAAACGTTATGTTTTAAATTATGAATGTATGAAAGAGTTTGATCAGAAAAAGACAGTGAAAAGATAATCGGAAGGGGACTTCTGTCGTACGAAAATCGAAATCGTTTTGCACTTTTTTTGGGTAAAGGTAAAATTCTGTTTCTTCAGACTTCTAAACCATGCCATTAACATTAAGACTATTTTAGCAGGCCGTCATAAATATTGCATAATTATGTTCCATTTAAACAGCCATCTAGAGTTTGGCCAGCGAGTCGTGTCACAAGTTATTTATTCAAATTCTTCATAATAATGACAACACTTTTATCTGTCAAAAGAACGTTTCCGCATCGGGAAAGCCTTACCAAAAAAAAAACACAAATTTTTCTTAGTCAGTGAAAGGGACTTTTCAGTACCTATGAAAAGTGTGTTTTTATTTCACTTTACATAATAGACGATAGTTTCATTGTCAAGACATCGTAAATATAAATAAATAAATAAATTTTAAATTCCTCTAAATTTTATTTTTAAATACGCAATAATATATTCCAAAAACACATACCCACTTACTTAGTTAAATTATTGTTATTCTGCCTTACATTACGCTTACCTGTTTCTAGATGGCTTGGATGACGAAAATATTAAATGTACAATTAAAAAACTTAAATGCTCAAAGAGAATGAAATAAATTACATCAACTCGGTATCAGAATATTTGACGAAACTTCTCACTATTATGACAGGTAGTATCTTACAATATAAATTGTAATAAAAAGTGTAAAGAAATGGATTGTGCCTTTGATTGAATCCTACATTCCGACTCATATCAAGGTAATTAACATAATACAAAAGTATCAAATCGTTTTTTTTTCATTCAAAGTATCAAATCGTTTTTCAGACTACATTTGATGTTGCTACCAGGGGGCCAACCACCACCTCTTAAAGCAGTATTATTTTAATGTACCTTCAGTGTGAGACAGAGATGGAGCTATACAGGACGTCTAGCTCCATCTGTTTCCCACACTGAAGTAAGAATACAATAATACCTACTGCTTTAAGAGGTGGTGGTCTAGCTCCTAAAGTTTTTCTCTGTGCCCAAACTCGAGCCACTTAGCTTCTACACAGCTAAATCGTGAATCAAATAAACCTCAACCTTACTTCAGTATTATAGACCTATGTTTGAAAAAAACCAGTACTCCATTAAAACAATACTCACTTGTGCAGCGAGGTGATGGGCGGGTCCATGGGCTGCTTGCCGAGCGGCCGCTTGCGGTAGGACGGGCAGTTAGCGCGCCGGTCGACGTGCCGGTAGCAAGCGTCGCACAGGCAGCTGTCTATGGTCAGCTTCTCTTCGTCTGGTGAAGGGAGAGGGTTTAGTCTACGGTCTAAGATGTTCTAACTACAGGGGAGTTGCCACAGATTTGCGAAGCTTCAACTAACTTTACAAAAGCTCACTTGTGTCCTTTATTTCTATAAACAGTATGAAATAATACACACATACATACAATAAACTCACGCCTTCTTCCCATGGGGGTAGGCAGAAACCGAAAAAAAAAAATCCAACCTAATCATTTTATAATATGAAAATTGTGTAACGACCTCCACATGGTAGATTATTAATTTTCACAGCTTTTAAAGGGAGCTTGTTGAACTCCCTGCCCTCGACGTCTTTTCGTATATTACTTTGGTTAGGAACCCCGTATAATGATATCTCTACAGACGAGTTGACATGAGCACAGCTTACCAATTAAAGCCCATAAGTACAGAACGATTCTCAAGCTTGAATGCCGATTCAAAACTGACAGATCTTAGACAAATGTGTACTATAATATCAAGATTCATGCTTGGGTTAGTCCTAGATAATGGCCTTTAAACAATGAAAGAGATTTAGAGGTTTTCAAAAATATAAAAGATAGACTCACTATCCAAAACCTTCTTCTGTCTTTCGGAGCTCTTAATCTGCGCGATATGGCACGGCGTGTCAAACAGGCCGAACTTTCCCCCACAGTAGAAGCACTGGTCCATACACAGCCTCCCCGGATGGATGCTAAATGAAGATGCCTTCTCTGGGATGACGAGGTTCAGGGTTTCTTTGGGTTCCACTGGCTCGGGAACCGCCTCTGTGTCTGTGGAGAAGATCTTGTTGATGGGTGGGCTTTAGTGGGGAAGAAGGTGGATGAAATTGTGGGTGATGTAGTGTGGAATTGTGGGTGATGTAGTGTAGAATTGTGGTTGATGTAGTGTGGAATTGTAGTTGATGTAGTGTGGAATTGTGGGTGATGTAGTGTGGAATTGTGGGTGATGTAGTGTGGAATTGTGGGTGATGTAGTGTGGAATTGTGGGTGATGTAGTGTGGAATTGTGGGTGATGTAGTGTGGAATTGTGGGTGATGTAGTGTGGAATTGTGGGTGATGTAGTGTGGTTGCATTTGACACCCGACTGCGACAGAGCCCAGGAGGGTAATGTTTTTTTATAAGAGTGAATAAATAAATTATTGATCTGAAATGAAGATAAATATCATGCCTTTATTCCGTGTTGGGGCAGGCCAAGGTGTATTGAAAACCTATATGGAAATTGAGTGTAGAATTAATTGTATCAAAAGTGTAAGGTTTTAAGTGAGTAGGTGTCTTATATTCAAATAAATAAAATTGAAGTGACTGTTTGTTATGTCAAAATAACAGCTTTTACTTCATAATAACTATTTTAAAATTTTTGTCAGTCTGTTTGATCCGGCTAATCTCCAAAACGGTTGGACCGATTTTGACGGGACTTTCACTGGCAGATAGCTGATGTTATAAAGAGTAACTTAGGCTACTTTTATTTCAGAAACAGAATTAGGGGTTCCACGCAAAAATTAAAACTCATGAAATTGTGAACAAAAATAATAAAGCTGAAAAGGATTTGAAAAATTCTTTTTGCATTTGGTAGCCCAACTTTTGGAGATGATTATACATCACGCTATGAATCTTAGGAGCCGAGCAAAAAGAAAAAAATTCAGAAAGAACGCTAAGCGTAAAAGAAGTAATAGCCCTGGCGGGCGATGCAACTCGGCGTGTCGGGGGACGAAGGAGTTTTATCAAAATATGGCTGTTATTTTAGTATTATTGTGTATCTTATGACTTCCACGCGAACGAAGTAGCGGGACACAGCTAGTTCAAGCTAAATTACAGCATTTGAAAGCTTAATCAATTTATCAATATCTTCTTGAGACTAAAACCATTGGTAGTTGTTATTTTGGTCAACTAATCACAATAGCTAACATCAGATTCCAAAGCAGATTGTCTGACCAGAGACTTGTTCTTATCATGCTTTTAGAAACTGTGGATGAGTACTGATGACTAGTGATGACTACATAATAAGTTTTATCATGACCAGTGATCGGAATAGGTAGTGCTAATTTGTCTAAACTTCGAGGAAGGAAGTAACATAGAGTGGGTAATACCTCCTCTAAAATCCCGGAATAATTTTAATGATGTTTAAATCCCGGGATTTAAAAACCACGAATTATTTATTGGACTTTATTTATAGATGGATAGAATACTCTTTACTATGTACACCATAAAAATTACTGATATAAATGTGTGTGTGTGTGTAACCCTAAAAATGTTATCGATTTTTCAAATCAATAATTTGTAACTACAAATAAAATCTAATAAATAATTCGTGGTTTTTATATACCGGGATTTAAACGTCATTAAAATTATTCCGGGATTTTAGAGGAGGTATTACCCACTCTATGTTACTTCCTTCCTCGAAGTTTAGGCAAATTAGCACTACCTATTCCGATCACTGATCATGACTAGATATTGTGTTAGAAATATATTTTGAATTGACCAAAAAACATTAAATTAAGAGCAGTTTTCTGTGGCAACTTTCTAATTCTAAAACGACTTCACATACACATAACATGTTACTTGAACGATAGTTAAACATACGTTACTGTACTATATCATGCGATTAAGCTCTTGTGGACAGAGAGTTAGTGCAGGCAACCGCACGTACATGTAACAATTTCTCATTGGCACGCGCTTTTACATCAAAGTAATAAGATCGGTTTTTGTAAGTTTAGTGTTACGTGACGTGCAGTTGACTGTAGTACTCGTTAGCAATGTTAGGTCTGTTTACAAAGGCCTATGTTCACGCGAGACTCAAAAAGTAGTAAGTACATTTATTATTTATTGTACAATTACTGAAATATAGACTGTTGAGTGATTAAGGTTGGGGAGTTTAATTTAGGCTAGACTGATATTGTAGTATTTTTGTTTGTGTTTAACTATGTTAGAGTATCATCTACGGTCAACGTTTTCTTTCAGTCAATCTAGACTAAGGTAAAATAAAGAAAATTAAGCATCCAAAACCTACCTACACCTAATGGGCCCCAACTAACCCCCCCCCCCCCCCCTCCTAGTACTTAACGAAAAAACAAGTGTGAGTGGAAAACTCAGGTTAGTTACGAAAGTGTACCATTTTAGATCCTATTTGCAGAAAGGCCGACTTTTCAGTGCACAGAGTCTATTAAGACCACGGAACAGAAAAAACAGGTTAAGACTCTGTGCACTGAAAAGTGGGCCAAAAAAAATTCTTTGAAACACTGTCACTTCAATATTTGAATGTGTTAACATTCAGTAACTTTTTGACAGTGTTTCAAGAAACTTTTTTCTACCAGTCTTTAAATTCCACAGGAGTATTTATTGGAAGTCTGAAAGATATACTTAATATAATATCTAACACCTGTTACTAATAATACTAGTATCGTACTTGAGTATCCCGGTACCCACAGCTAATAATGTGGCCCCTGTAACAGGATGTGCACGGTGCGTTCAGTAATTGAGTGCTGTCGAGTCGCTAAAGGAAATTCGCGAGGACATTATAAGGAAAAGTATGTTGCATTATATTTTACGAAAAACTAACATAACAACATGCCTGAATTCTTGAAAGGGGTAATCAGAAGTTTAAGGTGAAACCTTAAATCCGGGCAGCTATTTAGGATGTCCTAATAGAAAGTTTAAAACTAAAGCCTGACATCGTACTTGACGAACAAAACCATGCTAGTTGGAAAGTGCAACTCTAAGCTGATGGTATGGGGTCACCATAGCTTGTGGACACCTCCAATACTATAGGTATCGCATGAGCGCTCCACTTCTAGTGTGAAAGCTCAGATATGTAGATGGGAGTACTGAGGGGTCTTCAAAAAGAATGTAGCTGACCAGTGTTACAGTTATCAATTAACGTCTTAAGTTGTTGCTATGCGACAAATATGTGTACCTAATGAATAATAATAATCTGTACCTAAGTAATACCTACATTTTTAAAATCCTAAAAAAACCATGTCCGATTCAAATTAGTGTGCATTAAGTTTGTAATTAAAATTATATTATTTGTATTTAATTTTTTAATATAAAAATATAGTTCATGCTTTTCAAAAATTGAATTATTTTTAAGTATATTTGGATGAGTAAGATTAGAAAAGTCATGCAAAACGTAATGAACTTAGTTTTATTATATTTTAGTTGACCTTTGGTCAGTTATCAACATTTATATTGAACGTAGCAATGTTCCTTCATTATAAAGTTTGATGCAACTGACAAAAACTCGCTAGTGCAAACATGATATCCATTTATACAATGTGCTAAAGCCATTATTCAGTAATAATAACTTATTTCCTGAATTTGTTGTACAAAAAATAAAATCCTTCAATGTTTTGAAAGGAAAAACTATTTCCTATTATGAGCTATTGACAAATAAACAAATATAAATTTTGTAACTGAAAAATTAATCTCTTCAACAAATGGTGTCGACTTGAAAAAATCGCAAGACTTTAAATATCATGTGTGCACTATCGACAGTGTGTAGTGGGGTGAATGTATCCACACACCATGATTGTTAAGTCGATTACTGTAATGAGACTTTCTGTGCGCACCGTCAGATGCCGCGCCTGGAGCACCCTGTAGACAAAACAACAAACATTACAATCATATCTAATTACATAAAAATTAAGAATTATAAGACAACAAAATATATTTCCATTTAATAAAGTTTATTTCTTGCAAAAAAAAATATTGCATGTATTTTAACTGTTCCACTGCAAGGAAATTCTTCTATTTATACAGGGAAGGGACACGCATTGATCACACTTGCTTTTCATGAATTAAGTCTAATTATAGTGTACCTTCTAATCTGAAAAAGATGCATAATTATGGAACTAGAACTGAAATTGTAGCTGTATAGGTAATTAATAGACAGTGGTCCGTTTAGTGGAGTCTAGTTCGATAAGTTATCAAGCAAAGGAAATATAAATTTAACCAATATAACCCCTTATGTCAGCAAGTTTGACAAGTAAATCTCAGGTCAACTGTTGTGACCAAAATAACTACAGTCAAAATTCAAACAAATAAGTAAGTCAATAATGGATTGAATCAGGATTATTAATAGTATATTAATAGTGTTACTTACAGTTATGTGTAAGCTGTATTATGTGTTTATCATAGATATAATCAGATAAAGGCAATAATTACAGATATTGACAATGTCCTATAGTCAAGCATTCATTCAATTTTTGGGCTGTATTCAGTTAAATTTAAGTTTACACACACGCAGACCAAGATGAACTTAGTTACCAATTAAAATACAAATAACAGAACAATAAATTAGTAATTATTGTTTTCTTTTCTAAAGTGGTTTTCATCTAATAAAATAAATACTATTAAAAAAAAATTTAGAAACATATATGTACCCTGTAATGTCACCAACACTCCAGAGGCAAATATGATAATTATTACTTAGATGTAAGCACTTTGTTTCTCATTTTAAATGAACTTTTATCTTATTTGTTAATGTTTGCCTTACTTGGGAAGAGACTGGAACCCCACGACACAGGATCCTTGTGTGTGGGGTCCAGGGAATTTGTAAAATTCCAGCATGTAAGGCTCTATTGAATCAAGTCTTATTAATTTATTAGTTGTTATGAGAAATAAAATTCTTTAAACCTAAATTATTGATAATATCCCCAATTGTTACTGATACAAGTTTGTGATGTTATGATATCTAAAAGCAGTAATTAGCCGATTCATTAGATTAGATTCCCTTAAACTTATTAGATACGAATTCATTTCTAGCAGATATATAAATCTTCTAGTGTTTAAGTTACTTGGGAGCTTAAAAGCTTTTGGATCCAAACATTTAACCGATTCGTTGCGATGTCTAATTTCGCTAACTTCTAACTGTGGCGTCGAACAAAAATAACGTGACACTGTTCAGTGCCCAACGCCATACGATTAGATGACACGCATCTGTGCCTTCAGCCATGCGGGAAAGAAAACAGTATTTTGACATCATCGATTTTAAAATGACACATATCCGTGCCTAACGCCTCACGCAAAAGAAAGTGATGACACTGAAACGTGCCATCCGCAACGAATCGGTTAAGCACTATGGAACTTATGGAAAAGAAAATATTCAAACATTTTAAGAAACATTTCCTAGGGTTAATGTTAAAGAATATTATATTATTTTAAACAAATAAAGAAAAATTGTGGCATTAAATTGTTCAGGAGAACTTTTGATAATGGATTAAATGAATTGTTGTTCATTATGAGTCACCATCTCAACTGACTGAAATCTCGGAGTGCCTTAATTTGCAGAATGCCCTCATTGTTATTAGTAAAGCTGGATCCCATAATAATATGGGGTCCAAACCACATAATTAATTTACCCTAAAAGGGTTCCATAGTAATCAGAATCCTTCCAGCTCCTTTCTTGTCTTACAACCAATAAAATAACATAACATCACGCCTATATTCCCCAAAGGGATAGGCAGAGGTTTACCTGTAGTACACCCACATTTCGCCAGTTTAAGTCCCATGTAATAGGGGACGAGCGTATTGCCATCAACCGGGGGGCATAAATCCAGACTCCAGGCTGCCACTGAGAAATTCCAGATAGAACACCTAATAACACTTTGCCCGATCCAGGAATCGAACCCAGGACCTCATGCTCAGCAGTAGCACTTGCAACCACTAGACCAACGAGGTAGTCAACCAATAAAATTCTGCAGAATAAATAAGAAAAATTAAATATCTGCTCACCTCGCGCCGCTCAATGGTGTAGTAAGCATCGTCTTCGTTGGCTGCCTCGCCCACCTCCGGCGTCGGCTTCCCCGACCGGTACTTGCTCTTTTGAAACGTCATCTTCAAAGAACTCCTATGTTTCTTCTTGTCACCCGCACCTCTGTTCAACTTTATCACAGTCTTCAAAGTTCCCGTGTAGTCACCCTGAGCTTTCGTAGTCTTACTCTTGCTAGACATCAGACCACCGTAATTAGAACCATATATCCTCTCTTTTTCTTTAAGTTTCTCAATTTTCGCCTCCTTGGCAGCCTTGTGAGTGAGTAAGCCAAGAGTCCTCAGCACATTTTCCTTGCGTTTCTGACTCTCAGGCGTCTCGTTCAACGCATTGCTGGGTCCGGCCTGACTTTCTATAGAGTTGCGCGCCGATTTAGGCTTCGGACTCTTTGCTGGCTTGACTTCAGGCTCCACAGACTTCACTTCAACTACTGTCTCAGTCTTTTCTTTTTCTTCTACTACAGCCGTTTCCTTAATAGTCTCTTCAGGCTTTTGTACAGGAGTTTCTTCAACTTCCATCTTCTCTGGTTCAGCAGAAATCGGAACAATTGGAGCTGTTGGGACCGGAGTTTCAGCCTCTACAACCGGAGTTTCAACTTTCAGTTCCTCTTCCTTAGGTGTTTCAACAACTTTAGTGCTTTCCACTACAGGGACTTCAGAAGCTGCAATATCTTCAATAGACTTGATATTTTCTATCGGCGGGGGCAGTGCTTCAGTCTCTATAGGCGCCTCTTCAGGCGACTTGATAGCGACCGGCGCAGGAGTGATCGACACAGCAGTCGACACGCTCAGATGCGTCGGCGACTTGATCTTCTCGATTGTCGCCATCTTGTCTTCAGTCTCGACCGTAGATTCCGAGGACTTACGCGACATCGACTCCCTTGATTTCCTCTTAGTGATGATTTGAACGTCACTGTTGAACTTCGACTCGACAACGCGAGGCGTGATCGACACCTGACTGGAATCGAATACTACGCCGCCGAGGTTCGGACTAGGCGTGTTAGGATGTAGTGTCGCGAACTGATGCAGGTCTATCTGAGTGCCCGAATGAGGCGCCGACTTATCTACAGACTTCCTTATTTCCGTCAAAGTAACATCCTTGCCGAGTGACTTCTCGAATATACTAATAGCATCAGATTCTTTTGAGTGATTAGAACTCGTGGACTCTTTCCTTGAACTAAAACTATTCCTTTTAATTAGAGTGACTGAGTTAGGCATGTCGATATCGGTGGATTTCCTCACTTGATCTCTCTTGACTATTGAAATAGCTGAGTTGTTCTCAAAGCAACTCAGAACATTCTCCTTTTCAAATGTTTTTTCTGGTGATCTTATGGATTGAATGTCTTTTAATGGCTTTATGTCGCCAGACTTGGGGATCAACACCACATCATTTGTCACCATCATTAGTTTGCCACCATCAGTGGCTTTGGACTCCATTTGTCTTCTCTTATCAAATTCCTCGAATTCCTTTAGTCTGTCCATGAGCTTGTCAATACTGGCGACAGGACTGCACTTGTAAGGTATCTCGTGCTTGGCGCCATCTAAAGGTTTCTCAACCGAATCTTCCTCATAATGCAGCCGTATGTTCTCACCATCGTCATTCTTAGACGGCGTGTTCTCATTACTCATAGGAGATATAATATCTTTGTCTTTTACAGGCGTCTCAGGAGTGGGGACCTTGTCTCCATTGTTGAGAGGTTTGGCTAGGCCATAGAATTTAGAAGCAGTCTTTGTCTGCATTTGGTCAGGGGTGCTGTCTGTAGTCACAGTAGTGTTTGTCCCGGAAACCATCTTCAGGTCACCATCAATGTTCTGGTCGAGGTCATTGATGAGGTCGTTGATCTCCTTGGTGAGCGTGTCGATGGTCTCCACCTTGTCATCGGCCGTGTCGGCGGTGATGGTGCTGGTGATGCAGTTCTTGGGTGCGGAGGAGGCGGGGACCGGGGCTGGCGCGGGGCCCGGGGATGGGGCCACGGGCCGCGACGCCGCCATCACTTTGCGCCCACGACGCGCCTTTCTTATATTCTTCGACATCTCCTTAGAATTGAATGTCTTGGACATACTAGTCAATATACTACTACGAGCATCAAAAAGCGTATTATCAGTCTTCATTATCATTTTTTCTTCTATTTCATTTGAATTTAAATCATCTAAGTTTATCCTATTACTATTATTGTTGTCAGAGTCTAATGAAGTACTTCTGTTTAAGCTCAGTTTCTTACCTTTTGCATTTATGTTACTACTAGGCTCCGGGGGGTCCAGTTTGGTTTCAGCTAATTTGGAGTCAACAACAAGAGAAGGCACTTTTTCAATAGTCGAGATCTGTACATTATTTTCAATATCTATATCTAGGTCAGTCTTAGATTTATCTAGTTTTTTGTTGAGCTCCTTGCTGTCTGTGTCGTTGAGTGTCTCACTCATGCTCAAGTCGGACTCAGTGTTGTCTGAGCACTTTGATATCTCACTGCCATCACGAGAGCATGAGCGTCCCCTTTTCAACTTCTTACAGTCCTCAGGAGTCTCTGCGGTGTCTGATGTCTTAGAATCTGAATGCAGTCTACGCCTTTTCTTCTGTTCCTTGATAACAACCTCACTCAGTAAGTTCTTGACTTTCCTGGGTTTCCCACTGCGAAGGTTCTTTCCTTCAAACAATGAGGGACTATTGCTTCTTTCAGAGCGCATTGAATAAGGGCTGGTGCGTGGGCCGAGCACCAGGCTACCTGGAGAGTCACCAAGCATTGTCTTCATCATGGCCAGGTCGGAGCTGAGTCTCGGCCTCCTGCCTGCTGTCCTGGGACTAGAGGACCTTGAGTTGGGTGTTGTGTCTTCACCTGGCTCCTTCTTGATTTCAGAAGCAGGTATCAATGGGACGGTTTCTTTGTCTTGGGTCTCCTCAGTATTTACCTTCAATGCAGGCTTTCTTCCTCTTTTTGCAGTTTGTTTTATAACATTTTTAACCTTTTCTTTGATAACAATAGCTTTTTTGCTTCTCAACGTTTTTCTGATGCCCAAAGGCCTTTTCTTGACCATAGCTTTAGGTTTGCCTACAGGTTTCTTAGTTTCTTTGGACGTTTTAGGCTCGTCTAGGGCGGTCTTCTTGTCATCATCATTAATGTCTGAGGCCTTCTTGCGGGCACGGGTCTTGGGTTCTATCACAGTGTCCTCATCGAGACTCTTGTCTAGTTCCTCCTTAGTTTGTTTGGTTTTCATGTTGGAATGTGTGGTGGGAGATGTCCCCGTTCTTCCGACATCAGGTACAGGCTGGCAGTCAGCTTTGCTCCTGTTAGTCGATCTGAGCTTGATCGACGAGGTGCCCCGACTCTTTCCTGAAAGTTTTTGTTTGCTGGCCTCTGAAGACTGACTCTCACAGTCTGTATCCTGTAGATTGGTGTCAATTAAGCTCTCCTCAGGGCAAGTATCACAACCACTGTCGTCCTTGTTCAAATTACAAGTAGTTTTCAGTTTCAGTGACTCCTTATTCTTTGTGTTGGAACGACTTTGAGCCATAATACATCTCTATATTGTGCCATCTGGACCTGGAAAGCGATAAGCATTCGTTAATTACCCTTACGGCCCTATAATTAGCAACGTGGTATCCAAAATCACTTGTTGGACAACATTAAAACTATCTCCTAACTTAAGTTGGTGTAAACTGTGATTTTTAAATAAATAAATAGTTTTAAAACTAAATGAACGTACTGTCTACTCAGTTGTGGTATAATTTGGCACAATTCACATATAAATCGTGTCTACAGATCGTGGTAAACAAAAGCCAACGCGCGCTAATCAACAAGTTCGCGCAATATTAACACATTTATTTCACTTATTACGGCCTTATTTATGATTTATTTGGGGACATTAAACTATAGACAACTTAAATATGAATCAAAATAACTTTTCAAATCTATCAAAACATATAAAATCGCGCCGGAAAATTCATGAAAAACCCGATGTTTTGGTGGCGAGGCCGCGGGTGACACCTAACGCCACCTACAGCTGAGCGAGTGCGTATGCGTCGAGCGACCGAAAGCACCAAATCATTTCCCCAGCCGTGGCGCACCTCTGCAATGTCCTCACAAAATACTCACAATTTATCCAATGAAACCTCCAAAAACCACAATAAACAGTTAATTGGATACACAACGCACCATAATATGCGAAAAAGTTCAATATAAACTCGCGATTAAACTTAGAAAACGATTTTTGAAAAGCCCAAATGACTGCAGGCGTCCGCCATAATGTTTCCTTCGAAACGAATAATATAGTTCTTATTGCTCTTGTAGCAATTCTCTATTCGCTATTCAAAATGGCGACGGTGTGGCGATCGCAGTGCGCGTTTGCGCGACTTTTTGCTGGAAAAACTGGACAAATCCTGAACAACGCGACTGATTTGGGTACAAAACTTGGTCCGGGATCACAATCGGTAATTATTTAATTATATTTTCACTCGCGTCGAGTCGTAATGTCGCTTTGACCGCGACATGTGACAGAACTATGGATGTACAACCTTCCTCACAAGTTTCTCGCGGCTTCAATATTTTTTTGTGACATTATTTTCAGAATGACTGATTAATGATCCGTAATGCGAAGTTTAATTTTTTTTGTAAAGTTATAATAACAATTAGATGTTATTTAAAGATTATGATTTGAGGTTATTATTTTACGTGTGACTTGAAATTTATTTCAGGGAAGGGACTTTCTTAAATTTTTGTACTAACTTCTTTTTTCTTTTGTTTCAGGCCATATTATCAAGAAAATACTCAAATTTCTCGCATTCTCCGTTCGTAACTAGAATAAAAGAACAATATGACTACGAAATTGTGAAGAATCCTCCGGAGTGGGTTTATGTTCAGAGACTTTTACCGTTTGACACAATTCCTGCAGTAACTCCCAAGGAGAACTATCCTTCTGGTTGGGTTCCGCCGAAAGAAGAAGCTAAAAGTCTCCCGTATTTCTTATTAAGAACAAGAAATCACGAACTGCCAATTTATTTAAATATTACTTACAGAGGCATCCGCAAGATTACAAAAATAAAACGGATTGAAGGTGATATTTGGCTCATGAACGATGAAATTAAAAGTTACTTGAAAGAGAAGAATAATAGATATGTAGAAACTCGTGTCCAAGAAGTTGCTAGATTTATAGAAGTAAAGGGTGATTATGTTAATCAGCTCAACGAATGGGCTCATTCCAAAGGCTTTTAAATAAACATAAAACACTGAAATAGTTGCAATAAATTGATTTAGTAAATAATAATTGTTTTACTTACCCTATTATAATTTACGATGACCATAGTCATACAAAAACAAAACACAGTACTATAATGACCTAATAATAATAAATGGTGCCTCATTTCCATTGAAAGCGTTTAACGGGCCTCGGCGAGTTGGCTTCGGCCCCTCATATGCCTTCCAAAGGTCCGGGACCCTAGGGTCCCGGGAAATATCAAATAATAAAATGATAACAGTTCTTAAGAATAATTAGTAAGTACTGAGCTCTGAGCTTGTATTGAAAGCAGTAGTTATTAACGTAATTACTGCAAGTAATTAATGTAGTGTAGGTATATACGCATGGACAAGATTTTTGGTTTGATGGCAAATCTCGCTAAGATAAAGAGGCATTATCGTTTATTATAAAACAACTTTGTCAGAAAAATAAACACGCTTCTGGATGTTTCTATAGTAACAATTGCTACATTACATTTGAAATGATATTATTATGATTTTACACCCCATTCTACAATTAAAATGTCATATTTTGCAATATTTACTTCAACTAAACCTAGAACACTCGGTTCTAGCAAAAACCCTACCCCATGTTTTCCTAACAAAATAAATAATATTAAAATAAATAATCCAGCGAAACCTAGTCAAAACTTGTTGGGAAGGTTGTACACGGCATGAAGTTTGATAATGTTTGCCGCCGCTAGGGGCGCTGCGGACGGCGGAAGGTTTTATCTACGTAGCTATATAACATCCGCCCGACTCCGATGGGCCTCTCCACGATACATATTTTCGATACGAACTCACTCTTCTTTGTTAAAAACAACTTTTCTGTGCATTATATGAGTTTATAAACGCTACAGTTCACTTTTCGCGAGTCAACTACGCTACAAAACACTTTATAACTTTTAGGTTACTTTTATTACAATTAACTTTGTTGTTGAACGTTAATTCGTCTCTAAATTCACGTAATTGGGTCTGTTATCGTTAGAAACTTTATTTAAGTCAGCATTTCAAAACATATGAGCTGGTCGGGGATCGATATTGAACATTTACGGATTTTATTACGTAAGATGATAGGTACAAAGTATGTTACATAGTTATAATGATTTTCAAGGCCAGGCGCTTTCAGAATGACACGTGTACAGTCGAGGCATTATGATTGCACAACAAACTATGTTAAATGTGGTCGAAGGGTGGTATTTAATGACCATACTGCGCTAAAGTTGCATTTCATTAATCTTAACAATTATTAGGTAATGCAAATAGATGTCATTTGCAAGTTTTGTAACCAAAACTGCTTCGTTCTTTGTTTATTTAGAGTTTAATAAAAGATTTAGGAATATGTTAAAACTTTTTATATGTTTCAAGGGGCTTCAAAATACCTAATAGGTAGATAACACGAAGTTGCATTGCGTCCGATATTTTTTCCCAGTGTCATAAATTGTCTAATTTCGTGTCGTAGATTCGTAGCTCCCGTACCTGCCTACATATCGAATCCTCGACTAACTAAAATATCTTTTGATAGTAGGTGTACTTATTTTGATAAAAAATAGAAATCAAGTAGGTACCTACCTAATTGAGAGAAATAATAAATATTAGGAATACATAATGATTACTTAAGTACTTAGTTTTTTTTGTTCCCAAAGCTAGGAAAATTTGCCACCCCCATTTTTTTCTGTGTATGGTCATTGTAGTTAAGGATATGATGTGTTTAAGTAGGTACAGTTTAACAACGTTCTAAGGTTAAATCGTTTATCTTGGGAAAAACCGAAGTAGGTACTTATAGCGAATAGAATGTGACTGTCTGTCGACCAATAGAAATTGATTTGTATTTCCACCTAAATTTCGGTTTTTCCGAAAATAAACGACGGAACCTTTGAACGTTTTCAAACTGCACCCACCTAGACGAATACCCAGCACCGGATTGCCACGTAGAGCAGCAGGTGTAGCAATAATCAAAATAGCTTAAATAGGTAATCACACACACACACACACACACACACACACACACACACACACACACACACACTGCACGGCTCTGGATGAGTACGATGTACCTTCTTACCTATTAAATTGTAAGCACTACGTCTTACCAAGGAGTCTTTCAGTTTTTTTTTTCCAAAGATTCGTTGCACATTGGTAAGACTGCCTTATCTGAACAAAGGAAGGACCTCCATAAGGGTTATGAGAATAATCACCACACTTGTTAGGCAGATTCGTACATCTTCGACAGTTGTTACGGGTAGTCAGAAGCCTAAAAGTCTGACAACAAGTCTTACCAAGGGGTATTTGTTACTGGGTTGTGGAGGTCACATAGGCAGTTGCTCTATGTAAAATATTGGTATTCAGCTGCATCCGGTTAGACCGGAAGCCGACCCCAACGTAGTTGGGAAAAGGCAGGCAGATTGACTTTGTAGGGGTAAATCGTAATTCGTAGTGAGATATTAAAGGACTTGAACGGAAATGTCAATCACGAACTCTTTCGTCAATAGTGGTGATTTAAGAATATGAAGCAATTCGTGTGATGTATTAGGTCTAGTGCAGTAGATGATTACCTACAGGCAGGCCCGGACATGGAGACCCAAGGCCCCTAGACACTTGACATTTGAGCCCCCCCCCCCCCCTTCCCGAAGCCATTTTGAAAACTTAGCAAATAAAATGCACTTGTATACAAAAATACAATTTTTTGGCACACAGGTAAATACACACAGGTACACAGGTGGGGCCCCTAGCCTGGCTGGGCCCCTAGGCCGGGGCCTTGCAGGCCTAGGCGGAAATCCGGGGCTGCCTACAGGATAAGAAATTTCAGTTTTTCAAGTGTCTTTTGTACCTAATCAAACATGGTGATTTCAGTCTTAAGGAATTATTCCACTTGACTGAGTTCAGTCGTCTTTTTAGCGAGACAGATATTTTAGAAAGCTGCACTGAATGTTACTGAATCCGTCTGCAGATTAAAGTGGGCCAGAGACGGACCTATCGCGACCTTTATTTTTTCTCCTACGTTACTTTTTATAAGCTAACTTGCTGAATGGGATTAATTTTGTCTAAATTCAGTACTTAACATACCTAACCATTTGGGCGACTTTTAGCCATTTTAGCCAAATACAATAAGCCCTTAGTTGGGAAAAAGGCTGCGCAGATGGCGATGATGATAATGATTTAATTCATGATTTATTGTCGCTCGTTCAAGGGGATGGTGAGGTAGACCGGGATGTAACACATCGGATCAACGCAGGATGGATGAAATGGCGACAGGTCACGGGAACAACTTGTGACCCACGGATGCCTCTCAAGTTGAAGGGTAAAATCTACAAGTCCGTGACAAGGCCTGTCATACTGTATGGATCAGAATGTTGGGCTGTGAAAAAGACGGATGAAAAAAGATTGCACGTAGCGGAGATGAGAATGTTAAGATGGATGTGTGGTGTGACGAGAATGGATAAAGTGAGAAATGAATATATTAGGGGAAGTTTGAAAGTGGCGCCAGTGACTGAAAAATTGAAAGGGAATCGTTTGTCTTGGTATGGTCATGTGAAGAGGAGGGATGAAACGCATGTTGCTAAAAGAGTTATGAGTTTACATGTGGATGGATGGAGAAGGAGAGGGAGGCCAAAGAAAAGATGGATGGATTGTATGAGAAGTGATATGAAAGAAAAGGGAGTCAGTGATAGTTTGATGAGTGACAGGACAGAATGGAAGAAAAAAACGTGTTGCGCCGACCCCAAATAATACGGGATAAGGGCAGGAAGATGATGATGATGATGATGATGAAAGACATCCCTTCACTATTGTTCATTACGACTTGTATCAGATTGGTTTGAGAAGTCTCTTCTAAGCCGACTTCAAAAATAGGAGGACGTTATGCAGTTCAAGTTTTTTAATTTCTATGATGTACACCGATTTCTCAGTGATTCCCTGGACCGATTTATGTAAATAATTTTTTTCATGAGGCAGGTAGAAGACGCCCGCGACGCCCACTGCGTGTGGGTCTTCTACCTACCCCATATCAATTGTATTAACTTGCTTGAATAATTATTGAGTTAGCATTTTGAGCGTGCTTGAATGATAGGTTGCATTATTAATCCAGTGTGACTGTGTTGTCATCTTTACATAATAGTAAGAGTTTGTAGGTCGGCGGCAATTTGGCAATAATTATACAAAAAATCAACTAAAACCAATCCAGCGACTTCCGAAATTAAAATCATTTTTCACTTTGAAGTCGATTTTTTTTATTCTTACGTAGCACAAAGACAAGAATGGGTAATAAATAGTACCTTCCATTTGTATCTGTTCCAGATTACTATTAAGTACCTACTTAATTTGTCCACTAAGGTCGATAATTATAGGACGTAAACATCCACTACTTATCTGGAACATCCTGAAGCCTGTTACAAAAATAGTCAAACGCAAAATTGTCGTAATCACCAGACCTGGCTGAAGGATGGGTGGCTGGAGTTTGTTATTGTTAGCAGACAGGGGGACACTCTCAGCCCCCTTAGTGTTAAACCTTAGTCGCCTTCTAAGACACCAACAGAAGAATAAGTAGGTGAGTGTAGGCCGGCCCAATACGTTGGCCCCAATGTTGCTCGTCCAACGTATGTATGCCCCAACGTTGGTGCGAGCGTTGGCAGTTGACGTGTGTCGGTTTTATCAAAGGAATGTGCGCTAACGCTCGCGATTCGTCCATACGTTGGCGTCGAGTGCGGGACGTGCGGGGGTCGACCACGCCGCCCGCGCCGTCAGTATGGACGAATGAAAAGTTGTTTGAATTTATAGAACCATATCGACCTGCTCTCCTCCAGATGAGAGTCCTAGAGGCACGAGGCGAGTATGGCGATACGAGTCAGCAGACTGGGATGAGATGCGGCTTGCGCCTTATTCTTGGCGGCAAGTGTGCTTCTCCTCGCGTGACCCCTCGTGCTGTGCTAACGTGGTTGCGGACGTGATTCGGCAGGGGATGGAGTATTTTATTCCATTCTCCGACATCCCGCTCGGTCATAAATCTCGGCCTTGGGAGGCCCGGAAAGAGTCTGTTTACCAAGCCTGGGTCAAGGCCCGCGACCGCAAAGTTAGAGCGCGTAGAGTTCGCGCGAGGAAGAGAACTTTTAATTCTGCCGCCAAGTTCTGCAAGCGAGTTTTACGTGGGGCACGTTTTGACCATGTCGGACGTATTGGGGCCAAGCTGGCTTCGCACCCTCCGGGTAGTAAACAGTTCTGGTCCCTGTCTAAAGCGGCTGAAGCGAATTTCTGTCGACCCACTTTACCTCCAATGATGAAACCTGATGGGTCGCTGGCTCACTCTGCAGGTGAGAAAGCAAATCTATTTGCATCTCTCTTTGCAAGCAATTCACGTCTGGACGCCTGATGGCTCAGCTAAATACCAACTTTCCGCGCTTGATTCGGTGGAACGCAGAGCTAAGAGGCTCATTGGCGACGTAAGACTGGTGGATGCCAAGTTTCACAGCTTGGCTCAACGCCGCAAGGTTGCCTGCTTGACGGTCTTCTACAGATTGTACTTCGGTGAGTGTGCTCGAGAACTCCACGACCTCATTCCGCCTGCCCCCTTCTACCATCAGACATCTAGACGCACTGCAGGTTACCATCCCTACCTAGTTGCTATTCCACCAATTCGCACTAAGCGTTTCCAAATATCTTTTGTGATGCGCACAGCTAAGGAGTGGAACTCTCTGCCTGCGTCTGTATTTCCGAACGTATACAACCCCGATCTCTTCAAAGTGAGAGTTAACAGGCTTCTTCTGGGTAAGCTCGCTCCATCGTCGACTTTGTCTCTGTCATCTCTGACCTAGACTAGAGTCAAGAGCAAACCTATCTTAAAAAAAAAAAAACTTTACCAAGCACATCCGGTACTATGGGATGCAAGCCGGAATGACTAGACGAATACAACTTAGTAGCTGATGCGTGAAAAACCATTTTTCCTTTTTTCTTTCACATAACACACACACATAACATCACGCCTGTAATCCCCGAAGGGTTAGGCAGAGGTGCACCAATAGTATACACCCACATTCCGTCAGTTATGTTTAAGTCCCATGTAATAGAGGGCGAGTCTATTGCCATTAACCAGGCACAAATCCAGACTCCGGGCTGCTACTGAGACATGACGGAAAAACCCAATAGCACTTTGCCCGATCCGGAAATTGAACCCAGAAACCTCATGTTTTTCTCTTTCAATAACAAATAATACTGATTGTACATAATCAGCCTATAATGTTCCCACTGCTGGGAAACAGGCCTCCTCTCAGTGAGAAGGAGTGGGCCATAATCCACCACGCGGGCCAGTGCGGGTTGGTAGATGTCACATGTCTTCGAATTTTTGGTACTAGGACATGCCGGTTTCCTCATGATGATTTCCTTCACCGTTTTGAGAGCAGTGGTGATGAAATAATTTACACAAAGTAAATCGCCTGTCTAGGTTCGAACCTACGACTTACAATTCATAAGTCGCGGGCGTTACCAGTGGGCCACCCTTGCTCATATTGACATGTCAGCACGGTAAAAGCACACAGAGCGATTTCGACATCCTCACGTAGGCTCTGACGGGACTAAACTAGCATAACTCCCAATTTGTGGATGCCTTAACAAATTAAGCAACCAACGTTGGTACCGGCGTTGGGACAAGCATGTGGAGCCGGCGTAAAGAAGTAGTGAAGTTTCTTGCCCGTTCTTCTCCATAGCAACCTACTACGCTTTAGATAATGTACAAGTATACAATAAAAAATGACAAAGGGGGAAGAGCTCATTGGGCATCAAAAAATTCGTCCGCATCGCTGTCAATGGGAAAAGTGATCAAAAGGCTGGCAGCATTGCCACGTTGAATGGCAATGCTGATTCTTTGGGCTAAAATGGGACAGCCCTCTGGTCCCGTAAAGAGGCGAGCAACCGCTTGGCGATGTCCCGAAATACTCGATGTGCACTTGGACCCCACGGCCCTAGTGTTTCAACCCCAAACGACTCAAACATATAACTCCCAATGAGTTTGTTATATTTGCGTCGTTTGAGGTTTTGGATGGGCAACTAGCTTCATATTTCTGACTAACCGACCCCTTGACAATTTCAAAGTGGCGTAAATATGCTTTGGGTTTGAGTTGGCGTTTGAGTGACCAATTGTTTTTTCGAGAACTTTGAGGTCCGTAGGTCCTATCTATAAAAGTATTTACTTTTTTGTAGGTACCTACATTGCCTACATTGTTTATTTAAGGAGTTTACGTCGTTATTTATGAAAACAAAAAACCGATCAACTATCGACGTCGTTGTGTGTATTATCTAAATGAGTTTTATGTAGGTATTTATAAATAACTTAACTGTTGCCTAGGTCGCACTCCTTCTTCAAAATCAAAAGTCATTTATTACAACTAGGATGAGCATGACATAAGACAGTCCTCCTTCACCATTTCTGGAGATCACCGCAGTCGGGTAAAAGGTATCTTCTTCGGGTAAGGTATATCTATGTGCCACACTCCCAATGCGTTACTCTACGACATGGTATATCTATGAGCCACACACCCAATGCGTTACTCTACGACATGGTATATCTATGTGCCACACACCCAATGCGTTACTCTACGACATGGTATATCTATGTGCCACACACCCAATGCGTTACTCTACGACATGGTATATCTATGAGCCACACACCCAATGCGTTACTCTACGACATGATATATCTATGTGCCACACACCCAATGCGTTACTCTACGACATGGTATATCTATGAGCCACACACCCAATGCGTTACTCTACGACATGGTATATCTATGTGCCACACACCCAATGCGTTACTCTACGACATGGTATATCTATGAGCCACACACCCAATGCGTTACTCTACGACATGATATATCTATGTGCCACACACCCAATGCGTTACTCTACGACATGGTATATCTATGTGCCACACACCCAATGCGTTACTCTACGACGACATGGTATATCTATGTGCCACACACCCAATGCGTTACTCTACGACATGGTATATCTATGTGCCACACACCCAATGCGTTACTCTACGACATGGTATATCTATGTGCCACACACCCAATGCGTTACTCTACGACATGGTATATCTATGTGTCACACACCCAATGCGTTACTCTACGACATGGTATATCTATGTGCCACACACCCAATGCGTTACTCTACGACATGGTATATCTATGTGCCACACACCCAATGCGTTACTCTACGACATGGTATATCTATGTGCCACACACCCAATGCGTTCAGCCGTTATACGTGGTGATTGAGTCACAAACATCTTCTATTTGTCCTCCTGAGGGGCTCTTCTCTTCCTCTTTTCATAAGGAGAAGAAAGAGCAATAAATTCATACTCAACTTATTTAAGTAAAAGAACTACTGGCACCACTGGTTTGTAAAAATGAATCGCCAGGCATACTGGCGGTTCATTTTTGGTTATGTAGGTAGATCTTACTATCTACAATTATTAAAATAATAATTTATCTTACTTGCTACTAATATTATAAACGCGAAAGTTTGTGAGTATAGATGGATGGATGTTTGTTACTCTTTCACGCAAAAACTACTGAACGATTTGGATGAAATTGGGCTATTATATAGTATATAATCTGGATTAACATAAAGGTATTTTTTGTCCCGATATCCCTTCGGGATCCAGACTTATGCGGGTGAAACCGTGGGGTGCTGCAGTAATAAATAATATTTATACTTCTTGCAATTTTTGCTTATCACCCATATTCCGCTGGTTTTCTGCAAAGGGGGTAAAGATAAATATCTTGGGACAACTCACACACGGCCATCTGATCCCAAGCTAAGCAGAGCTTGTGTTATGGTAACCAGACAACTGATATACATACTTATATAATTTATAAATACATACATATTATAGATAAATTACACCCAGACACAGAACAAACAATATGCTCATCACACAAAGTTTGTCCTGGGTGGGAATCGAACCCACGACCTCCGGCTTTGCAGTCAGGGTCACTAACCACTAGACCAACAGGCCTGTCAAGAAAAAGAAAGGAATGAAAGAAAGAGGGTAGGCAGGGGCGTAGGTAGGTTGTACCGCCCACACTTCGACAGTTACGTCAGTTACTTGCCAATAAAAGTAAAAAATGAGTATATAAGGGGAAGTTTGAAAGTGGCGCCAGTGACAGAAAAGTTGAAAGGAAATCGTTTGGCTTGGTATGGATATGTGAAGAGGAGGGAGGAAACGCATGTGACTAAAAGAGTGATGAATATAACTGTTGATGGATGGAGAGGGAGAGGAAGGCCAAAGAAAAGATGGATGGATTGTGTGAGGAATGATATGAAAGAGAAGGGAGTGAATGATAGCGTGACTTTTGACAGGGGAAAATGGAAAGAGAAAACGTGTTGCGCCGACCCCAAGTAATATGGGACAAGGGCAGGAAGATGATGACTTGCCAATAATCGGGTACACATACAGACTCCCAGCTAAGCTAAGCTGGCTAAGTACGTAGGGTGTTCTGAAAGTCTTGAGATACTAAGGCGAAAGGCCGAAGCGAGCACGTAGTTTGATTGATTGCACGTTAGTGTCAGTTGTCATTTGATTGCATTCAGTATGCTGCAGATCGTGTTCGAACAAGTTCACTATAATGGCTTCGTGGACGACTATCGAATATCGCGCAATTTTGCGTTATAACTTTTTACATGGATTAAGTCCAGCAAACTGTTTAGAAGAAATGAAGCCTAAACTTGGTGATGACTGTCCCTCTCGTGCAACCGTCTACAGATGGTACTGTAAACAGTTTGAGAGTGACTGTTTTAACCTAGAAGACGACCCGCGTTCAGGACGACCGGCGAAAGCAGTGACTCCAGAAAATATTTCTGCAGTTAAAAATTTAATTGAAACTGACCGGCGAATAACCTACCGGCAAATAGAGTCCTTACTGCAGATTAGCTCAGCAGCGTTACATTTAATAGTTCACCATCATTTAGGTTACAGAAAAGTTTGTACTCTTTGGATTCCACATAAACTTACCGATGAACAAAAGAAACAGCGAGTTAAATGGTGTAAAAAAATGATTGCAAAGTTTGAAAACGGATAATCTAAAGACATCATTTCAATCATCACGGGCGATGAAACGTGGCTTTATTATTACGACGTGCCCACAAAGCAGCAAAATAAAATATGGGTGATAGAAGGCGAAGAAACTCCGATTGAAGTAAAAAAATCTAAGTCGATAAAAAAGAAAATGATCGTAGTTTTTTTCGGTATTCGGGGAACTATTGAATTTCTCCGTGAGCAGAAGACTGTAAACGCTGCTTGGTACACCACTTTCTGCCTTCCTCAACTTATTCAGGAATTCAAGAAGCTTCGTCCAAAGTCACAACTCTGTACCTTGTATCTTCATCATGATAATGCTCCGGCACATCGTGCTGACGTTACATGCCAATTTTTGCGAGATGCCGGCTTGAAACTTCTTGAACATCCGCCTTACAGCCCAGACTTCACGCCTTGTGACTTTGGACTGTTCCCTTTCGTGAAAAGTAAATTGAAAGGGCTAAGATTTCAGGACGAAGAAGCTTTACTTTCGGCCTGGGACAATATATGTGCGGAAATCCCTGAACAGAAATAGAAAGATATTTTTAAAGATTGGTTTATAAGGATGGAGAAGTGTATTAATTGTGGTGGCAATTATTTTGAAAAACTGTGAAAAATAAAGTTAAATCTCAAGACTTTCAGAACAGCCTACGTAATAAATAACAGCCGCACGTGTCGATCGATCAGGTTAAGCTACGCTTGCCGCGGTTGGTCCGTGGATGGATGACCATCTTTACGTACCAAGACTCCTCTGTGCCTCGGAAAACACGTTAAGTCGCTGGTCCCGGCTGTCATTCGTGGATCTTTTACAGTCGCTACGGGTCGTCAGAAGCTCGAAAGTCTGACAACCAGTCTTACCAAGGAGTATGGTATTACCCAGTAACTGGGTTGTGGAGGTCAGATAGGCAGTCGCTCCATGTAATGTACTGGTATTCAGCTGCATCCGGTTAGACTGAGGTGACACAGACTCCTCGCTGCTATTGAGAGTTTCTTGTTGAAAAAACCCAAAATAACACTTTGCCTGATTTAAGTAACGTCTCCATCTTTCTGGGAAAACCACTGATATAATATATATTAATCTGTTCTTTTGCTTCGCGAAAACTTGTTATTAAAATAAGGCAGAAAGTGCAGAAATAGGTACCTACGTCTGGCCGATGATGCTATCAATTAGGGCTCATCATGTGAAGGGGTTTTCTATGTACCATAAACTACTTAAACGGAACAGGTAACACCCGCGAACGGTCCCGGTCACCCACTTTTCGCCCTTATTCCCTTAGTAATAAGGTTGAAAAGTGGTCGACCGGGAACGTTCGCCTACGTACCTACCCCTACAAGCTGTAACATGCAGAAGTTACGTGAAAAAGTATTCTATTGAATAGAATACTTATTTGAGTGGGATGTCAGCCGGTATTTACGAGTACATTATGATGGAGACCTACACACATGAACATTTAGAAACCTTATACATTCCGCCATTTTGGCCTACAAACATTAATGTTTTAACGATTGAAAAAAAAAATACAGATAAATTTTACCTGAGGAATAAATATGGCGGATTGACATATTTCCTATACAAAAGCTATCAAAACGTCAAACATATTCCCCAGATAAAAGTTATCTGACGATTGAAAAATCAGCCCTTCATAATATACTTAAATTAAAATTTTTAAAACCCCCGGCACACCTCTATCTATAACCCATTCATTGAAACCATTCCAATGAGCCCAGACACGATACTTCTGCTGTAAGTTGGTGACGGAGTTGTGTATCCTGCAAATTACAGGTGATGCTGCAGCATCAGTTCAAGGTCACTATGTTATTCTAATATCATTGAAGTAACAGAATCAGACTCGATCAGGCCTGTCGAAGATGCTCACATCCATTCATCAACTAGAAAAGAGCTGATAATCTTGAAACGGCTGAATAGATTTTCTTGAATCACACTAAGCTAAGAACACTCTCGACAAAGTCACCTTTTCAACAAAATAAAGAAAAATCTATATCGGTTCAGTCGTTTGGGAGCTACGGTGCCACAGACAGATACACAGATACACACGTTAAGCTCTTATTTTTCAAATATCCTTAAAGATTGCTCTTTTATTCAAAGACGAAAGGATATACCTACTTACCTATGTGCAACTATTGTGAAACCATCGCTACGCGGTAGGCTGCAGGTTTTCTATTCAATTTTATCCCATTGTGTAAAAATATCGCGGCGATTTTTTTTCGTGCACCAGATTTTCAACACTCTGCTTAGCGCCGAGAGTTGAAAATCCAACAGTGTGTTTTTTCAGAATGCGCTCAGTTGGATTCTCAATGCTCGACTCAACACCGAGAGTTGAAAATCCAGTGCACGATAGAATCCCGCCGCGATATTTTAACGTCCATGCGAACATTGGCTGAGGGTTGCTTGCAGGGTGTCTACCTACACTATCTATAGACAGCGCCTTACGGACATAGACAGAAAGTGGCTAGTCTTGTCTCGTAGCAACAACTATTTTATGGTCAGACATAATGATAATATCAGTCTATTACTGTCCCACTGCAGGACAAAGGCCTCTTTCTCACATATAGAGAAGGCACGAGCATTGATCACTACGCTTCCTCAAGGCGGTTAGACAAAATATTGTAAAACTTTTTTAATTTCTCTTTTTGTTTTTATTATTTTGTTGTCGAATACGAGGCTATTGGCTACTTTGTATTATTTTATAATATGCGGTCTGTCTATTTAAATGCATCAGCAGACCGAAAGCCTGTCTACCAACATAATAAAAAGAACTCCAAGATGTAGCGCTACAAAGCCGAGTGCTACGTTAATCAGCGCGTGCGCATCGAGGAGTGGGCGGATTGTTTGGTGACGTCACCTCGTGAAGGCCACGTGTAGCTGTATTGTGAGCGCCTTTGTAGCTTATAAATTATTGTGTTTATGGTTGGTATCCTTCCCTTTCTGCTTCCTGTATTCTTTGAAAGAGTAGGCAAATTGAATTATTAACTGTTGTCCTGGGTGGAGTATCACTTCGCCGCGCAATGAATAATCCTACTATGGTTTTCCTCTCTAGAATCTGAATAACTTTTATTATGGTGTTTGATGTGCTGATTCCGAGAAAAATAATAAAAGAATTCCATCACGTCAGGATTTGATATTAAATATTTAAAATTTTATTTAAAATTGCCCGGGCGCTTACATTTGATAGGCTATAAAACTTTATTGAATTAGTTCAGCCTAATTTTTAATGCATTTTATTAATCTGACGAGACAAATAAATTAATTCTATTCCGTAATTTGCTAATTAATTACTACATAAGTACAGTATAAGTAATACGCCTTTACCACGTCGTAAACTGGTCATTTTAACTTCTTTTAGTAATAGTAGTATATCTTTATTTGCATAAAATATGGTACCTACATAAAAGGTCTTAAATATAAATATAGGTAGTTCCACATATTTTGCTTACTTAGTTCAGCGTGCAAAAAATACCTTAAAAATAAAATTAAGTTACACAAAAACGCTTGTGACATCGCGTGTCACAATTGTTCTGGCATAGTGTGCTTCTATATCTTGTGACAGCCAGTCGGGTTGGATCTCTTGTGACAGCCAGTCGGGTTGGATCTCTTGTGACAGCCAGTCGGGTTGGATCTCTCGTGACAGCCAGTCGGGTTGGATCTCTTGTGACAGCCAGTCGGGTTGGATCTCTTGTGACAGCCAGTCGGGTTGGATCTCTTGCGACAGCCAGTCGGGTTGGACCTCTTGTGACAGCCAGTCGGGTTGGATCTCTTGTGACAGCCAGTCGGGTTGGATCTCTTGTGACAGCCAGTCGGGTTGGATCTCTTGTGACAGCCAGTCGGGTTGGATGTCTTGTGACAGCCAGTCGGGCTGGATCTCTTGTGACAGCCAGTCGGGTTGGATCTCTTGTGACAACCAGTCGGGTTGGATCTCTTGTGACAGCCAGTCGGGTTGGATCTCTTGTGATAGCCAGTCGGGTTGGATCTCTTGTGATAGCCAGTCGGGTTGGATCTCTTGTGACAGCCAGTCGGGTTGGATCTCTTGTGACAGCCAGTCGGGTTGGATGTCTTGTGACAGCCAGTCGGGCTGGATCTCTTGTGACAGCCAGTAGAAGAAGGCCGTATCTAAGAATTGACCCGACGTAGCCATGTAACGCAGTCATTGCAGTTTTTTGACTTGATAACTGCTTAAGCTTTTTTAGAGCAAAAACAAATTTATTTAGATTAGAGCAGTTGTGTGCTTTCCAATTGCAATATCTGTCTAAGATAATACCTAAAAATTTTGTATCAAGTACTTCTTCAATTTTAGTGCTTTTATAGTATAACTCTAAGGGTTCTATTTGAAAATTATTATAATTAAAGAATTGTAAAATTTTAGTTTTACATATATTAGCTGTTAGATTGTTGTCCTTTAACCAGTTCATTATTGATTCTATAACGTGTCATTTACTATAAGCGAAATAACGTCCGCAAATAGAATGCATTAAAGTGATGTTACTTGAGGAATATCTTTCATAAATGATAAATGATTTTATTTCTGTAAGTAGGTTTATACAAACACTTTTACATGTCAAACATTTTTTTTTTAAATAGATGAGGCCGGCGTTTCCTATCTGACTACTCTGAGAAGAAAGGCCGAAACAAACTCAGAGGTCACAGTTTCTTTTAAAGTCCAGACATAATCTTGGTCAGATCATGTGAAGACCATGTAGGTTGGTGTCTGAAATGGTCTTTTGAGGAAAGAACCACACAGATTGAGTGGACCTGTCCAGTCAGTGCAAGCATCTGTCAGTAATCGTACAGCTCAACATAAGTAAGGAACAGAAGAGGGCCTAGTACACTTCCTTGGGGAACACCGAACTTATTTGTTTTAAAATTAGATCTGAATGGGGTAGACACAAGTTGATCATTTAATTGGTTTATTGCCATCCAGCTCAACCAGTTTGTAGGGAACCGAATGATCCAACACACGCGCCACCATCAGCGAGACATTTAAGTGAGCATGACATACTCTCAACTGCCATACTCTTTCAAGTCAACATACCTACATCATAACATAAAACCGCTCCATGGTACTCACATTTACAAAATTGAAAAGATGCTTCTAATATACAAAACTATAGTTTGCAATTTAAAAGATTATACAATTTTACTACCAAAAGGAAAGAAAATCCTACCTATTGAATTACCTATTCAACATCTAAAACTTGATTAAATAAAAATTAGAGCATATGCGAATTGTGTGTGCTTTCCAACTGAGCCGATCAATACATGATGATGTGAAATTCCCTTATTGTTGTGAATATTACTAGAAGATGGTATAATGAAGGTAAGCAATTAGTTTTTTGTATAAGTACTAACACTGATATAGAAAAATAACAGTTGACCTTGCAACGTAAACTTTAAAATGTCAACGCGAAGTTGTTTAAATTCTCCAGACTGTTTTTGTTGTACATAATTGCGGGAAATTTATGGATAAAACAACGGAATAAACTTAAGTACATACTTTGTGAAAAATGTTTACAACAGTTATTTTGGACATGCCATCAGTAACCAGGGTAAACCTTAAATGCTATTTATCAAGGACGATGGAATTCCAGCATAATGGCGGACTATTGAAGCGCGACGATCCAAAACGGAAATTTAAGAAAATCGCTTAACAGAAGCTTTGGGGAAAAAAGGATCAGGCTTCACAAAGAAAATAGATATTTATTTTAGCTTTACGATGTTTTGTAATTATATTTTAATAGTTTTCAAAGCTAGAAAGTAGGTACTATTTAAGTAGGTATTATTATTTTAGTAGGTATTATTTTTTTCTGAGTAAAAGCGTGTTTTTCTCGATTCTCTATGTGTAGCTTTTCTGAAAAATCTGGAGGTGATAGAAAAAAACTGAATTCAAATTCGTAATCAGCGCATCAAAATACCCCAGAATCAGTTGTCAGATTCTAGAGAGGACGTCATGACCTTAAATTTGCAGGCCTTTTTTTTTGGGTGGGAAATCATCAAATGACTTCTCCCGCTCTGGGCGGAGCGGGAGGGCGTGTCAGACTTTTACTGACTAAAACCCACCCGTGTGCCTTCAGTTGCCTGTGCCAGGGCCACGGTATCTCATTCGAACATCCCGCAACCCTCTTGAGGCGCGCGTGGAACTCAACGCGCCGTCGACTCGGGCCTGGTCCTTACCGGACGGCGAGCTACCCATTGCTACTTATATGGGAAGCCATCGGGCTTCCCATATAAGTACTCTCGGTCCGTACCATGGCCTGGAACAGGGTCGGACGCGAGAGATCGCCGCCATCGATAGATTTCGCGAGGACACGGCAGTGCTCCGCCCAAGCCGGGCAGACCTCCACCGTATGCTCCACCGTGTCCTCCGGGCGATCCACACAATGGTGACACCCGGGTGTTTCCTTCCGCTTTATCCGGAACAGGTACCTCCCGAAGCAAAATTTGCAGGCCTGTGAATTATTTCTTAGAAGAGCTCCTAAGGGAGCTAAGAAGTTTATTTTTCTGTAATGAAGAAATGAGCAATCAACCACACAAGTATGGCCGAAACCAGTTCAATTTCTATTTTTATTACACACCTAAGTACTACTTACCTACCATTACAGATTCAAAATTCGATGGTTTTTAGAAAACTATAATCACACTTTCCTAGGACCAAAAACCTATAGATTTGTATTTATTAGATACATTTATTAGTTTCATTTTTACACTAGCATAATTTTAAACTGGTTGGCCAGTGACTTTCCGAATGGTCGATTGTAGGTCATCTGACCTTAAATTAAATTAAAGAACGCTAGGTTTTCCCAGAGAGCCGTATAGTGGACTCATATTGTAAATTGATATGACGTAATATGAAATGATGATGTTATGTTATGACATTGAATGCCACCGTCCTATTGTGGTCTTATTGTGTGATACATCTCGGTGGACTTTTGTAGCTTCTGTAGAGTTTTTGTCCGAGTCGTAGCCATGATAAGGGATATCCTACATTTGGGGTGGTTGCCCCAAATGTAGGATATCCCTCTCATTCAGGTTTTCTATGGACTTGCTAGTATTCCCAATTCCACAGACGTATGGAATTCCCAGAACCAATTGTGTAATACGCTTTCATTCACAGTCCGAGGGTTTTTAAAGAAATCCATTGCTTCATCGGTATGAAAAATACGAAAACAACGCGCCAACAACGTGTACAGGGTGTAAGGGACAGCCCTCCGCAAACTAACAGGGTGCATTCAGCTCCTTATTTTGGAACTTCACCGGAAAATTTTTCAGGAAATTTTTCCTTTTTTATCGACTTTATTTCAATGTAAAATTATATTATCTGTACGTAGCACTACATTTATGTAAATAAAACAACTAATATAAAAAAAATCAGCAATTGATGTTGAAATATTCGGCGGCCGAAGGCTCGCTGCGCTGCCGTTCGCTACGCGCGTTTTGCCACGGGAACGATATATTGCGTAAGAAGAGGTAATAAAACAAAACAGGTTTATTGAATTCCCGTAACTTTCCTGAAATAATTTCTTGAACCGGTCATTTAGTATGATATACTGAATTCACTCCATCAGTCTGCGGAGGACTGTCCCTTGCACCCTGTATAAAGCAATGAACGTATCTTATCTGTCAAATGAAAGGCATTGCGATCGATTGCCATTTGAATGGGTTACGCAGTTACCCCGCAGGTTTTGTTTAATAAAAAGCCTTGGTCATTTGGACTGTCCCAAAAAAAGATGGGTGCGCAAAGTTCGCATTCCTACTTACCCCTAGTTCGGACTGTGGTCGCGCAAGGTAATCTTGAATGATAATCCAGGGTAACGGACAGTTGCCAGCTAGGGTTGCGGGATGTTCGAAAGAGTTACCGTGGCCCCGGCACAGGCAACTGAAGGAACACGGGTGGGTTTTAGTCAGTAGAAGTCTGACACGCCCTCCCACTCCGCCCAGAGTGGGAGAAGTCATTTGATGATTTCCCATCCAAAAAAAAAGGGTAACGGACAGTCCTCTATGCAGAACATGCATGGTGGTGACGTGAACAAATTAGAACAGAAACCCTCGAGTCACCCAGATCTATTTCAGATGTTCTCAACAGACCAGGAGATCTAATCTACTTCTGGGAGGTGAGCTAGTTGGAATGACCAATGGCGGTCGCCATGGTCACAATGGTCCACTTGAAGGACTAAGTGCGGAAACCAATCCCGATAGCATAGAACATGTTAATCCAGGGCTATCCAACTTAATATACTGTGCTTAAATATCTAAAAAAAGAACATAATTACCTAAAAACATTGGTTTCGTGCGACTGAGCGCTGAATCTTGGATTATGATCCGATGATTGAACGGACAGTAGATAGATATTTGACTTATTTCAAATCAACATTTTATTGTTGAAGTAGGTACGAAAACTTTTCGAGACTTAAATGACTACGAATTATATGCAAATTAAAGGAAAAAAAATATTTTATACAAACTAGCTTCTGCCCGCAACTTCGTCTGCGTGAAATTTCATGTTTTAACATAAAATATATCCTATGACACTCGACAATACTGTAGCTTCCCATCAGTCAAAGAACTGAGGAATTCGTAATCGGATCAGTAGTTCTGAAGATTATCCCCTACACACAAACTCACAAATTTTACCTCTTTATAATATTAGTATACAGCGTGTACCAGAAAGGCGTGGTCAAATTTGAGGGTGTGATCATCAAACTGAACAACTTTCTTCATGGGACCAACATCGTAACCGCAAAAAAATTATCAACTATCCCATACAAAACTTAAAACTTCATACAAACTCGGCCCAAATGTATGGGGCGGCTGATTATTTTTTCACGATTACGGTATTGGTCCCATGGAGAAAGTTGTTCAGTTTGATGATCTGTACCACACCCTTAAATTTGACCACACCTTTCTGGTACACCCTGTAGATAAATATATAGATGGTCCAAATAGTGACGTCCAAAAGAACAATCTGAATTCCTCATACCCAGGGTATTCAAGAATACCCCATGTATGTCCCGCGATTTGTTTTTTGTAGTTTTCGAGTTATTTAAAATTTGAGTCTATCCCACTAAAAACTTAAATCCCTGCTATTGATACTTTTTTGTGTAACTTGCAGGAATGTTAGGAAGTTTATTATTTTAATTTATGATGACTATGTAAAAAAAAAATACCCACTACAAAAAAAGATATGAATTTTTGAAACTCTACCGGCAGAAAACTAAATTAAAAAAAACTTGAAAACTACAAAAAATCGCGGATCATACATATCATGGAGTTTGAGTTTTTCCGAATACCTCTGGGTGTGAGAGATTCGTGTCCAACACAATCGGCATAACACCACCTAGGAACACTGGGTGTGAGAGATTCGTGTCCAACACAATCGGCATAACACCACCTAGGAACACTGGGTGTGAGAGATTCGTGTCCAACACAATCGGCATAACACCACCTAGGAACACTGGGTGTGAGAGATTCGTGTCCAACACAATCGGCATAACACCACCTAGGAACACTGGGTGTGAGAGATTCGTGTCCAACACAATCGGCATAACACCACCTAGGAACACTGGGTGTGAGAGATTCGTGTCCAACACAATCGGCATAACACCACCTAGGAACACTGGGTGTGAGAGATTCGTGTCCAACACAATCGGCATAACACCACCTAGGAACACTGGGTGTGAGAGATTCGTGTCCAACACAATCGGCATAACACCACCTAGGAACACTGGGTGTGAGAGATTCGTGTCCAACACAATCGGCATAACACCACCTAGGAACACTGGGTGTGAGAGATTCGTCTCCAACACAATCGGCATAACACCACCTAGGAACACTGGGTGTGAGAGATTCGTGTCCAACACAATCGGCATAACACCACCTAGGAACACTGGGTGTGAGAGATTCGTGTCCAACACAATCGGCATAACACCACCTAGGAACACTGGGTGTGAGAGATTCGTGTCCAACACAATCGGCATAACACCACCTAGGAACACTGGGTGTGAGAGATTCGTGTCCAACACAATCGGCATAACACTACCTAGGAACACTGGGTGTGAGAGATTCGTGTCCAACACAATCGGCATAACACCACCTAGGAACACTGGGTGTGAGAGATTCGTGTCCAACACAATCGGCATAACACTACCTAGGAACACTGGGTGTGAGAGATTCGTGTCCAACACAATCGGCATAACACCACCTAGGAACACTGGGTGTGAGAGATTCGTGTCCAACACAATCGGCATAACACCACCTAGGAACACTGGGTGTGAGAGATTCGTGTCCAACACAATCGGCATAACACCACCTAGGAACACTGGGTTTTCCTAATCAAACATTAACTATTTTTATTTTAATAGTTTGTTAGTTCATTAACTATAAACATAGTAAAAATTAAAATAAAGTATTCACTATGGGCGGATTGAATCGTCTAATGTCAATAGGTAGGTATGATATTGTACCTATGTCATTTTCCTGTTGTATTCTGTGAAATGACTAATAACTTCGAATATCGATCGTAACAAAAAGAAACAGATAATACTATAATACTCTTTATTATGCATACCATAAATATTACAGATATACTTAAAGTAGAAATTTTACAAGGGGTTACACAATGGGCGGCCTTATCGCTAAGAGCGATCTTTTAAAGACAACCTTTGGATGGATTAAGGGAGAAAGGAGAGACAGTACTGCAGGTAGTCTGTGTGTACCATTTATATATACAGGGTGTAAGGGACAGCCCTCCGCAAACTAACAGGATGCATTCAGCTCCTTATTTTGAATCATTTTCTCTGTACGCTGCACTGCCGTTCGCTACGCGCATTTTGCCACGATACATTGCGTGTGAGGTAATAAAACAAATCAGGTTTATTGGATTCCCATAACGTTCCTGAAATAATTTCATGTACCAATCATCTTAGTATGATATACTGATTTCACCCCATCAGTCTGCGGAGGGCTGTCCCTTACACCCTGTATACAATAAATACACACAAATAAGCAATTCTTGTCTAATTAAACTCTAGTTTAATTAAATAAATGTTGTGAAGCTAGAAAACAAAGATTAACCGAGAAATACTTTTAGACACACGCCACACCGTTTGGGTCAAAAAGAGCTACATAGAGTACTAGACCATCCATCCCCATACAATAATCTCCTTACGTTTATCAAGTTTGCTGGTAATAAGTATTGTCCTCCCATACCAATTACATAACATTGTAATTTGAAAACAAAGCCAATCATTTTTAAGAGTAACCGTGGAGTTTCCTGCCAGCTCTTCTCCAAAGGAAACGACTAATTGGAACCGCTGACGATTCATTAGTTAGTACCCATGTAGGTTTATTTATGTGAAATAAAATATTTTGAATTTGAATTTGCTTCATAAGCTAATCTTCTATATTTGCACGGTTCACGTCCGCCGTAGCAGGACTAAGTGAGCAGACCAGTGGCGCAGCTACAATTATCATTAGAGAAGAAAAAAAATGTTCAGTTCTCATTAACTCAGACAATAAACTGAACTTTTAATCTTATGATGTATTAAACTGGTATTAAATATAATTAAGTGATGTGATGTGATATACAGTTACACACACAGGTGTACCATATTATTTGGCAATAGTAGACATTAACCTTTTAACCGCCCGACTTCATATCAGTTGTCGTGCCCCCAGCGCCGGGCAACTTGAATCATTACGATATTTGGTCGTAAATATACGACCCTGGCGAAATGGACACGAAAATATTTGTCGGATTAATCCGTCGTAGGCGGTTAAAGGGTTAAGAAGAGTGGTTGTTCCGAAGGGAAGCCGATAGGAATCGGGTTGTATGAAGGCCACGCCCCTGGAGCAGACTGTGTTGATTTTTTGATGTGCTGTTGCAGGACTAACTGAGCAGACCGTGTTGGTTGACGTCATGTGCCGTTGAAGGACGTCATGTGCCGTTGCAGGACTAAGTGAGCAGACTGTGTTGGTTGACGTCATGTGCCGTTGCAGGACTAAGTGAGCAGACTGTGTTGGTTGACGTCATGTGCCGTTGCAGGACTAAGTGAGCCGACCGTGTTGGTTGACGTCATGTGCTGTTGAAGGACGTCATGTGCCGTTGCAGGACTAAGTGAGCAGACCGTGTTGGTTGACGTCATGTGCTGTTGAAGGACGTCATGTGCCGTTGCAGGACTAAGTGAGCAGACCGTGTTGGTTGACGTCATGTGCCGTTGAAGGACTAAGTGAGCAGACCGTGTTGGTTGACGTCATGTGCCGTTGAAGGACTAAGTGAGCAGACCGTGTTGGTTGACGTCATGTGCCGTTGCAGGACTAAGTGAGCAGACCGTGTTGGTTGACGTCATGTGCTGTTGAAGGACTAAGTGAGCAGACCGTGTTGGTTGATGTCATGTGCCGTTGCAGGACTAAGTGAGCAGACCGTGTTGGTTGACGTCATGTGCCGTTGCAGGACTAAGTGAGCAGACCGTGTTGGTTGACGTCATGTGCCGTTGAAGGACTAAGTGAGCAGACCGTGTTGGTTGACGTCATGTGCCGTTGCAGGACTAAGTGAGCAGACCGTGTTGGTTGACGTCATGTGCCGTTGAAGGACTAAGTGAGCAGACCGTGTTGGTTGACGTCATGTGCCGTTGAAGGACTAAGTGAGCAGACCGTGTTGATTGACGTCATGTCCCGTTGCAGGACCAAGTGAGCAGACCGTGTTGGTTGACGTCATGTGCCGTTGAAGGACGTCATGTGCCGTTGAAGGACTAAGTGAGCAGACCGTGTTGGTTGACGTCATGTGCCGTTGAAGGACTAAGTGAGCAGACCGTGTTGGTTGACGTCATGTGCCGTTGAAAGTTACGGAGCGTCCTATTTAATTGTGTTCAATGCCTTAATAAGAGCTTGTCGAGGAAAGGTTACCGAAATGATGCTTTTTGGCCCACTATGTGGTTAGCATATAAGAGACTATTGAGGGCTTGTAGGGAAAGTAATTAAATGGGTAGTTCCATTTTGCTCCTTCCTTTTAGCGTGTCGATATCAATTTAAATCGAGTCGGCCCAGGATATGGCTACAAGTCCATACTTGTAGCCATATCCTGGGCCGACTCTGGGTCGATCCTGGGACGTTACTGAAAGCGCCATCGCTTTCAGTAACGTCCATCAGGGAAGTATCTATTAATGCCATCATAATTCCAGTCCGAAAAAGGGATGGTGTTATCGGTCATGTATAGCTCTGTCTCTCTCGCGCACTGGAATTTTGATGGCATTAGAACGTCATATTATGGCACCAGGACACGCAGGAATCGTACACGATATCAAGTGTCCCATTGTTTGTAAAACAGCAACACATTTAAAGTCCGTGCTCAAAGGAGATCGGCACAGAAATTTTTACCGCGGATGCTCCATGACTTCCGGTTATTTTGCTCCTTATTTAATAGGCTCATAAGAAATAGTGGCGCCGCTGTCTTAGTTGCTGCCTCTTCGGATAGTGGAAGCTTGGCTTGTGTCTTGTGGATATCTTCTTCTATTTCGAACGTAGTCCCATACTAGTAGTTATTTTCACTTCTATCGTGAGTGCTTTAACAAACACTAATTAACCATACACTAATTAGAAATTATTTGAGTGTACGTAGGTATGTAGGTATAGTACATTAAACCTCGCCTTTCTCAGCTTATTTTAGTTACAGGAACATAACTGTGATTTTCACCTATCTAACAACACCCCACGCCATGGGGTTGACGTGAAAAAAAAACATCCTCTCTTTACGTTTTACAGGAAGTCATAAAAAATTTTTTTTCATGATTTTATTTTACCACTATAGCGGAGTGATTAATATATATAATATATATCCATGCCAAATTATAGCTTTCTACTACTAAGAGTCTCTGAGCTAAGCTGCGGACGGACGGACGGACATGCCTAAACTTTATGGGTTCCTTGTTGATTACGGAACCTTAAAAACAAAGGTTTCAAAGAATTATGAGTTATGATCTTACTCAATATTATATTTATTGCAACAATAGCAACTACCAAGAATAAACTACCGCAGCATACAATTTAACTAAACATTTCATACCTACTTATTTTCTTAGATGTCCTAACGTATTAACGACTAGGAAGCCTCGCTTTCACTCTCTAAGACTCACTTTTAGTAGGTATTACTGTTGATAAGGGCAAAAAAGACCGGCCAAGTGCGTGTCGGACTACGCACAATGAAGGGTTCCGTATTGGGGATGAAGAAAGAAGATACAGAATTATCCCAAGAACAAACTTAACATTGAAAAACATGTTAATACATTCCAACTGCAAATAAAAGTTTGTATGCACAATATTGAGAGATTTACCGTGTTATTTTACTTCTTATAGGTTTTCTGTAATCTATAAGTATAGAACTATTTTTAGTACTTTTCAAAATTTTAGGCTCAGTACCAACTAGTATCGGAGATAAGCGGGTACGGTCAATTTTCGTCTATTTTCTTAAATAACTTTAAAACTATTAATTTTAAAATTATTAAAAAAAAATCTATTCAAGACCCCCACAGCTAGCCCTTTCATTTGATATATCAAACGGTATGGTGTGTAAAACTTTTTTTTTAATGTTCTTATTTGCTCCCAAAAGTGACCCCCATATTCAAAATTCATTTATTTACGTTACACATGCATATTATGGTCACAGAAATTAATATGTGTACCAAATTTCAAATTAATCGGTCCATTAGATTCGGAGCAAACTGGCTGTTACAGACGGACAGACAGACACACGAGTGATCCTATAAGGATTCCGTTTTTTTTCCTTTTGAGGTACGGAACTGAGGTACGGAATTGAGGTACGGCACTAAGGTACGGAACTGAGGTACGGAACTGAGGTATGGAACTGAGGTACGGAACTGAGGTGCGGAACTGAGGTGCGGAACTGAGGTACGGAACTGAGGTGCGGAACTGAGGTACGGAACCCTAAAACATCTAGAGCTTTTATTTGTAAAGGATTTTTCAGGATAGTTGTCATTATGACCTTCCCTTTTTTTTTGGATGGGAAATCATCAAATGACTTCTCCCGCTCTGGGTGGAGCGGTGTCAGACTTTTACTGACTAAAACCCACCCGTGTTCCTTCAGTTGCCTGTGCCGGGGCCACGGTAACTCTTTCGAACATCCCGCAACCCTAGCTGGCATCGGCTCTAGCGGCCCCGTCAATAGTGCTGACATCTCTTTGAGGCGCGCGTGGAACACAACCCGCCGTCAACTCGGGCCTGGACCTTACCGGACGGCGAGCTACCCATTGCTCACCGTCCGTCAGCCCGTGCCTACGGTGGCTGGAAATCGGCTGCCAATTCCCAACGCCCAGGGCGTCTCCTGCGGCGACTAGGAGCCTGAGGGCGCAAAGCTTGCCTCTTCCTCACGCGTTCCGCCTCCTCCTTCGCGAGCATTACTGCCTCACAGAAGGAGGTGATGGCTTCCCATTTACTCTCACTCCGTACCATGGCCTGGACCAGGGCCGGATGCGAGAGATCGCCACCGCCGATCGCTTCCACGAGGACACGGCGGTGCCCCGCCCAAGCCGGGCAGACCTCTAACGTATGCTCCACCGTGTCCTCCGGGCGATCCACACAGTGGTAACACCCGGGCATTTCCTCCCGCCTTATCCGGAACAGGTACCTCCCAAAGCACCCGTGTCCGGTGAGGACCTGCGTCAGGCGGAAGGTGAGGACGCCGTGGCGCCTCTCCAGCCACTCCTCAAAGAGGGGACTTATCACCATAACTGTGGCGTGCCCATTATGACCTTCCCTGCTGCTACGGTTGCATACGTGTCGTTGCATTTCGAACCTTCTCCATAATATTTCCTGTTGAAAAATTATCACGACCCTGAAACTTCATTCACCATAATAGTGGTTATTGTTTTAAAATGGCCGCTAGCCGGTGACACGAGTCCAATGACCTGTTTGCTATGTTTATATTCAGCTGTACAGTTGCGCAACAATCCTTTTATTTTGTGTTTTGTTATTTTAGATACATTGGCATTCAATATAATATCTCATAAAAAATGTAATGGAGTTATTTTGTCAACGAATCCAATGATGATACTATTTGAACTTATAAATAGGCTATACCGGAATCGCTTTAGCGTGGCAATAGCGGTCATTGCCCTTTCTCTAATATCTCTCCGTAGGAACCGAAACAATAAACTATATATCATCATCATCATCTTCCTGCCTTTGTCCCATGTTACTTGGGGTCGGCGCAATACGTTTTCTCTTTCCGTTTTCCCCTGTCAACCGTCACGCTATCATTCACTCCCTTCTCTTTCATATCGTTCCTCTCACAATCCATCCATATTTTCCAATAAACTGTGTATGATTTTTCATTATTGGAACATGTTGAAGATCACACGGACTTTATTTCACTTTTTAAAATATAGAATGCTAGAAAATATAGGTGGGTCAATGATCGCTATTGCTACGCTAAAGCGGTTCGGGTATAATAGTCATTATGGCTGTTTTAATGGATAGATAATTTACTCTAAAAATAACTGTAGAGCTTCATCCTGTTTGTATACTTCGCAAAATAATCACCATTAAGTAAATAGGTGATTATTTAATAGGGGATTATTTTTCCAGTCACATCTAGTTCTAGCCGTAGTGACTGCATTGTTTTAATCTTGAATGAATGGCTATAGATCAATTACCATGCTAACCTAAGATGCCGTAAAAAGTTGATCAAAAGAGGCAGTGGTATTGCGCAGAGTTTAAGCAGGGGCGCAGCTTCCAACGTATCAATGATACGGGGCCTCTCCGACTTGAGTAATCAAAATGAATACCTAATGAAAATTAACATTATTAATTTTTATAGCTTACGAGTCAAATGCTCCAATTTTGTAGGTCGCTTAGCTCGCTCTTACTTTCTCTTAGTAAAATCACAATTAAAACTTAACCTACCTCGTTGACAGCCTCGTTGGTCTTGTGATCGCAAGCGCTACTGCTGAGCATGAGATCCTGGGTTTGATTCTCGGGTGAGGCAAAGTGTTATTGGGTTTTTCCATCTGGGATTTCTCAATAGCAGCCCGGAGTCTGGATTTGTGCCCGGTTGATGGCAATAGCCTCCTATTACATGGGACTTAAACATAACTGGCGAAATGTGGGTGTACTTACGTACACCTCTGCCTAATCTTACGGGGAATACAGGCGTGATGTTATGTTTTATTTGTAACTTAACCTATCCCGGTCCAGAATGCTCCAATTTTCGAGCTCCCCTCGCTCGCTCTCGAATGAAAACTAGAAGTCTCCGAGTTGGAACCAATTTTCTAGCTCGCTTCGCTGCATTCTCTTCGTAAACTTAACCCCCCGAGTGCTATTTAATTTGTACAACAATAAATTCCCTTCGTTTGAGCTTCGTCACAGTCGTGTAAAAAGGGTCCCAACAAATTTTGATACAGGGGCTTTAGGACTTGCTACGCCACTGGTTATAAGGGCCAGATAACTTAGGAGGCAGTCAGTAACCCCTGATAATGATCGATATTCCGCTGGTTAGAGTGAACGCCGCCTTAAATTAGTTAGGAAATAGGTTACCGACGTGGATGAGATGGCGATGACTTGCAGCAAAATAGTCAGGGGCGGCTACAGGGTGCAACGGGTGCTGTTGTCGTCTCCTCCCCCTGGCCCTGGGCTTTGACCGAACTGAGTCTAAAACTCTAAATTAGACGTAAGCATATTAATAACAATGTATTTAATAGAATTGACATGATATGGAATGCTCAGTTGACATTGGAAAATAGAAGATTATAATTTGCACCTACTAACATAGTTAGTTATTGTACACTAACACTTTATGGGACAAGAGCCTGAAATAAATGAATATTTAATTTAATTTAATAAAACCTGTATTTTTTATTATGTATACAGTATATTACTAAGATTTATTATACAAGGTGTAACATAAATAACGCACAACCTCTTAAGGGGTCATTGTACTCATCATTGTGAACAACTTTTACTATGGGACCAAACCTGAAATCGCGAAAAAAAGTCAGCTGTTCAGTACATTTATGTTCGCATGATTCGTCAAAATGTAGGGAACAGCTGATTTTTTTTGCTTATAGCTATTATAGCTTTTTGCTATTTTTTTAATGCTTTTACGGCTTTCTAAATGCTACCTGAACTGAGTTCCCCGCGTAGCGTTTATTGTAGCGGTTTACTAGGGCTTCACAGGCTGAAGAGTGTGACCGTGGTTCTCCTAAACTACGCAATTAATTTTGAGGCGGTGGGACCATCATTTAGAGAATTTATTCCGGAAGGTTTATGTGTATAAAATATATTAAACCTACGTTTAATAAAGAAATATCGATGTTTTGTCAAGTCGCAAAAGCCGTGCGAAGCGGAAGGGGGGGGGGGGGGGTTCGCTAGTAGGTACTTAATAAAATTAAGTAAGACAAAACATTTAAGACGAGCGACGACGATTAAGGATGACCACCAACGTACCTATATCTATTTTCTATGACGCACAGACTACGTCCGGTCCCAATCCAAAACAAATTAGAAACAACCAAACAAAATAAACAAATTATATTATCATTTCAGCGCATTGCACATACAAGATATATACAGGGTGTTCCAGACCGAGTGGTCCAAAGGCAAATAGGGTAAAGCGGAGGTTTTAAAGCTGGGATATTCTCAACAGTTCAAAAACGCTAATTTAATCATTTTCAAGAAATCGACGTAGTGAGTTCAAATCTGGCTGGAAGATGCCTTGATAGTGTAGGTACAAGATTATGTTCCTATTTAGGTACGTTCAATGTGGCTTTGCAACGCTTCAGATATAAATTTTACTTAGCTTTTTTAACGTTTTATTGAACTTTAGTGAAAAAAAAAAAATTGAGAATATCCCAACTTACATTTTTTTAAATGGTAGGTGGCCACTGCCGCTTTACCCCATTTCCCTTTGGACCACTCGGTCTAGGACACCCTGTAGATGTATAGCAATCTTCTGGTGGTCAAAACCGGAACTAACGCCTCCACTCTTTATTTTACAACACAACAATAAAAAATATAATTTTTTACTAACAGCGCCCCCTGTTAACGTCATTCGAGTGCAAAGAGATCCTCGTAGCGGTGTCGGTGCAGGCACGGATCACGTGGTCGCGTGGTCACATGCAGTGTGCACGGTACTCGTAAGTACAGGCTGCTCGGAAGTATGGTTTCCTCCTCACTCTAATCGAGCCAATTTCGCACATCCACCGTCCGTAGGAGCACGTGATGCAACCAGTTACAATAATATCAGTTGATCATGCAGTTTCACAATGTTGGTTAATTGTATAATAAAAACTTGTTTATATCGTTTTAAATGATTCATAAGCTCTGAATTTGAGCAATTCAATGCTATGAATCATTTAAAGCGATATGGAAGGAACACAATGGATTTTATTTTTATTTTTTTGTAACTTTTTAAATTATAATTTATACGAGTTCCCTAATAATTAAGCCCTTTAATTCTGAATATTTGCGTTGACGCATTTTTAGTACTTATTAGTTTTCAGAATGTTTCTTCGTTTAGTGTGCCTCTTGCCAAAGGCCTCCTCTAACAACTTCTCTCTCGACTGTTTCCTATCTTTCGCAACTTTTCTCAAATTTGGATCTGCTGTGAGCTATAATTCACATTCACATTTACATAAAAGTTACACCATGAGTACCTGTAGTATTGTCTCTCCTTCTCCCTTTAATCCATCCAAAGGTTGTCTGTAGAAGATCACCTTTAGCGATAAATCCGCCCATTGTGTCACCATTTATGTCAAATTTCTACCTTTATATCTGTTATTTTTATGGTGTACATATTAACGGCCGAAACCAATAACCTATCTATCACCAGTTTTGGCATACTGGAGATAGTAAACCTATCTATCTATGGTTTTAACGTCCCAATAATCTATTATAAAAGATTATGGAATCGTACCGGCCTGACATAAGGACAGATAGAATTATACTGTCTACCATCAATAGCGATCTGTCTTTTATTGAAAATAGGTTATTGGGTTCGGCCGTTAAGAGAATTCTATCTATCTATAATTCATCTTCCCATATTATGTATTGTTTTCCCCTGTTCCTTTTGCCATCTCTGGGTACTATTCTGTGACTCTCAAGTTTAAGTAATGTAGGTCTTTAAATAAATGATGAATGATTTTATTTATGTAAGTAGGTTTGTACAAAAACAAAAATAAATGATGTTTTAAAACTAGATGAGTTCGGTGTTTCCAATCAACTTGGAACTTAGGAGAAAGGAAAAACATCAAGTTGGTATACTTAGCTACTATTATTGCACAGTATAATTTTTATAAAACACTTAGATAGCTATAAAATAATAAATAAAAGCCCTGTTAACAATAATTGCGCTAATTTAATCTTATTTATAATTACAACGAAGGATTCTGCCAACCGGCATTTGTTTAACGCCAGCAATAGCAACAAGATAGTACCTTCCTAGATTACGCAGTGCTACATCATAGTTCATATTTCGGCCACACGGTGCGTAGAGCCGACGAAAGTCTAGAAAAATTGATAGTGGTTGGAAACACCGAAGGCAAGAGATCGCGCGGCCGCTCACCAACAGGATAGACCGATCAAGTCAAAGACTCGTCGTCGTCCAAATTCTACACGGTCGTAAGAGACGCGATGGACAGATACCGATGGAGGCAGATCATCCGCTCCCGATGCAACCCTCAGGCTGACCACGATCCTCAGACATGAGGGGCCGACCCCAGAGAGAGACATCATAGTTACTGCGGTAATTACACAACTGCCCATAAAGGAGTGTAAAGTTTTCAGCGTTCATGTATGTGAGTTTCTTTATTCCAGCGTAACTTTTAAATGCCTGAACAGATTTGGATCCTTACACCCGAGTGACACTGGCTGAAAATAAAAATAAAAAATCAATATAGCGGCAGTAGGCTCCATTTTCAAACGCGAAAAACAAATCAGTTCTTACAATATGGGTATCAAATTGAAGGCCTGGATGAACATATTCCAAAAGAAAACTATATAATTTATTGGCATGAATTTTACATAGGTAATACGTGTACATGCAAATCAAACATTTCTTCTATGGCAGCAAACGATATAATCAGACTTTAATAAGAAATGATTTATTTTTATTGGAGTTTTTCAATAAGAATAAATAGTTAAACAAAAAACACGACTGCCCCCTGTCAAAAAACGAATTAAAAATTACTTAAAAAAACAAGTTGTATTAGTTAATCTGTATATACAAAGAGTACTCCCTGACTAAACAGATAAATAAAATTGTCATTGCAGTCGGGGGACCTTTTAGATTAAAAAGTGTTCCACAGAAAACGGTCCCCCGATTTCGGCGTGCGACATACTGGTCGTACACTGAAATTAAAGGCATAATACATGATGATGATAAGTGATATTTACTTATGTAAATTGGTTAAATAACACAACCTCGGAAATATTCTGTTTATCATTCGAAATCTGAGTGCAAAAGTGCATTTTATCCACTAGCGTGGATAGTTTTTTTTAAATTCGAAACTTTCTTCAATAATTTTCTATACCGCCAGGCCACTCACCAACCTCATTTTTACAATAATCGCACTGGCCGGCTGATGATTACTTTTAATTTTTATAATAGAGAAACCTTAAGATTTAGTACCTTTTGTTAGTCGACTTTCATTCATCCTCTCAACATGACCATATCATCTTTACACGGCAGATGTGAGTGGAAACGCTGGGAGGAGATGCCCTAGGAAGACATATAGTGATCTTATTGGTGATGTTCTTCAGAAAGGTCAGGTGCGTAGTACTCGCAACCTGAAAACATTTTCTTCAAATTCAGTTTTACTATAGCTTGAAGAACTGACCTAGACTTAATATACGATCTCGTCGTCTATTATCATTAATGTTATTTGCTTGTAAGAAGAATATTACGCAGGTTATTATTTTATTTTATTATTATTATTGGTGCGTAGTACTCGCTACCGGCGTGCGTGTATGACCAGATGTATGAACGTAAACGAGGCAAAAAGAGTATGTACCTAAGGATCGTAGCAGGTGGCGTTCTGAAGTTTCTGCCTAGCCCCATGGGAAGAAGGCGAGAGTTTATGTATTTGTATTAATTTAATATACTATTTCAGCTGTATTTCTTGCACCTAACATTTTCCTCGCTGTAGTGACGTGAAAACTTGTGTTTCGCTCGGCAGCAAAGTTATTCGGCGTTTCGTACCTTTGAAACCCTTGCTACGCTCAGGATTCTATATTTGAACCACCCGCTTCGCTCGTAGTTTAATCCTAGAATCCTTCGATTGCTGTTTCAATACAAGTACTCGCGCCAAAAACAACGTTGCAGCCTTGCTTATCAAATAACTATTACACGTTAAAATTAAATTATGTTTTAAACTAAGTAAGTAGATGAAATCAAATTCAAAAGTCATTTATTCAAACTAGGCTGAGAATCAGCACTTTTCGAACATCAAAATTACATAAGACAATCCCCCAAAACGCCCGCCCGTCACCACTTCCTAGTGGTTTAGCTGGGAAGAAGAAGTGGCGCAACAAACTTTCCAGCAGCACAGCTGTCTGTTCAGTTAGAAAAACTTGATTCCATACAATAATATGCATAATAATTTACATTACGCAACACAAAACATTAACTTAAATTATTTGCCATATGTCAGCTAGCAATAATAGCCAATAACATTTTTTTAATTAAATTAAAGAAATTGAAAAATTCTTTTAGTGTTGGATAGCTCATTTATCGAGGAAGGGTATAGACTATATAACATCACGCTACGACCAATAGGTGCGGAGCATCTATGAAAAATGATGCTAAAACGGGGAAAATTTATTCCTTTTGCGAGTTTCCGTTGCGTGCGCTGCGTAAACGGTTAAAGTTACGCAAAAATCATGTATGACGGGATTGTTCCTCTTAAAAAGTTCTAAAAAAAAGTCCACAATGGCAAATGTCTATCTTTTAAGGTTGGCTCACTATAACATTTTTAATAGTAATCAAATTTGTTATAAAATGATGCATTATTTGCGAAGGTGTTTTCATAAACATGTTATTAATCCTTATCCAAATAAATAGTTTCATCATCAAAGTTGATTAAGTACATGTAAATTCCTTTTTAAATTATTCAATTTGGACCTTACGTTTGGAAATTACGACGGGTATAAAAGTGCTTAAAGTAAGAAAACTGCACTTAGGGCTGATTTTTCAATCGTCAGATAACTTTTATCTGGGGAATATGTTTGACGTTTTGACAGCTTTTGTATAGAAAATGTGTCAAACCGCCATATTTATTCCTCAGGTAAAAGTTATCTGACGATTGAAAAATCAGCCCTAAGTCTATTAGTTACCTACACATTTTATTTTTATTGACTGTTTGAACGCGCTAATCTCTGTCACTACCAGTCGGATTTGAAAAATTATTTTTGCATTATAAAGTCCAATTCTTGAGGAAGGCTATAAGTTATGTAACATTACGTTAGGACCTCTAGAAGCCGAGCCAAAACAAAAAAAAAAATGAAGAACGAGCGCTAAGCGAAAGCGAAGTAACAGCGCGGGCAGGTGATGCGATGCGACGGGGTGGGTCGGGGGAACAAGAAATTTTACGCGGATGAAGTCGCGGGCGGAAGCTAGTACCTAAATAAAAGCCTCCAGGCATGAAGGCCCGCTTATACATATATGGCTATATATAGCTGTAACTCGAAGTCACAAAATGATAAACCTAGGACCATAGATGTAAAATAAATAACCAGTTACCTACTAATTACAATAATAAAACTATGTTCGACAAGACGACTAGTCACCACGCCACCACCACCACCATGATGACTTCGGTGTTTCCTAACCGACTACTCTGAGAAGAAAGACCGATACTAACTCAGAGTACTATTTAAATATTTTTTATCTAAACAATCACTGTGTAAAAATTAGTTAACATTAAAACAGTTAAACCATACGAAATTCACTAAATCGATCAATAGGTTAACACATTCAGTGCGTTACGGGAAGTATTTGGTTGTAATTGAGCTTCGCTCTGTGCGGCAGCTAGTTGTCCTTGTTTTGCACTCCGTGCGGGGGTGATTACTTCAAGTATTCGTACAACTTTTAAGATATTGCTTAAAACCCCGTGCGACTGCAGCTATACACAAGGATGTAACCTATTGATTAGTACAACAAAAAAAAAATATCTGTAGACTTTCCATGTCTCTGTGATGGTTTAAAGTCAAGATTACGTACGGGAAAATAGACGTCGTAACGCATATCAGGCATTCTTGATACGGGAAGTATGTGACTTGTACAGCACTGGAAGTAAGTATTAATCTAGCGTAGCCGCAGGGAAGGTGTTAAGCCACAGTATACCTAAATTAATAGCCTTACAGTATATCAACGGCCTTCGGGAATATTTTCGGTTTCGCAAAACAAATGCTAGGGTTTTGCAGGGGTTGATCGATTTCTCTAGATTTCACTAGTCCTTTAAAGTTATGGCCTATAATCCACTGTAATACATAGTACATAATAGTCCTCCAGGCCGAATTTCGGCATGGCGGCCCTTCTCAACGGAGACTATACCCATCGACGCGGGAGATATTATAGTGCAGGCGTGTACGCATGCACAGATGCACTCTATCTTCCCTCACTCTCATAGTCCGATGGGACGGCAATCCGACACGACCGGAGAGAGATCAGGTGCAATATATTTAATCTGTGATTATTATGAAGTGACAATAAATAAAGAAAAACGTCGGAGCGCATCAGATGATGAGACAAGGTCTATTAATATGTGGTACGTAACCTTAATTAGTCACTCGAGCGTGTGATTAGCATACGACAGACAATGCCAAATATTTATAGATTTTGTAGCGATATACCTGTGAGCGGTTATTATACTAACACTAGAGTAATGAAAAGTTATTTTCTTCTTGATAGAAGAAACCGACAACAGAGAGGCTGTAAGTAATCTGTCGATTTAGGAGTTATTTTCTACAAAAAATCGCAATTTCAGGTAAGACTTGATTCGCTTCGATTGAAGGTCGACTCTTTACGTGACCGGAGGGCTGGCCTATTTTTATGCCGAAGAACGAACATTGCCATCCGATGTGGCAATGCTGCCAGACTTTTGGCCACTTTTTTCTTTGCCAGCGACGCGGAAGAATTTTTTGATGCCCAAAGAGCTCTTCCCATTTTTTATACAAGGTGTAACATAATTAACGCACAACCTCTTCAGGGGTCATTGTAGTCATCATTGTGAACAACTTTTACTCTGGGAACACACCTGAAATCGCGAAAAAAAAATCACCTGCCCCTACATTTATGTTCGCAAAACTCGTCAAAATGTAGGGAACAGCTGATTTTTTTTTCGCGATTTCAGGTTTGGTCCCATAGTAAAAGTTGTTCATAATGATAAGTACAATGACCCCTTCAGAGGTTGTGCGTTATTTATGTTACATCTTGTACATATACTCGCTTCTTAGAAATTTATACATAAGTATACTTGAATTGATAAATACTTTGGAAAAGCCCTTGAGCTGTCAAAGTTTTCCTCGTTTAAAACTATTTCGTCTCGCAGTGGAGTTTGGCGACATAAAAAGCAACAAGAAACAGGAAATTGTAGAGATGTGTGTAGAAGATAAATAAGGAGGCTTTACCTCTCGTTGACAGGCGCGTGCTCGATGGGAAAAAATGAGGAACTTCCGTACAAAGTGGTGCTATTTAACCCCTTTAGGGGAGAAATTCTCAAAAATCCTTCCTTATTACTCACAATCGTTATATAAAGAACTCATATACATGATTTTATACTTCTAGAGCCAGCGGTTTAGGCTGTGCGTTGTCAGTCAGTGAATTTATGATTTTTATTAAGTAAATATCTGTTGTAGCAGTAGTGCGGCCACAATTATCGTTAGAGGGAAGCCGAAGAGAAAATTGTCCAGTTCTCATTAACTCTAGATAACACCAAAATGAATTAACTCAAAAATTAAAGTCATTACTTTAGTTTTCTTAATTTAATGTCACCTATGGTCAAAGACGCTATCACAACACAAACAGAATATTTTATCGATTTTTTACGGAAATAAATGATAAAATTACCGATTATAGTTTTATTTATGAAAAACATATTCTAATGTTATAACGAATAAAATGCAAAAGAGCAGGAGAAAACAAAATCAACATCAAGAAATCAACATTAACAAAGAACATTATTATACAAAATGAAAAGAAAGAAAATACATTTATTTGCGGTAAAAATGACGCAAAGAAAAAACACAAACACAAAAAAGAACAATCATTCTATCTCGTTCTCGCCTACATACTTTTCTATTTATGTCCCTGTCATAACTCGCTGTAGTTCGGCTTCCCCAGTTACCTACGACGCGGTGCTGCGGGACACGAAATCACGTGTGTCCGTACTTACAAATTTAGTACCGCATTCTGACACACGAGGGCCGGCTTATTTTGACGCAGATGTTATCGGAAATCTTTGTTTAGACAAAAATTTATAGGCATTTTTGTGATGTTTTTAGTCTTACGATGTATTAAACTGGAATGTGATGTGGTACACAGTTACACACACAGGTGTACCATTATTATTAGGCAATAGTAGACACTAAGAAGAGTGGTTGTTCCGAAGGGAAGCCGATAGGAATCGGGTTGTATGAAGGCTTCGCCACTATATTGTAGCTACATGTCCAACCAACTTAGAAACATGAAAAAGCGGTTTTACAAAGTATATGATAGGTAACAGGTACCGGTATTATGTATACAATCATACGCTACATCATGGTTTGATCACAAACGATATTAAAAATAGTACTTACCTACCTAATTGCAAACAAGTAGGTACCCACAGTACTTATTTAGATTCGTTATTAAAATAATACAAATAAATAAAATTAAAATGTCTGTTTGTAATGACAACATAACAGCTTTTTATTAAATAAACTACAATATATATTTTTTTTGGCTTTAAACAATCACTATTTGTTGGTACAAGATAACACTAATATATATATATATATATATTATGTACAAGTATACAATAAAAAATAAAAAGGGGGAAGAGCTCATTGGGCATCAAAAAATTCGTCCGCATCGCTGTCAATCGGAAAAGTGCCCAAAAGGCTGGCAGCATTGCCACGCTGAATGGCAATGCTGATTCTTTGGGCTAAGAATAGGCCAGCCCTCTGGTCCCGTAAAGAGTCGACCAATCGCTTAGAGATGTCCCGAAATACTCGATGTGCACTTGGACCCCACGGCCCTAGTGTTTCAACCCCAAACGACTCAAACATATAGCTCCCAATGAGGTTGTTATATTTCCGCCGTTTGAGGTTTTCTGCACCTGCAGCAGCCGCCCCAGCACAGCCCGCCGTGCTAGGAAGATGGGATGGCGCGAGGGTGTCGACACAGGTTGCATCCCACACCAAAGGCCTACCCAACTTCCAAGGCATTATGGTCATTCCGTCCGGCCTCTTCCCATCGTCGTTTTATTAAATGGATATGAAAATATATATGGTACCTACATATAAAAGAAAACATTTTTTTTTGTCTGTTTGCCTGTTTGTTTCGTCATTCTGCACGTTTGTTTGCTCATCTCCAAAACGGCGGGACCGATTTTGATGGGACTTACAGATAGCTGATGGCAGATAGCTGATGTAATAAGGAGTAACTTAGGCTACTTTTATTTTAGAAAAATAATTAGGGTTCCACGCAAAAAAAATTAAAACAAAAATTGTGAACAAAATCCGATTTAAATAGGGAAGTGTTGACATCCACGCGGGCGAAGCCGTGGGCAGCACTTGGTATCAAATAAGATTACTACAACGAAACTAAGGAAAAACTCAAGGAAAGTCTCGAGGGAACTGTTTCTAATTGAAATAATTTCAACGTCCCACACAATATTTTTATTAGGTAAGGTAGGTACCTAGAAAATAGCCTTTATATGAAATACCGGTCTATTTTAATTTATTTTGATTAAATCGGAGCGTGGACTACCCACCCACGGAATGCAAGAATGGGCGTTGATCTACGCAATGGTTTGACGAACTTTTCAAAACTTGTATTAAGCTCAGATAACTGAGATATACAAGGTGTAACATAATTAACGCACAACCTATTAAGGGGTCATTGTACTCATCATTATGAACAACTTTTACTATGGGACCAAACCTGAAATCAATGCCCAATGCCCAATGCCCCCTTAAGAGGTTGTGCGTTATTTATGTTATATCTTGTACGAGTATAAACCTTAGGAGGCGAAAAGGCGCACTGGGAAATGGAAACCACTTACCTTAAAGGTAGATAGTTATTGCCTACTTTTAAGACTTTTTAGATCTTCTTAATTACTTACTATTAAGGATAAACATTGATACTAAATTACTGTAAAATCTGAAACAGTGTAGTCGCTAAAACAACCGAGAACCTCCTGGCTGGTTAACTTGCGAAATGACTTTATTACCCATAAAAAGAAACAAAAAGCAGGCGATGTTTCGAAAAACTATGTGGGCACTCGGTTTTCCGTTTGAGGTGTTCCGCACCTGCAGCAGCCGCCCCAGCACAGCCCACCGTGCTAGGAAGATGGGATGGCGAAGGGGGTCGCCACACGTTGCATCCCACACCAAAGGGAAGGCATAATGGTCATTCCGTCTGGCCTCTTCCCACCGTCGCGTGCCAAGCCATTGGGTTCTAAAACAGCTGGCACCAATGTGGCTAACGTGCCGTGCTATCCGGCCTGCGCTGTTACTGCAGGATGCCTATCCTGCAGTAACAGAGCAGGCCGGATGAAGCTGTCGACTGCCTCGGACACCATGGCCTCATGGTGTCCGAGGCAGTCGACACCTTCACCCCATTGGCAGCGATGCGGAGCCACGCAAGGAGCACCCAAACGCAGACAAGTAGCAAGCCGGAATGTGGTGTCATCCAGCCTATGTTGGGTAATGGTAACACCTGAAGCCAGAGGCCTGACTCCCACTCACCCACAGCCAGCAGGCGGGCACGCTCAGCAGTATTGGTGGACGTATTAATAAGATTATTCCGTACCTACTTGCAGAGCGGCTCATCCCACTGCCTCTGGGATGATGGGTTCACAGGCTGATCTGTATCCGGACAAGCTACTTTCTAGGCGTTCACCGCGTCGGTCAAGCATGGCACTTCAGAGTCAACCAGGGGGGAGCTGACATTTTCCCGGTCAACTTTTCAGTGCTGTGAACAGAAGACAGGAACGCGTAAGCTAATACTGGTAGTTTTGCGGATGCCCCGAGGCCACCAAAACGGATGGGTAGTGTGGCTGGCAGCGACGCTCGGTCGTCCAAGGCCACATTTAAAATGGATGTCCTTTTTATATACTTGTACATATTATTATTTTAAGACTGTTAGAATTAAACTGTTAAAATTATGTAATATTATCTTGGAATATAAAAACTTCAATGCCTACTCGACCAAATGTATGGAACGAACGACTGATAATTTTTTCTCGATTACGATGTTGATCCCCGGGAAATCCCTAGTCCGAAACCGGACACCCTTATAGAGGCACGAGGAACCGGGTGTAAAGTTCACTCATCCTCTATGGAAAAGGGAGGGGGGTGTCTGGTGGGCTACTGCCCGACGGTTGATGTCGGGATGTTGTATGTATGCTAGTCGCGCGGTAAACTCTGATTGCGCGATGCAGGATTTTGCGTGACGTCAGTGTGATGCGTTCCAATGTAGCGATGTAGATATGCCGCCACATCCTGTATATTATGTAAATATTATATTGCGAAATAAAATAAGACGTCATATGGATATTTAAACAGAACTGTCTAAACTTCTAAAGGGTGTTCTATAGGTACACCTCTATTTACCTTTTCGAAAATTATAAGCGTGTTGTTTAGATGTTATAATAACCTCCTTTTTTTGAAGTCAGTTAAAAAGGTCATAATACACTAAGTACCTATTTTTATTCTGGCGAAGCGAGCAGCCCCCCACAAATCAAACATTTAAATATAAATTAAATTAATTATACACACGGATATAAGAAACTACAATATCTCATGTCAGCAACAAATCAATTAGTAACAGTTACTGCGCAAGTATTCAACGTATTCATGGACAAACACAGATAACCTTATTAGCTCCAGTTCCTGACTGATACTTAAACTTGCACGTGGTAACAATACGTGAATAGAAAAATATATAAATGACACACAAAGGTAACATACCAGTCACATATTAAAAACTTAAATTTGCTCGCGGCTTCATCCGTGTAGAGGTCGGAAATTATCCCACGGAAACGTACTACCGGGACAAAACGTAAAAACCTTATAAAAATGACTATGCGTGTGTCAAATTTTATCAACATCCGTTCAGCCGTTAAGACGCAGATGTATTGGAGTTGCATCAGGGAGGCACTCCGGTATCACCGAGTGCCGACCTACCTCTGTCGCGTGGTCGAGGCCTATCTGACGGACAGGGCCGTCATCTACCCCGGTCACCGGGGAGAGTGGAACCGGCGAGAGATGTCGTGCGGTGTCCCGCAGGGATCGGTTCTGGGACCGCATCTGTGGGACATCGGGTACGACTGGGTGCTGCGCGCCGACCTCCCTGGTGGCGTCAGCGTAGTTTGCTACGCTGACGACACGCTGGTTCTGGCGCAGGGGAGGTCGCACCAGGCGGCGGCCGAATTAGCGGCACGCGGGGTTGCGACAATCGTAGAGAGGATCCGGCAATTGGGACTCGAGGTGGCCTTGCACAAGTCCGAGTCCATGTGTTTTCATGGTCCTCGGAACGCGCCACCATCGGGTTCCCAAATAACGGTAGGAGGGGTTCTCATCGGTGTCGAGTCGACGATGAAGTACCTGGGACTCGTCCTCGACAGCCGGTGGAATTTCGTGGAGCATTTCCGACGTTTGGCTCCCAGACTGGAGCGGGCCGGGGCTGCCTTGGGGCGGCTCCTGCCCAATCTGGGGGGTCCAAACGCCTCCTGCCGGAGGCTCTACGCGGGGGTCGTGCGGTCCATGGCCCTTTACGGAGCTCCGGTGTGGGCGCATTCCGTGAGGCGACGACCGGTACGTCGATTGAACGCGTCCCAGAGGGTCATGGCCATCCGGTTAGCCCGGGGATACCGCACGGTCTCCGGGGAGGCGGCGAACCTCCTTGCCGGATTACCGCCATGGGATCTGGAGGCAAAAGTCCTCGCGCACATGTGGGAGTGGCGCGAGGAGGCAGGACGCCGGGGCGTAACTCTGTTGCCGCGAGAAATCGTGGCACGGCGGACAGAGCTCCGGCAGGATCTCATGGCGGCATGGAGAGTGCGATTGTCGCAACCCAGCGCTGGGCACGCCACAATTGCGGCGATAAGTCCCCTCTTTGAGGAGTGGCTGGAGAGGCGCCACGGCGTCCTCACCTTCCGCCTGACGCAGGTCCTCACCGGACACGGGTGCTTCGGGAGGTACCTGTTCCGGATAAGGCGGGAGGAAACGCCCGGGTGTCACCACTGTGTGGATCGCCCGGAGGACACGGTGGAGCATACGGTGGAGGTCTGCCCGGCTTGGGCGGAGCACCGCCGTGTCCTCGCGGAAGCGATCGGCGGCGGCGATCTCTCGCGTCCGGCCCTGGTCCAGGCCATGGTACGGAGCGAGAGTGCATGGGAAGCCATTACCTCCTTCTGCGAAGCAGTAATGCTCGTGAAGGAGGAGGCGGGACGCGTGAGGGAGTGGCAAGCTTTGCACCCTCACGCCCCTAGTCGCCGCAGGAGACGCCCTGGGCGTCGGGAATTGGCAGCCGATTCCCGGCCACCGTAGGCGCGGGCTTGCGGACGGCGAGCAATGGGTAGCTCGCCGTCTGGTAAGGACCAGGCCCGAGTCGACGGCGCGTCGTGTTCCACGCGCGCCTCAAAGAGATGTCAGCACTATTGACGGGGTCCGCTAGGGCCGATGCCAGCTAGGGTTGCGGGATGTTCGAAAGAGTTACCGTGGCCCCGGCACAGGCAACAGAAGGAACACGGGTGGGTTTTAGTCAGTAAAAGTCTGACACGCCCTCCCGCTCCGCCCAGAGCGGGAGAAGTCATTTGATGATTTCCCATCCACAAAAAAAAAAAAAAAAAAAAAAAAAAAGACGCAGATGTATTATTATGCCAACGGCCTTGAGTGCATAGCTTGCGTGTTCTGTGCTGAGCTCACGCAAAGCGTCTTACGTTCACCCAGTAATAGGACTCGCCCATCAAGAAGCGCTGTCCCAAATTAGACGCATTATTAATTATACTAAAAGATAATTTATTAAATTATCTTTAAAATGGTGAAGGTTTCATAAAAATACGCTTGAAGGTTTTGCGTGATTCTCGGTTTTTTATCCGCGTTAGACATAACTTTACAAATTAATTACACTTTGTAATTTAAACACAATCTAAAATATTCACATATTAAGTTATTAAGAAAATGCTCTAACATAACATATTTTTTTCCAAATCATTAACACTACTCGTTTAGACGTGATCTTCAGTTTAAATTAATTAAAAGTTTATTAAGTTTATTTAAGTGTTAGTTTAGTTATCGTCGCCTTAAAACGTGAAAACGTAACAGAAAGTCATAAATATAGACGGACAGTCGACAGACAGAGTTACTTCCGCATTTATAAAGTTTTATTTAAGAAAAATATAAAAATAAAATTAGTGCCATGGATATACGAGTACCTATGGATTTATCACAAACCAGCTGTGCCCCGCGACTTCGTTCGCGTGGAAGTCGTAAGATACACAATATACAAAATAACAGCCGCATTTTAATAAAACTCCCTCGTCCCCCGACCCGTCGCGTTGAATCGCCCGCCCGCGCTATTACTTCGTTTTGGCTTAGTGTTCTTCCTGACTTTTTTCTATTTGCTCGGCGCCTAAGGGTCGTAGCGTGATATTAAATGGCCTATAACTATCCTCGAGAATTGGGCTACCAAATGCAAAAAGAAATTTTTCTAATCCGCCTTTTTGTTAATAATTTCATGGGTTTTATTTTTTTTGCGCGGAACTCTAACTATTTTTCTAAAATAAAAGTAGCCTTAGTTACCCAACGTAACATCAGCTATCTGCCAGTGAAAATCCTGTCAAAATCGGTCCAGGCGTTTCGGAGATTAGACGGAACAAACAGACAGACAGACAAAAATTTTAAAAATTGCTTTTTTGTTATAAGTACCGTATATATATACGTTCATATGCATTTAGTAAAAAGTTGATATTTTGACATTACAAACAGACACTTCTATTTGATTTATTTGTATAGATTAACAAAGGTTTTGGTCAATGGTTCATATGTATAACTAATATTTGTAATTTCAATCATATCTATTTAGTTCGTTTATACTAAGACACTGCTCTGTTAGAACCAACAATATAATTTTTAACATTATCTTACACACAACTTACTGAAACTTGTTATGTTAAAAGTAGGATAATCTATTCTGAATAAACAAGTTTCAAGTTTTGATTTATTTAAATTATACCTTTATTTATTACGGTACCTACTAATTTGAACTATTTTTATAAAAGTTTTTGCGAAATAAAAAAGAGCACATTTCACCACTTTAAAATACGTATAATTTGGAGTAAAAAAATAAAAAATACACCGATATTTTAGAATAAGATATAAAAAGTAAAAAAGGTATTCGACGATTTAAACGTTATACAAAACTGCGTACAGGATGTAGATTTGGTTTAAAATATGACACGAGAAAACTTATACGTCACGTGCGGTTAAATATTGTTTATTGTAGTTTTTTATTCTTATTTACGACCTAACGAAATTCAATTGCTACCGCATTTTTTAGGTACTCGTACGCAAAATATGGACTCTTTAGTAGTATTTCAAAGATAGCGCTAAGTAAAACCGCGGTTAGACACCGTTCTGATTTTGGTAAATTATCGACTTAAAATAGTATCATGAGATAAAGTAAGATTATGAGATAAGTATATTGATAGGCTACAGTATGGCTTAGATTAAAATAAAAAAATAATATCTGGATCAGCTTCGAAGTAACCCGCGTCGTGAAGATGAAGCCACGGAGTGTAGTGATGTGGCCTCGTCGTACCACGACTGATTCGATTCTCTATGAATCTCTGGCTGAAGAACACGGTGCTTTAGCCGGTTCGGTGAAGCAGTAAATTCGGATTTGATCATAAATAGTCCTTTTTTGAAGGTTTACATAACATAACAGCACGCCTTGTTTCCCCGAAGGGTTAAGCAGAGGTGTACCTATAGTATACACCCACATTAAGGTGAAAAGAAGGTGGTTGAAGATTGACGAGCGTGCGTCTACCTGAATATTTCGGCCACTGGACACAATAATAACGTACACGATCACAATCACAACCCGTAGGTGTACAAGGACAATTTTGGCGTGATAGTTTTTTCCTTCGTGATTGATGGTCTAATTGCCTATTTATTTTTATAATTAGACCATCAGTCAGGAAGGAAAAATCTGCAGTGAACCGCCTGCCAAAAAAATCTAAGCCTTGAAAAATAACGAATTAAAATGACGACCAGTTATTTATGAAAAAGGAAAAGTTGTCATATGAAAACCAAAAAGTTTTAAATCGCAGAGGTAACGCTGCAATGTCTAAGTGTGCTTTTGTTATTGTATAAATGTTTAGTTATTAGTTAATTAATTATGTACCGAGTGTAAAAGTTAGTTGTACAATATTTTTTTCCTGCAAACTTTATACAGGGTGTGTCGTAAATAGTGGTCCAGAGTAAAGGAGTCGATACACTGTATTCTTATGTATAACATACCGAAATGTTAACCATTTTCAGTTAAGGGTCTCCGAAAAAAAAAAAAGAACTTTTTTTTCAAATTTTTATACCTTGCTTCACGAATTTGGCTGTAATTTCAACAAGTATCAATATTTTTTTAGTCTGTTTTTTTATTATTACTCCTGAATATGTGTACTATCATATCCAAACCCTTTTTTCTATTTTAAAGTCAAAGATACTTAAAGAAATTAATTTGTTTCCAATTTCAATTCTCATCTCCAGCAAATCATATGACTTTAGGGGCATATTGTGTAAAAAAAATGTACAGCACTGTTAGTGCCCATTAGTTTTAAAAATACCTCATTAAATGCAAATTACAAAATGGTAAAATATTAAGTGGTAAGACTTCAGAAAAAAAAGTTATTAGCATTCAAAACGAAAGACAGCTACATTTTTTGCAAAACGACCTCCCAGAGTTATTGAGAGATTTTGATCCAGAATTAAGAGAAGCAATGTGGCTGCAAAATGATGGCTGTCCCGCTCACTACGCAGTTATTGTGCGTGAACATTTAAACCATACTTATCCCCAAAGATGGACGATGGACGGTAAGGCCCAATTTTATGGCCACCACGTTCGCCAGACCTGAACCCCCTTGATTTTTTCTACTGGGGGTGTCTGAAAGAAAAAGTTTATAAAGTCCAAATCACTTCAGTTGAACAATTACGACAAAGAATTCAAGCAGCGGCTGAAGAGATAAATACAAGTGGGTTTGCACGCAGACTAAAGCGATCTTTTATTCGGCGGTGCAGAGCATGTATCGCCGCTGGTGGTCGCCACTTTGAACATTTGGTGTAATAACAGTGAAAAAACTTATTAATTTAAAAATAGTTGTGATAATTAGTGAATTTTTTTGTTCTGTAAAAACAACATTGTTTTTCTATAAAACATTAATTGTTCTGTAAAAACATTAATTTGTTCTGTAAAAAACAGGGTAATGAATAATTCATTGTTCGACTTAATTTTAAGTTTGAGTGAAAAATACCAATACTTAAACGCATTTACTGTTTTAGGGTTTATCTTTTCGTATTCTGTTTCGTTTCATGTAGTATTGTTTTAGTATTAAAATTGCTGCGCCCTATCTGGGTTCAATGCTGTACCTGTACTGTGCCTGTACTGCCAACAACTTTTGTACAATGACTGCAATAAATGATTGAGTATTGATTATTTTAATAAATGGTTAATTTGAAAAAAATGTTTTATTTTCAAAAGCCAATCAAAGAACGTACAATAAAAAAACTTATTGGTTTAATTCTTAACAGTTTGCAATACTTATAATTTACTTAACCGAAAAAAATGGTTTTAGCAAATTTAGCTGTCTTTCGTTTTGAATGCTAATAACTTTTTTTTCTGAAGTCTTACCACTTAATATTTTACCAATTTGTAATTTGCATTTAATGAGGTATTTTTAAAACTAATGGGCACTAACAGTGCTGTACATTTTTTTTACACAATATGCCCCTAAAGTCATATGATTTGCTGGAGATGAGTATTGAAATTGGAAACAAATTAATTTCTTTAAGTATCTTTTACTTTAAAATAGAAATAATGGTTTGGATATGATAGTACACATATTCAAAAGTAATAATAAAAAAACAGACTAAAAGAATATTGATATTTCTTGAAATTACAGCCAAATTCGTGAAGCAAGGTATAGAAATTTAAAAAAAAAAGTTTTTTTTTTGCGGAGACCCTTAACTGAAAATGGTTAACATTTCGGTACGTGATACATAAGAATACAGTGTATCGACTCCTTTACTCTGGACCACTATTTACGACACACCCTGTATACATTGCGTAAACTATATATACAACAAACAAAATATTAGGTAAGTAATAATAAAATAACTAACTACATACATATACAGGGTGTAAGGGACAGCCCTCCGCAGACTGATGGGGTGACTTCAGTATATCATACTAAGATGACCGGTACATGAAATTCTTTCAGGAACGTTATGGGAATCCAATAAATGTGATTTGTTTTATTACCTCACACGCAATGTATCGTTACCGTGGCAAAACGCGCGTAGCGAACGGCAGCGCAGCGAACCTTCGGCCGCCAAGTATTTCAACATCTATTACTAATTTTTTGATTTTAGCTGTTTTATTTACATAAATGGACTGCTGCGTACAGAGAATGTAAATGTACATTGAAATAAAGGAAAAGTTACTGAAAATACGATAAAAAATGAAAATTTTCCTGAGAATATTTCCGGTGGAATATGATACAAAATAAGAAGCTGAATGCACCCTGTTAGTTTGCGGAGAGCTGTCCCATACAACCTGTATACAAAAACAAAATAAAATAATAAATCAAGGAATACTGAGTAAAACCAGCACCCTGTAAACACATAAGTAACGCGTTAAAAGATTTGACACACGACAAAGTTAATACGGGGTTGAGTAATTATTATAAAACCTAGGGTGCACCAGGACTAAATAAGCTTTAACTTTAAAATATCTATGAAATTAAATGAAAATTTGCAAGAATTGTAGTACCTACATTATAGATGATCAAGTTTTTTTTACTGTTTATAAAACAATTCGCTAAAACTATGGTATATCGGTTTAGGTAGTTAACTAAAGGTAAACAATCTTGGTATGTCTTTTTATATTAAAGTGGTCGTATATAATATACACAAAGATTATTTAAATTTAGTTTATTAGCTAACATCGATTTAGTAAATACCTAGTCGCAAAGATTTTTATATACAATTTATAGACAACTTTTAGATAAAAAGACATGCCAAGATTGTTTACATTTAGTTAACTACCTAAACCGACGGAGTATAGCATGCAAAATTACTACATAATCATTACATTAATTAATTAAATAAGTGAAGCTAATAAAATTGGTACTTATGTCTTTGTCTGAGTAACACGGTGTTACTCAGACAAAGTGACTTTTAGTAATGTATTGATTAATACATTAGTAAAAGTCACTGACAAATCCTACACACTTAAGGATTCGGTAGCGGAAATTGAATTGCGCTGGCCCACATCCGGTTCTCAATATAACTTCCGGTGACACATGTGACACTTAAGGGCAAGGAACCTAAAGTTTAAGGTTAAACTGACAACATTATAATATTAAATAAATAAATAAAAACGTTTAATATGAACTTAACAAAAGAAACGAAGATACTCGTAACAGAAGTAAAATACTGTGGCGCAGCTATCGACGCCCAAAACAAAATACATAGAAGACATTTGTTGATATTATGACAATGGTTGTCCCACCGCTGGGCAAAGTTACTTGTTGAATTTTTTTTTTTTCTATACTGTCCCACAGCTGGGCAAAGGCCTCCTGCAATTCCTTCCAGGAACTTTCTTCCCGCGCCACCTCGGACCAGGCCTCACGGTACGCGTCCAGTTTATCCCGCCACCTCTTTCTAGGCCAGACTTCGCGGTGCCATCCATCTTCAGGTACCCATTGTGTGAAGACTTTTGCCTTGCGGTCTCCGTGCACGCGGCTGACGTGACCCGCCACATCCCATTTTAGCCTGGCTACCTTCTTGCCTATGTCCATTATACCCGCTTTGGAACGTAGCGTGGTGTTCCGAATTCTCTCCTGTCTTTTTACGCCTAGGATGCTACGTTCCATCGCTCTTTGGCAGACTCCAAGGCGGAACTTGTGCGACTTGGTGAGCGACCAGGTCTGAGCACCATAGGCAATTACCGTTGTTGAAATTACAATTAATATTTTCGTTTAGCTTGCATAGTAATTTATTCATGTCTAGTTATTTGAATTTAAATTAAAAACAAAAATGTTAGTCGCTAAGAGGTTTAACACAGCTTTTTCTCTTGGTAAGTAAGTACCTATCTTTTCAATCCAATGTTTCAGATCCTTAGTTTTTTTTTGTATTTTCAGGTAGTGTGTAAGAAGTTTCGCTCAAAGGAGAGGTCGACACGGTCATAGAGTGTAGTTATTATTTACTACACATCCTCATGTTTAATATGTTTAGCATAGATACGGATTACCATAATTACGAGTACAATGATGTAAATATTTGTGTAGTGTCTTTAAAACTTTATGTTATAGATGCAAGGGTTACGGACCTTTATGGGTATACATACATCAGTAGAACTTAAAAGTAATCCTTTTATATGTTGAAATTATAAAACCAAGTAGTCGGCTTTACAGTTATCAGTAAACACATTTAAATATCTTAAAACTACACTTATACACACATTTAAGTACCTCGTAACTTAATAAAGTTATTAGCAAAATAATATAAAGTCCAGTAAAAATGCCACTTAATGCAAAGTAACAGCATTTTGGCGTGGTGTTGGTCTATTAATGAGTTGTCCTAATTTAGTCCTGCGGACGAGGTCACCCCCGCCCCTTGGTCTAACCTCGATACTGGGTACAACCTAGCTGGAGGCTTATTTACTTACATGGACTCATGGAAGGTAAATGATTACACTTTTGTAGATAGAGCTTGGTTTTGGAACAGGTTTACTTAAATATGGTAATCAAAATAAAATTATTTTATATTTAACTTGCTTTATTTAAACAAACCGTGTGCCATGCGTGTGCCCGATAGGGTTCCCCTCGGCCAAAATGACGAATTACATACAAACTTTCGTCCCATATTTAACTTCTTTAGGGGATGGATTTTCGAAAATCCTTAGTTCTCACTTTTGCTATGTATCTAAGGAACTCTTGTGCAAAATTTCATGCTTATAGCAGTTTAGGCTGTGCGTTTTCTGTCGGTATATTAATGAATTTAAGATTTTTATTGAGTAAAACATACAGATTGGGTACGTTATAAAATAAAATAACCTTTATTTCGGACAAGTAACATCCATAGTGGGTTAGTAATCAGAAATCTTATAACTATGTTAGTAAAGCTTAATACTATTCCTTTGCGACAAGATTATTTTGAGAGATATCTCTTAATAATGTTATACATTATCGAGCAGTCGAATCTCCCAGCTATGATTTTCAGGATGGAGTTGGGCTCGCCCGCACTCTGCAGAGCACTGAGGCAGATTTCTGTCTAATGATCGCATGGAAGCCATTAACGTGATTCTGTGCAAACATAGCAGATGCACTGCAGTTATCAACTTCCCAATACGGTTTATAATTAAAATAAAACCAGTGCTTTTCACGATTGAATCTTGCTTATCAGAGAGACCTTCTGTATCGTGGACTTATTTAGGTACGCTTAATGTAACTATTTAGATAATTAAGTGTATGCTAATGTAGTAAAATAAACTACATAGGTCAGGTACTACCTAAATGAGACAAGTACACAAACAAGTATAGTATACAAAGGTACCAAGTAAGGAGAAAAAAAAAACATGCTGACATGAAGCACGGTTCATGGATTATTTTCATGTAAAAGAGTTCAACGGCCTTTTAAAATCCTTTGTACACTGTGACCTCAGGCGACAGGTACCTATATACTGTGTCCGATACATTTGTTGAAATAACGACTAGGTAGATAAATAGGTTTATAATTATTAATTTTTGGATTGACGATGGATTGAGTTGGACGTTGAAAGTCACGAAAAAAAAAACAGCTGCTCCCTACATTTATGTTTTTCATAATCATCATAATCATAAATCTTTATTTATATCAACATCATATTACAAGCACTGGTTAATAAAATGCACAATATTAAATAGAGATCTTAACTCGTCAAAATCAGGGGAGTCACTGATTTTTATTTCGCGGTTTCTAATCAAGTGAGAGAAAAATTATTCTAACTGAAAAGTGTAAAATAAAAAAAAGAAAATTTTAAAAATCAATAACCCGACTGCGTAAAAAGTGAACTTTAAAAAAGATGGAAACAAGAGTATTATTTTTTTTTCTCCAAACAATCTCATGCTGTCGGGCCTCATCTTCTTAATTTTAGTAATAAAGACATATTGCCTCCAACCGCACGAGATTGTTTGGAGACAAAATAGGTCATCTGGTTTCCATCTTTTTTAAAGTTCACTTTTCACGCAGTCGGGTTTTTAGATTTTTTTATATAGATATATATATATATATATATAGATACAGTCCTACTAAGGGGTATTGTATTACCCAGTAACTGTGTTGGTCAGATAGGCAGTCATTCCATGTAAAATACTGGCATTCAGCTGCATCCGGTTAGACTGGAAGCCGACCCCAACACAGTTGGGAAAAGGTTAGGCAGATTGATGTATAGATAGTATAATAACGTTTATTTGGACTAACGTAATACAGTTATATTCCTAAGAACTAGGATACAAATAATATATGTGAGTAGACAGCAAAAACCATATGAACTCCTGAATTCCAAACTAGGTGCAATTGTATCATGGAAATCAGAGATTAAAAATATACTGTCACAAATTGTAACGTTAGAAACCGAAAACAAATATGAGTCATATTGTGTTGTGTTGTATTGTATTGTGTTCTCATAACATTGGTTAACGAATAGGCAAATATTTGCGACCTGCATTCAATGTAGGCCATCGCGTCCTTTGTGTACATGCCGCCGGTTTTCAGTTACAGCGCTCGTCTTTAGCCACAATTTGTTGATATGACGACTGCATATTTCAGCCTGTAAACTTCCACTGCTGAATATTTTCTCGTATGTTATACAGTATTGCACTTGGTCATGAAAATAGTAAATGATCGTCATTAATGAAAATGATTATGATACATGTTACAACGAATTTGTTAAAATGGTACCTATTTTTTTTAAATTACTTAAAAAATACGAGGTATACTCATAGTACTACGCAATGCGCTGACGCCGTAACGCGTAGCAATATTAACAGATTTGTGCAGCATTTCTCCTATGCTGACGTCGACGCGTGTAACTTTATTTTTACTTATTGTCTATGGACCAGTTTCTCGAACGAAAATTATCGCAATATTAATATACTTCTGTCAAGGAGACCTCGTATGCTATTATCGTAGCGCGTAGCAATATCCAGAGTTGTGTCTAGGACTCTAGCAATTCTACTACGTAGATATCTATGGCGCATTGTAAGGTGTAACATAATGCCTAAGTGGTCTCCTACGCTGACGTCGTAGTGCGTAGCCTTTTATATACTTTTGTTTTAGAAGTCAGCCTACTGCTAACGTCATAGCGCGTAGCAAGAGAAGTCTACCATTACTGATTTCGTAGCGCGTAGCAACATACATACCTTGTCTGGGAGTCCCCCTACGCTAACTTCGTAGCGCGTAGCCACATGCATACCTTGTCTGGAAATCCCCCTACGTCGACTTCGTAGCGCGTACCCACATACATACCTTGTCAGGAAATCCCCCACGCTGACTTCGTAGCGCGTAGCCACATGCATACCTTGTCTGGAAATCCCCCTACGTCGACTTCGTAGCGCGTACCTACATATATACCTTGTCAGGGAATCCCCCACGCTGACTTCGTAGCGAGTAGCCACATGCATTCCTTGTCTGGGAATCCTCCTACGCTACTTTCGTAGTGTGTAGCCATATGCATAACTTGTCTGGGAATCCACTACGCTGACTTCGTAGCGCGTAGCAACATACATACTTGTCTGGAAATCCTCCTACGCTAGCATCGTAGCGCATAGGAAGATAAATACCTTGTCTGGGAATCCTCCTACGCTAACGTCGTAGCGCACAGCACCATACAAACTTGTCTGAGAATCCTCCTACGATAACACAGTACCGCATAGGAACATAATTACGTACCTTGTCTGAGAATCCTCCTACGATAACACAGTACCGCATAGGAACATAATTACGTACCTTGTCTGAGAATCCTCCTACGATAACACAGTACCGCATAGGAACATAATTACGTACCTTGTCTGAGAATCCTCCTACGATAACACAGTACCGCATAGGAACATAATTACGTACCTTGTCTGAGAATCCTCCTACGATAACACAGTACCGCATAGGAACATAATTACGTACCTTGTCTGAGAATCCTCCTACGATAACACAGTACCGCATAGGAACATAATTACGTACCTTGTCTGAGAATCCTCCTACGATAACACAGTACCGCATAGGAACATAATTACGTACCTTGTCTGAGAATCCTCCTACGATAACACAGTACCGCATAGGAACATAATTACGTACCTTGTCTGAGAATCCTCCTACGATAACACAGTACCGCATAGGAACATAATTACGTACCTTGTCTGAGAATCCTCCTACGCTGACGTCGTAGTGCGTAGCAACATACGTAGGCACCTTATCTGGAATTCCTCGTAGGCTGACGTCGTAGCGCGTAGCAATATCTAGACTTTTATGTAAGGTAGTCCTCCTACCCTGACTTCGTAGCGCGCAGCGACATAGAATCTACACTAAAGTGCAGACTGAGGAACTAAGGAAGATACATCTTAGAGACACAAACATTCACAATTTTGACATTTATTAAAAATCCTAAAATCATTCATCCAGTTACTGATGACAACGCACAGCTTAAACCGCTGCGTTTAGAAGCATGCAATTCAAAAGAGTTCCTTACTATGACGTAAGAGAGCACTTGGGAAGTCTTTTTAAAAGTTCGTAATTTTTGCCGATGGGAAATCGCATCGGGCACACACATAGTTTGTCTACTTATAAGTAGCAGTGCCGTAACTGGCCTTTTATGCGCCCGGTGCGAGCTTCTATATCTGCGCCCTTGAAAAATGTTCTAATCTTACCCGGCTCTGACAATAAAATGGACAAAGTTTTAGTAAATAAATCTATCAATACTGCTTTGTTCAAAAAAAGTGTTATTAGCATGGGCCCAATAATTTTTAATAAAGTACCCAATATAATTAAAAATGACACAATAAAAAATTTAAAAAAGAGACCGACATTACTATTGATTGAAAAATGCTATTATTCAGTAAATGACTTTTTAAATGACATGGACTTATGTATTGAATAATTTAACTAGAATTTATTTTTATTTATGTATTGTGGATAATTGCCGACTAATGTTTTAATGTTGTAATTTTATTTTATTTCCATTATTTAATTTTATTTTCAATTTAGTGAACAACTTAATTAATGTTTGCATGCCTTATATAAGGTAGATTGTACAAGGCTCACCCATCTTGTTGTAATATCTTATTTTATGTACCTGCAATCTATTCAAATAAAATTTACTTTACTTTATCATCCAAAACCTAAATTTTTGTTGAACTATATACTTGGTAGAATTTTGAATAAGTATCTATTTATTTATTAAAACTTTATGTACAAGTAAAAAAGAATACCGTACAAAGGCCGACTTAATTCCTAAGGCATTTTCTACCAGTCAACCTTAGGGTAACGCAGAGAGAAAACATGGCAGGTGCAACATAAGGGATCGATAATACGAAAATAGCTATAAAATACAAGAATAAATACATAGATATTTATATACACATATATAAACGAAATAAACTTCGTCAAGAGAAATAACGATCAAAAGAGGAGAAAACGAATCCACCAAATCAGCGCTGGGCAGTTTCTGCCAACTTCTTACGTATATGCTCACGTGCCTTCACTTTAAATGACAATCGACTGGTTACCGTCCTGATGTTCAGAGGGAGCGTATTCCAAAGAAAGACCGCCTGGACAAAGGAAGAAGAGGGATTTTTTTTATTTGCCGTTTATACAAAAGAATACAGGATTATTCATATTTAAATAGCAACTAAAAAACACTAAGGTTCAAACTTGTGCTATCATGAGTCTCTCTCATTATCAAACTATACACTGATGTATTTTATAGGTACTTATGCGTTATTATCGATACAATTAATAACATTTATAAGTCTTTGTATAGTTACAATCATTCCTACATAATACTTAAGTAATATTGCTTAAGTTTACATTTGATATATTTATGTGTAATAAATACATTTGTTTATTTCTGAGGGTAGACTATTAATAAGTCTCGGTATAATATAATATAATATAATATAACCGGTAGTTCGTTCGCCATACGTATTGTTGGCGCGTTGTGTACGAAGCCTATTCTCAGAATCTGAATGAAACTAGAGCGGTGAGAAGGGCATCGTAGAAGACGTTTGTTGGTGGAACGAAGATTTTTACTATGGGCAGAGCATAAATACTGAATATGAGAAGTCAGGTAAGAAGGAGAAGTGGGTTTGTCGATAATAGAAATTAACATAGACAGAGCCCTCACCTCTCTGCGCTGACGAATGGGTAACCATTTTAAAAGGAATCGGTGCGCGGATACATGGTCAAAGTATGTATAAATTAGGTAAAAAAAAAAGTTTAATAAAAATATTTGCCAAAATAATATATACAATAATAAAATAAACAAATACTACTACTAAGCCTGTCTGAGGCCCGGGCCGGCCAAACTAAATGGGGCCCTCCCGCCCCGATATTCAGAAAAGTTTGAGAAGTAGGAGAATGTAGGATGGAAGAGCGAGCGAAGCGAGCTTTAAAATTGTAGCACTCCGCTTCGGAAAGATTAGGTTTTAATAAAGAAATAGGATATACTTCGTCGACTTAAGCATACAATTTTGAGTAGATATTAAAAGAACATTGCGAGCGTCGCGAGCTCGAAAATTTCAGCACGGGAGCCTCGGAAATGTTAGTTTTTCATTTGACCGTTCACACAGAAATAGGAGATACCCTGTCGACTTATGCAGAAAAAATTTAAAATTAGAAAAACATGGGATGATAGAGCGAGCTCGAAAACATTAGCATGCCGCCTCTGATAGGTTATGTCTTCTTTGATCATCCGTACGGAAATAGGAGTTACTTTATCAACTTATGAAGAAAAGTATGAGAAACAAGAGACCGTATATTACAAGAGCGAGAGAAAATGTTGGCGTCCTAAGCTATGTTTATATTTTGCACACGTAGGGTGCCTCTGCAAACTGCCTTTTACTTACTGAACATATTTTAACCTTAGTTAGGATTTTATTAAAAAGTTCTTATCGAGATTTGGGGGCCCTTCAGGACCGGGGGGCCCGCGGATGGCTCCTACCGCCCCCTTTGTCGTTGGAAAACCTTTCCTTCAAATTCGATTTTACTATAGCGTTAAGAAGACCCATAGTTAACTCTCGACACGTAATTTACGACCTCATGGTCTATTATCATTAATGTTATTTGCTTGTAAGACGAATATTACCTACAAGTATATCAGCTGTGTATACTGCTGATAGTAGGGCGTAAAAATAACTCGGCGGGATTTTCAACGCTCTGCTTAGTGCCGAGAATTGAAAATCCAAAAGTGTGTTTTTCCCACACGTTGGATTGCACTCTGTTGGATTCTCAATGCTCGGCTCAACACCGAAAGAATCCAGTGCGCGATAAAATCCGCCGCGATATTTTTACGTCCGTGCGTACGTCGGCTCACGTAATATATTACAAAAGGTGTAATTTTAATCAGTCAACCTCTTAAGGGGTCATTGTACCTACTCATCATTATGAACAACTTTTACTATGGGACCAAACCTGAAATCGCAAAAAAATCAGCTGTTCCCTACATTTTGACGAGTTGATTTTGTTTTGCGATTTCAGGTTTGGTCCCATAGTAAAAGTTGTTCATAATGATGAGTACAATGACCCCTTAAGAGGTTGTGCGTTCATTATGTTACACCTTGTAGACCTAAGAGCGGATTTCACCAACGAGATCAGCACACCTAAACTACGTTCAAGAGCTGTCAGCGTCATTATTCCAATAAAAATAATGACACTGACAGCTCTTAAACGTGGTTTATGTGCTGATCGCGTTCAGTTTCATAGGTGAAGTAAGTCACAGTGTGTAATAAACTAAGTCCATGGCTAAGTGAGTTGGAATCATTTATAGATACTCATTTGCCCCATGTGGGGAACTCCTATCGATCGTCTACAAGATTCGCAAGAATTTTCATCACGCTTGTATTTTCCAAATGGCTAGGCAGTTAGGGATGTTTTTAGGGTTCTGTAGGTAAAAATTAAAATACAGAGTCCTTATAGGCCAGACAATTTGTTCCGAATTCTCTGGACCGACCAGTTTTTGGTACATACGCATTTCTATAACCCAAACTCGGACGTGTAACGTAAATAAATGAATTTTATTTTTTATTTATTTATTTTCTTAGACAACAATGATCCATTTGTTGTTTGTTAGTGTGTTAATATAACTAGGCACTAAGCTCACAGAAATAAAACAATATTTATATACTTACATATAATGTGACTGTATCACATTTCACCGGATGTAATGAATCACTTCTGCCTAACCAACACCTGCATTAAGTGATTCATTATCGGTGAGTTGAATTTGTCCACTAACATCTTCAGAATGCTATTATGACTCGACCGCGTTCTATCTAATAGCGACGCCGTTTTTCTCCTCACCATTGCGTGGAAGTCGAACATGCGCCTGAGCGAAAATGCTAGAGGCACTACAAAAACGCGGCAGTCCCCAAAGCATTCTGAAGCTGTTATTGTATTGGACCCCCACGGCGTCCATTGTTTTCCGCTTGTAGCTGGCCCACAGGCTGCTTGTGTAGAGGGTCTAGCAGTAAGCCTTAAACAACGTAATTTTAACCTCCTTACTACAACCAGCAAACCTGCGAACCAGCATATTGCTTCTCACAGCAAGAGCCCTGCGCTCGCGTTCGATATCTTCATGATTTTGAATATGGGCTCACTTTTAGGGCAAATTAGAAAAGTAAAAAAAAAATGCTAATTATACCGTGTGCAACACACGTACGGAACCCTCTCCACGCGAGTTCAACTCGCACTTGTACGGTTTTCTTTATATCAACAAAATGCTTAGTATGTTAACACGGGCCTCTCATCCCATTACTTATACGTTACAAGCAACCGATAATCAAAGAGTTAATTCCAAAACAACCACGGTTCGCAGAAGGATTCAGGATTGCAGATTTTTGTTATTAGAAGACTTTTTGAAAAGTATTTCCTTAGCCGTTCCAAGAATTTACCCAAGGGCCAAAAAAAATTAAAAAGGTATTCGATACACCTTTTGTCAAAACTAATCTGGGTTTACAGTCTCCTGAGCCTAGACCACCACCTCTTAAAGCAGTATTATTTTAATCTTACTCCGGTGTGGGAAAGAGATGGAGCTATACGTCACGACGACGGACGTCTACATTAAAATAATACTGCTTTAAGAGGTGGTGGTTGGCCCCCAGTTATACGAATGAGCAACGAATACAATAATACTGTATTAAACATTAGCTTAGATATATTCAACGACAAGCTACTGAGATTCAGAAAGAAAATTACGCTATCCTTGCCAAGTTGTTTTTAATTTAAATTTTAATTCTTAACTTTTTTATTTTCGTTTGTTACCCGTCGTATTTACGTTAGTCTATTTAAGTTTTAGTTTAGTTTATTTTAGGCTAGTATATTAAATTTCACGGCAGCAAGACATTCCAGTCAATGCTATGTACGCCGTATTGTCATGTACATTAGTCCTTTAGTTATTAAGATTATTTCTAGCATAAGTTTAATGTATGTGATGTGGCTGTGCTTTTTTAAATAAATAAATAAGGAAGTCGTTGGTGCGTGCTATCTTCTTCACGTTATCACAATAATCAAAGGTTATCACGTTTTACGTTAATATGTTATGAGCAAGTGTAGCCTACTATTTCTATGTTTATTAGAGGGAGACCCAATATCATGTTAATATTGTAGTTGAAATTGATTTCCTGTGAGTCTTTACGTCGTTGTATTTTTTGTACAACATCGTTTGGTAAAAAAATAAAATTTTAACTAAAAAGTCAATCTGCATGGCGTGCCGCATAAAATGTGCAGTATCTGGTAATTACTAAATCACCAAACAACGGCTATATGCGAGTTTTTAAATCATAATATCAAATTCTTTTAATTGAATGTAAAAAAAAAACGTTAATCATTAGTTAATAAAACGCCATATAGGTAGGTATAACTATGTATTCATTAACATCAGTGCTTAGTTAATAGTTCGATTTGAAAATGAGGTAAGCCTTTATAGATTAATTAAGACCAAAATGCTAAATAAAAGAAAAATACTCGAACACGTTTAGATGCTTAAACAAAGTCTTAAATGAAATAAAAAAATACATTAAGTTGAACATTCGCAACTCGACTTTCGTCCGCCATGTTGCTAAAGAGTCATTGACCTCTTTACTGCTAAAACCGTAACACATCACGAACACACACGACTATAAAATAAATAACACTAACTACAAAATGAAGAAAATAAAATGAATGTAATAGGTTTACACAATGGCCAATGATGGCCACAGTTTACGTAGTGTATAAAAACTTATTCTATGAATACTCCTTTTAAAGGTTTCATTAGACCTCTTGCTGGCTGGTTTTATTGAAAATATATTATTGCTGCCCTTACTATCCAAAAAAAGAAAACGGAAAATTATTTTTAATGGCTTTATTGGCTGTTGTAATATTACCTTGACGTGATTTGGCCAGAACTATTAGGTACTTACCTTTGTTTATTTCCTACTAAACTGGGTAAATAATAATTTGTTGAATTATTTAAAAATTAAAAAGAACAGAATAAAGTCCGCTAAAATTGTAATTCAAACTTTTTGTAAATGTAGTAAAATAGCGATGCCATAGAGAAACAAAATGTTACGATCTGTCTGCAATATGCCAGTGGTTATCTAAGAGCACCCGAAGAAGGCACAAACTGCTGCAGAAAATTAATCGGGTAAGTTTAATGAAGAAAGGTGTTTAGTTTTTATTTTGCACTGTTTATCATAGGTACTACATTTTAGAGTTCACAGTTACTTAGGTATATTAAACAGAGCTTTCACTACTCGTGAGCTTTTACTGTGGATTGACATTTTGGTCAGAATGGGCAGAAAAGTACTTACTGAAAATTGATTTACCTTAGCACAGTTATTACAAGTACTAGAGTAACCGTAGTACATAATAAATCTGTAGAACACGTAGATTTAGGCATAAGGTTATGGTAAGTACCTTTTTTAAGTCTCTATTCCTAATAACAAAAGTTTAATGATTTTTTTAGACTGCAGTAGAATTTTAATATCAGTTGTATAAATTTTTTATCCATTACAAGAAAAACAGGAAGTAACTTAGTGTCGTATCTACTGTTAATGACTGCGGGCAACACCAAGTTGGCATCCGCTGGGTATGACGTATCATGATTCATGCACTGATTGTTATATATCACATTAGAATTCATGTTAAGAAATGTTCTATAATTTTATTAAGGACCAAATACCTTTTTACAATATTTACCACAACTAATATTTACACTAGGTACTACATTACTACATTAAAGGACTAACTAACTATACAAATAAATACAAAAACAAAAGGACACTAAAGCCGGCCACACACAGTCGAAATTCAGTTTCGGAATTCCGTTTCAAAATTCAAAATTCGGAATGTCCGAACGCAGCAAATGGGGAAGGCAACTGTCAAAATGGCGCTGTCTTAGCTAGTTCCCAACACAAGCCAATAATACAAGGCTGAGGTGGTTTTATTTTATTTTTGCGAAAATGATGCGTTGTTGTGTTACTAAATACTTTGAAATTGGAGTCCACCATTTCCTGAGAGACGCTAAAAATTAAAAGATGGTGGCTTAAAGCTATTCGTAGAGATGTTTTATAAATTAAACAGAGTAGAAACATTTTGAAGAAAGTGACTTTGAGGATATACGAGTATTTATACTTTTAAAATTTTACACTTTCCATGTCATTTACTTGATTTAAAATATTGAAATCACCGAAAATAACGAAATAGCGAAATAAAAGTAAACTCATGAATGAACGAAATGTCAAACTTATTGTAGGCCGTGGGGACCTAGCTATGATCACGCCATCTACAATTAACTTTGCCCGACTACTGAATACTGTAGAATAATTTATTTTTTTACGTCTCTGATATTTCTCGGGACCCTAGGGTCCCGGACCTTTGGAAGGCATATGAGGGGCCGAAGCCAACTCGCAGAGGCCCGTTAGACGCTTTCAATGGAAATGAGGCACCAACCGACGACTATCCCTGTACGCACTATGCAAGTGCACCCAAGGATAACCCCCGGTTGGTGTAGGACTATTGCAGGATATGGAATAATTTATTATTTTTTTGATATTTCTCGGGACCCTAGGGTCCCGGACCTTTGAAAGGCATATGAGGGGCCAAAGCCAACTCGCAGAGGCCCGTTAGACGCTTTCAATGGAAATGAGGCACCAACCGACGATTATCCTTGTGCGTACTATGCAAGTGCACCCAAGGACAAGTTGGTGTAGGACTATTGCAGGATATGAATAATTTATTATTATTAATTATATTTACTAACAATAATTTATTTATTTTCACTTCTAGACACAAACATCAGTGTAACCATGACTCTTGGTACTAGGAGTTCCTGTATCATAAGAACCAGCCCAAGAACGTGACTCTGTTCAAAACATACCGTTGTGTTTAAAGTATTCAAGAATTTTATTCGGCCAGACTCTTGCTTCGTTACACTTCGTAATGGTCAAGCGTTTTACTACCTTGTTTTTGTAGCGAGCGCCCTCATTTCCAATTCCTTAAGTCTTTCACACTTCTAGGTTAAATTAATACTTACTCTAAAGTTTTCATGGCATGCCTTTTCATGCTTTAGAAACATTAAAAGCTTAACTTGTCTCTGGAATCTTTTCAAAGAACTACTCATTGTTTGAAGAGTAAACTTATTGAAATATCAATAAGTTTAGATTAGCAAGCAAAATAATCTGTTTCTATGCTTTAGTGAAATGAAAGAAAGTCGCGCATGAAAGCCTTTAATTTTGCCTTAATAACTTAATATGTGAATGTGATTTAGATTATGTTCATATTACAAAGTATAATTAATTTGTAAAGTTATGTCTAACACGATAAAAAAACTGAGAATCATGCAAAAACTATCAAGCGTATTTTTATGAAACCTACACCACTTTAAAGATAATTTAATTATTTATCTTTTAGTATACGTGTTTTAACATAATAACTTTTGTTTTAAGTATAATAAATTAATAATGGGTCTAATTTGGGACAGCGCTCCTTGATGGGCGAGTCCTATTACTGGGTGGACGTACGACGCGCGTTGGCATCTGCGTCTTAAGCAATGGATTAGGAATTCCCTTCAAAATCTTGTAATCTTGTGGGTTTTCTCTTTGCTCTTAGGAATGGATCATGTTCAAAGCTGCAACTGCAAAAAATAATTTTGCAATTCACAGTATCATTATGAAATACAATGTTATCTTTGCGATTGTTAAAACATGAAAATTATTCTTCGTTTAGTATTTTTTTAAGTGTTAAATATTGTATGGTGGTACGGAACCCTTCGTGTACGAGTCCGACTCGCACCTGATAAATGATATTGAGACATACCTAATAGATAAACCTACAAAGGACTTCCATTATTACAGATTTTCCTGGAACGTTTGTTTATTGATGAAAGCTCAGATAAAAAAAAACTGGCTTGAGATTGAACGTATTTAAATTACCTACTTCATTAAGTGGTAAAGAGTTTCCAAGAAAAATCTCACAAAAGAGAAAAAAATCTTTAATCCAGCCAATCAGCAATCAATCAGCAATCCAAAGTGGGCGATAACGCCCCCTTGTGGGCGCTGCAGGCCTAAAGGGGGGCAGTAAGAGACCCAGAAAAAGAAATGGTGGCGTTGTGTGGAGGCTTAGGGGGCGATTTGTAATTTCATCTAGATAGTGGTTTTTAAGTAAGAATAAAATGGTGGCGCTAAAAAATAATTTATTCTCAAAGTGGGCAGTAGACAAAATAAGCTTGGGAACCCCTGCTTTAATCGGATATTCTTGGTAAATCCATTTACTTTATATTCTTAGTTTGGTGTAGGCGATTTATTCAATTACTTTATGATTTTCTATGGAAATCCATTGCGGCCAATATGTTGTAATGAACTAAGTTATATTCTCCCATTAACAGTTAACTTTTTGAGCTTGTTTTTACGTTTTCATCGTTCGAAAAAAAACTAAATTACTTTCTAAATTAGAGGCTTGCTCAGCCTTTCGGACTTCTTGTACCTACTTATTTTATTTCTGTTAAGTAAGTCATTACGAAGAGCTCGCGGCTAAGTAATCACAGCCGCACGGGTCGATCCAGCAGGTTAAGCTACACTTGCCGGGGTTGCTTCGTGGATGGGTGACCATCTTTACATACCGAGACTCCTCCGTGCCTCGGAAAGCATGTTAAGCCATTGGTCCCGGCTGTCATTCGTGGACCTTTGAAGTCGTTACTTATACAGGTTGTCAGAAGCACGAAAGTCTGACAACCAGTCTTTCCAAGTATTAACCAGTTGCTGGGTTGTGGAGGTCAGATAGGCAGTCGCTCCATGTAAAATACTGTTATTCAGCTGCATTCGGTTAGACTGGAAGTCGACCCCAACATAGTTGGGAAAAGTTTAGGCAGATTGATTGATTGAAGTCATTAATTACAGTTCAACTTTCAAGTCAATCCTGTTGTTTAGCAGAAACGTATTTTCAGTTATTTCATTAAGTTTTTCAGGTAAAGGTAATTTGGTACTCAGAAAAAAAATTATTACGTAGGTATTTTCATAGTTTTTTTCTGAAATATGTAAGAAAAATTTGGCTGTCGATATTTTTTAGATACCTACATAGGTTACCTAGGTTAAAACATTTGTGGAACCTACTCAGTCGACAGTTTTCAGAATTCTGGGTTCAATTAAATGTTTTCTACAAATTAAATGTTTTCAGGTTTATCCAAGTCATCAAAATGCGTCTTATAACATAACGAGTTCTAATTATTTTAGTCCAAGCCTTCGTCGAGCCAGTTATTGTATTTTGAACTTTATTCCTATCACGGTAAAGTTCTCAAAGGCTCCTTCAAACAGACGTGACTCGCGACGCGAATCGCGCGCGACATAGAGGCACCGCTCGTCGCGCAACACGCGGTGCCTTTGTGTCACATCAGGTGTTGCGCCTGTTTGTAGGAGCCTTAACACAAATTGTTCACTTAAACTCGAGATTAACGTCAGTTTGAACAGACGCCACACATCAAGCTACTACAATCTGTCAAATTTCTTTAATATGTTTTCGACTTTATTGCTAAAGCATTAGGTTCAAGGTTGATTGGGAAAATTTGACAGTTTCGGGTAGCTTGATGTGCTGGCGTCTATACATAGCACTTTAATTTGGTCAAAATTAAATTCGAAATTAAAAATGGCATCATGGTGTGAACCTGGGTCTAGAGATACTTGTTTTGTAATAACACCGATAAAGTTTGAACAACGTGATTGCCCCTGAGCAACTTCTGAGACATGTAAAGTAACGGAACCTTTGTGTCCTCCCCTTCCTCGTGCTTGACCGCGCTTTAGAAGGATATATGCAAATTTTAAGCCTCGTATGCGATAGACCATAAACACTGCTTAATTGCTTTTATAGGACCTTTAATGGCTCACACCTATTATTTATAAACACGCTTTATATGATTTAGTAGCTGTCGCCCGCGTGGATTTCAATACTCCTCTAGTATTTGAATCCGATTTTGTTCACAATTTTATGGATTTTAATTTTTTTTTGAGCGGAACCTTATTTTTTTTTCTAAATAAAATAAAAGTAGCCTAAGTTACTCCTTATAACGTCAGCTATCTAACAGTAAAAGTCCCGTCAAAATTGATCCAGACGTTTCGGAGGTTCAAATTCTTTATTGCGAACTAAGTGTACAGAATTTTGAAGATGTTGATTGCCGAAGCGCTTACTTTTCCTGGGAGATCTGTAAATTCTGTAATATCTATTTAGATTGCGACACTTCACTTTTCCTGTTGCGTTGTGCTCCTGTAAACAGGCGCGACACAGCTGCGGTGGCTGGTGCAGGAGCCTTAACTTAGGAAAGTTTTCGTTTTTTCCAATCTTTATTCATACAATCCTATATATAAGTACAGATTATATCGTCGAATCCATGTTTCACTCATGACATGGTAAGTATGATGGACTCAATGTGCATTGAGACGCGAACAAGGGATTGCATGTGTTGCGTTTTAAGGCTAGTGTACTACATCCGTGTGTAGTCTGTAGTAGAGTGCAGTAGCGAAGCTAAAACTTCCATTAGAGGGAAGCCGAAGAAAAAATTGTGCAGTTCTCATTAACTCGATATAAAATCATTTTGATATTACCTCGATAAGTATTTCCTCTACTTTTCTTAATTTAACGCCTATATACGCATATAGGATGACTGGTAATTAGTGACCGATACTTAAACACATGATTTTACACATGATAACAAGCAACTTTTACTATGGCACCAATCCTGAAATCGCGAAAAAAAAAATCAGCTGGTCCCTACATTTTGACGAATTATGCGAACATAAATGTAAGGAAGAGCTGATTTTTTTTTCGCGATTTCAGGATTGGTGCCATAGTAAAAGTTGCTTGTTATCATGTGTAAAATCATGTGTTTAAGTATCGGTCACTAATTACCAGTCACCCTATACGGATGCGCATTTTTGCAATGCTTTTTGTCTTGATATTGTATTAAATACCTGTAATATGACTATGTATGTACTCGTACTATATTATTTATAAATAGTAAACTCAAGTACTGTGGTTGTTCCGAAGGGAAGCCGATAGGAATGGGGTTGTATGAAGTCGTCGCCACTGGTAAGAGTACAAGATCGATAATTTCTATGGTTAATAACAAAAATATGCCTCATTAAGTACTTGCAGGATCGGTCTATCTGTAATAACTAATAACAACGCTGTTACGTGCTACCCGCCCACGAGAGAAACTTGCAAGACAATATATGGACGATGCACAGGCAGTCATTCTAGCTAAAATGCATCATGTAGCGGCCGAATACGGCTTATTACGCTTTTTTTTTTTTTTTTTTTGTGGATGGGAAATCATCAGATGACTTCTCCCGCTCTGGGCGGAGCGGGAGGGCGTGTCAGACTTTTACTGACTAAAACCTACCCGTGTTCCTTCTGTTGCCTGTGCCGGGGCCACGGTAACTCTTTCGAACATCCCGCAACCCTAGCTGGCATCGGCCCTAGCGGACCCCGTCAATAGTGCTGACATCTCTTTGAGGCGCGCGTGGAACACGACGCGCCGTCGACTCGGGCTTGGTCCTTACCGGACGGCGAGCTACCCATTGCTCGCCGTCCGCAAGCCCGCGCCTACGGTGGCCGGGAATCGGCTGCCAATTCCCGACGCCCAGGGCGTCTCCTGCGGCGACTAGGGGCGTGAGGGCGCAAAGCTTGCCGGCTTATTACGCTTGGAATTACTTTTCAGAAGATCCTTACTTCAGAGCTTTGTTAGGAAAATCATGTGACTTTCTTAAATAAGTAATTACCTACTATTTGTAGTAAGATTATCTATTGTCCGTTCCAAAACTTTCTAATGAAAGTGTAAATAAACTATGTTCAAGTAATTCATAGGCAATAAGCTTTATTTTGTTTTTTAACCTCAGATACTGATTTGACATATCAAATGTTCCATGTATCATTTTTTCATTTCATAGATTGACGTTTGCACCTGTCTGGGATTAAAAACGAACTTTAGGTAACTAAGTCAGTTAGGAAATGCCGGCGCCATCTGTTTTTAAAATATTCTCAAAAAATATGACGTGTAAAAGTGTCTTAAAAGATCTACTTACAGAAATAAACATCATTTCATTTTATTAAAGGGAACTCACCATTTTTTCCAACAATTATTGTTTGAATGACATTATTAAATTGTACCTAATTAATAAAAAATCGTCGACGAAAACAGACGTTATAAAATTAACCTTAACTGTCAAATGAAAAACATTTTCAAGGTGATTTGAAATTAGAATTTCGGGTTTAAATATTGAAATAATCAAAACAAAGCACTCAATTTGTAAGTGGCACTACAAATTGGTATCCACAGTCACGTTTTCTGATCCACTTGTTTACATTTTCATCAGCTACATTTGGAACCGACCATACCTACCTGAACCTAGATATTCCAGTTATATCCTACAACCACCTACTTATTTAACCACTAAACATATCAAAGTTTATTTGAATTAATCCAAGCGGCATACGACCATATACTATCAATTCAATTTTCCGGGTAATTTGCTTGGATAACAACGCGATTGAGTATCATTGTAACGGTACGTCCATATTACGGTATCTATGCAGGCCTACTTTGATATCATCCTATGCTTCCATAGCATTCGCTTCGTATGTAATAAATTATTGAGTATTCGTCATTAAATGTGGGAAATTCTCAGTAGCAGCCCGAGTCGAGGTTTGTGCCCGGATTACGGCAATAGTATTGCGCTTTATTACAAGGGGATTATTAATATATCTCTGTTCCTTCTGGTAATACTGACGTGATGATGTTATGCATAAATATCAACCCAGTACAATATTATCCCCTGAGTTTACCACTGTTTTCTATTGCCGGCCACTTGGGGCCAGGCCAAGCTATATTCATACATTATAACCAACTATATATAATAATATTCATGTACAATGCTATTGTCGCACTTTCAGGGAAATATGTAAATAAGAGAGTGTATTTATAAAGATGAGTAGTTTCTCTAAATTAGATTATACCGAAAAAGTAGGTCGCATACTCGTACTTTTAACAGCATTTTACTTTTTATGGGGATGCAGTGTCATGGCTACTGACAAATAGCCTTTGAAAGCATCGTCACATTGTAGCGAGACTGTAATATCTGTTCGAAAAGTAACTAATCAAAATATAAACAAATGGAGCAGAAAACGTACCTGTGCATGCCAATTTGTAGTGCCACTTACAAATTGCTTTGATTTGATTAATTAAATCTTTCTTATTTTAAATTAAGTACCCTAAAGATGTTTTTCATTTGACAATTGGGATTAATTTTATAACCTCAATTTTCGTCGCTGATTTTGCAATTATAATTTAATTTAAAAAAATCAAATAATATATATATATATATATACTCTAGGGGGTTATTGCACTTGTTATTATGAACAACTTTTACTATGGGACCAAACCTGAAATCGCAAAAAAATCTGTTGTTCCCTGAATTTATGTTCGCATAACTCGTCAGAGAATGCCTGATTTTCTTTTCGCGATTTCGGGTTCGGTCCCAATAAAAATTGTTCATAATGATGAGTACAAAGACCCCATAGCTAGAGTTATGGGATATCAAAAGGAACACGTTGTATAGTCAGTTCAAAAAGTATCTGATAAAAGTGTAAACAAAACCTGTTCGGGTTAAATCCTTATGCAATAACTTACTAATGGAAATTAGTAACACATTCATCTGTATTAAGGTTGTATAGGTACTCGAGTGACAAACCATACTAGTGGTTGACGGTACTTGGTCTTTCCATCCTCATTCCTTACTTACCCCCATACTTACTCGGTCACATCGCAATCCATTCCACGACTAAGGACTCATTCACTCGGATTTCTGTGAATACGGCTATTTAAAACCATTGCCGCCGTCAAAAAAATCACGAATCGTGAGAAATGACTAGGTATACGGCAGGAAACACGAATCGTCCTCGTGTGAATGACCTCTTAGGAGTCGTCCGTGTTACGCCACCGCATGAAGAAGTTGGTTCTTCGCCTCCCACTATGACCAGTCCTTCTTTTACTATGCTTTCTTTAAGTGCCTGTTTAGCAGAGGCACGTCCCTTACAACGATGGTCAGTTCTTTGTGTAGCAATAGCAATAAATGTATGGAGACGCCTCGACGGTCGCTGCTAGAGCATTATGAACATTTTCCATACAAACCAAGCGCGTCCTCGTTTACTTGCACTCCGATACAAATGTCATATAGAAACTGACTGCTTTGGAGGCGGTCCGTGACAGAAATTGTGCGCTCAACGCACCTTTCGGAGCCACGAATTTTCACTACGACGCTGCCGCACACTACGGCGAGCATGGCATTTCCGTGTTCTGTGATAAATACTGATTCGTTTGTTTCTTAATTTACAGTATTACGCGTCAAACTTTATGGCCGCTCTGAAGTGCGCTACTCGCTGCGCAGTACCGCACCCCTCAGCCCCGCTGACACGTGAATTTATTACTGCGCAGCGACTCGCCTCACGTTCCGAGCCGCCATACAGTTTGCATCGGGCTGTAAAAGAGATTCCTTTCTTTGAAGGGCCCTACAAATGTAAGTTTTATTAATAAACCTACCTACCTAGAAACTATCAAATGAGACTAATAATTACCGTTCTAAACCAGTATTTACCCTTCGCTTCGCATTCACAGATGCCTAGTCCAATTAGACTAATTAATGGAGAACTTAACTACAGGATGTAGCCACATCAACGTCTGTCCACCGTTTTAAGTTTTAACTTGAATTTCACTGAACTATTTCAGTATATCGATATTGGACATCAGCGGGATTAAGTCCATAACATTACTATGTTCACAAAAAAAATCAATTTAATGTCAAATTACCAGAATTTGACATTAAATTGATTTTTTTTATGTTTTGTCTAAACTCTACTTAGTTTTATAGAGGCGTGAGGAACAGGCTGTAAGGTTCACTCATCCTTTATGAAAAGGGAGGATCCTCCGACCAGACGGGAGTTGTATCTGGTGGGCTACTGCCCGACGGTTGAGTCGGGATGTTGGATATAGCTAGTCGCGCGGTAAACTCTGATTGCACGATGCAGGATTTTGCGTGACGTCAGTGTGACGCGTTCCTTGTGGCGATGTAGATATGCCGCCACAGTTTTTTGAAGCTTTCAGGAGCTTTTGTCGCTCATGGGTATGACCCATACACACGGTTTTCATTGCATAATAGCATAACCAGCCTATGGTTCCCACTGCTGGGAGGAAGAATATCCCAACTTTACAATTTTTCAATGATAGGTGGCCACCTCCGCTTTACCCCATTTGTCTTTGGGCTACTCGGTCTGGGACACCCTGTATATCGAAATGAAAATGAATCGTATTGAAACGCCTTTGTGAGCTGAACAATGTTTCTCCCCTCAGTTGACTACTGTAATTTGAGCTCAATGATAAGCAGCTGATAGACACATTGTATGTTTAATTGCACTCCGACTTCATTGTATTGATTACTTTTTCATTTTGTGCTCCCAGCTCTATTTAGATCCAATAATTGATTCCTAAAGTAATAATATACAGGGTCAAATTAAATTAGCTAGCGAAACTCTTCAGACCTGATGGGTACAGATATCTAAACATGATGTAACAAAAAGAAAATAATTTGATGATGTTTTTTTTGAACATTAACCGCCGGTAGTCCATCACGACCCATCGCGTCTGCGGAGTTTCGCAAGCTAATTTAATTTGACCCTGCCACTAAGCTGGTATCAAAGGGCCAAGGGTCATAGGTACATATGGTGCCAAAATTAAGCCAAAAAAATAATTCAGTTCAACGTTTATTATTACTGCAAGTTGATTTACTTAAAATTACTTCACATAATCAGTTTGTCTTGTCAACAATCACCGAATCGTTTAGAATGTCGGTAAAGTCGAACATTTTTAGCAACAATTGACATTATCTCGTGAATATCCTGATTAACTCCGTGACATAATTCGGTAACGTATACAAGGGGCGTTTTGTAACTCTATAAAAATAAATTACAATCGTGCCTTTATGGGTAGTAAAATCTTACCTGTGGGCTCAGCAAGACACTTGTCACGCATTTTGTCTTATTTCTTGACATATCTCGTAATTTGTGTCTGTCTAGTGCTGGGCCTAGGGATCATGCTTTCAGTGAAAATATATCACTGATGTCTATTACAATATATGTCTTATCCTACGGCCATACCTAGGCTACGTTAACCACAGATTAACGCGTTAAAAATAATGCCTCATTTAACTCGTTACTTGGAATCCAATTACATACATACATACAATCAAATCAAATATGGGTTGGTGTTCTCAAATCAAATGGATCATTTCAATTTGACTCTATTTCGCTATACATCACTTACCCCTTCTTTATAAACGTTTTTTGAAGTTAAGTGATGTTTAAATGTCAAAAAATGTACGGTTAACTAGGTAGATATTAATCATTACTTAACTTTAATCAACTTTTATGAATAAGGGGGTTAATTTCACAGGCCTACTACAAATTATAGTTTTTGATGTTCTGATTCCGAGAAAAACAATAAAAATATTCCATCACGTCAGGATTTGATATTAATTATTTAACATTTTATTTAAAATTGCCTGGGCGGCTACAATTAAAAAGCTATAAAAAAGCAGTTTCCCTAGCTATTAAATTAGTTCAGCCTAATTTTTAATGCATTTTATTACTCTGATGAGACAAACCAATAAATTTTATTCCGTAATTTGCTAAATACTACATAATAAGTAAGACGCCTTTACCACGTCGAAAACGGGTCATTTTAGCCTCATTTAGTAATGAGCCGATCAATACATGACGATTAAACTGCCTTATTGTGGTAAATATTACTAGAAGATGGTATAAGGAAGGCAAACAATTAGTTTTTAACAGCAATTAGTTTGTAACAGTTGACCTTGCAACGTAAACTTTAAAATGTCAACGCGAAGTTGTTTACATTCTCCAGACTATTTTTGTTATATTTGCGGGTTTTTGGTGATAAAACAACTAAATAAAATTACAGACTTTGTGAAGAATGTTTACAACAGTTATTTTGGACATACCATCAGTAACCAGGGTAAACCTTGAATACTATGAAATTTAATACTATTTTATTGATCCAGAAAATCTGAAAGCCGTTAGCGAAGAACAAGGCGAAAGATTTCACCAAGATTTGAAAGAACTTGAAGACAGGTATCAAGGACGATGGAGTTCCAGCATGATGGGGGCTATCGTTGGCTACTGAAGCGCGACGATCCAAAACGGAAATTTAAGAGAAAATCGCACAACAGAAGTTTTGGGGAAAAAAGGACCAGGTTCCACAAAGAAAATTGATATTTATTTTAGCTTTACGATGTTTTGTATTTATATTTTAATATTTTTTAAAGTTAGAAAGTAGGTACTTTTTTAAATACATTTTTTTTCTGAGTGCGTTATTGTGGTAGCGATTATTATTTTGTTGTTTTTTTTGCTTTTATCACTTATCAGCACTGCTGTTAGGAACCTTTAGTTAAAATGTGGACAACGGTGTGGGTTACATGTTTGTTAAATCTTAGGTTAAGTATTTCTCTGTAATCTGCAGCGTGTTTTTTTGTCCCTAATAAATAAAATAAAATAAAAACGTGTTTTTCTCGATTCTCTATTTGTAGCTTTTCTGAAATATCTGGAGGTGATGGAAAAAAACTGAGTTCATATTCGTAATCAGCGCATCAAAATACCCCAGAATCAGTTGTCAGATTCTAGAGAGGACGTCATGACCTTAAATTTGCAGGCCTGTTTTTAATTGTTAAGGAAAATATGAAATCCTCTCAGGTTCTAAATGAGACTCCGTGCTAAAATACCTGCTTAAAAGTATTAGCTGCAGTTGTTTCCGTTACTAACATTAATAATGCTTTCTTCAAAAAATCACGCGTTAAAATCATGACATTAACAAACGCACCAGGCCGTAGTGTACCACAGTGACATCTCGTCACAATCAAAACATCTTCCTCACGATTTTAACCTTACATTACAAAAATATCTAGAAAATTCTCCGTGGACCTAATCAGTTCGTTCTAGAAGTTTCCTTACGAGTCTCCAGTCTTCCATGATGTCTGCGTCAGGCAGCATATAGACGACGTACGGGGGGGCGACTGTCACTTGTCTCCGGCGCCTCTTTCGCCCCCACTCCGGTCCGGTTGACCAGAGATCTACCGTATGACGCTCCTCTTCAAGTTTCCTGATCTTTTCTAAGGTTTCCTCTTTCAGATTCTCGTAGGCCAGCCATTTTTCGCTCTGTTGACAACAGAAAAAAGTTGGTTAAACAACTTGCTCTTTGGTTAAGACATTTGGGTGGTTTGTTTTAAGGTTTGGGGATAGTACCTGTTCAGTAAATCTCAGAATGTTTACTATGTGAGATTTACTTAGCAGTAAGATACTATACTTTTTATACTTAATAATTTGATGAGACAGTTTCGAAGAGCAGTTAAGGATTTGTTTTGGAAATAAAGAAATAACAAAAAATTGTTTATTCTGCACAAACAAAACGCACATAACAAAAAAAAAAAAACATAAAATAGACACACTTAACTATTTTCTGGATAAAAATGTATAGGACTATTGGAAAGCTGGTCAATATTCGAGCAAAAATTATAGTCACCAGAAAATAATTCTCCATCATTCAATTGGCCACGTTATTTAGGATCGTTGACATTAAGTAGCCAAAAGCCTCGTATTCAAGCAATATAAAGTTAACAATTTTATCCATTGCTTGGTGTCAGGGCCACGGACCAAAGGCAATTTACATTGCGTCGGCAAATGACAACAAACAATCAAAACAAAAACAATAAGCCAAATTGCAGAGCGGAAAATAACTACTTTTGCAACAAAAAACAATAACAAGAACAAGCCGTGCGTCGCAGTCGACCGGACACTCGAATGTCAGCAAAATGCGTTTTGGGTTCCTAAAAAGAGGCTTTCAAAGGAATCTTCCCAAATTATAGGAATTCATTCAATTGAAGTTAATGCCAGTATCTAGACTAAATTTTAAATAGTTAGCACTTCTAGCATCTGTAGGTATTATGTATTGTAGAGCAAACCTTACAGTAACACATCTATAACACGTTCAATTTTCCATTCCTTCATTCATTTAATTATATTTCAAGCTAACTTATTCGGATCATCGCTCAACCTCGCCTCGTTTAACGTCATAACGTGGGCTGAGTGGCGCGCACGCTGGGCAATTTTCGACCAAACCGGTTTCCGTCCTCGCCATGATGAATTTACCTGACACTTTATTGAAAAAAACACCAGGCTGTCTGACGGGCCAGTTATTTTTGGGTTTTATTGCAAATTTCAATGATTGAAGGCGTTTGAATGTAGGTGAAAAGGATATGTCTGTGCGTCTACAAGTTTAGGTGGTTGGTATATGATATTAGATGATTAATTGAAGTGCTTTTAGGTCTGTTTGTAGTTCATTCAATAACGTAAACGTGGACGCTTAATGCTTGCTTACTACAATATTCTAATAAGAAGTAACTTAAGAATGTTTGCGACATAACGAAATGAAACTAGAGGTAGGTACTGTAGAGGTTTAAACCTGACATACTATTAGCATGCAACCTTCACGAGTTTAAGTGATGACTAGATTAAAAGAGAAACATTGATTTTGTATAAAAAAACATAGAAAAAAACGTTAGAAGTTGTCAGTTTGGCTGACAAGTCATCTTGTTGTAAAGATTGGAGTAGAACTGTTTACAGGAATAATTCATCGCTAATATCGCCAACGGACAACAGTAAGCGTGTGTCCCCCCCCCCCCCCCCGACTCTCACAGTACCATATTATAAAGAGAGGAAGTAGGTTATCTCCGGCACAATCCGCGATATAATTGCCTACTGTCTCAGGGTTGTCACTTTTAGTTAAATTTTAATTCAGTGCCAATAAATTGGCAAGGGTCGGGAAGTTGTATTTTTTACTTGTATTGTCTGGGTACCTAAACGATGATGAAACCTTTCACGATGAAAGAAAGAGCGACGGGCCAGCAGACGGGCGGCGCGGGGCGGTGATGAGCACGAGTAAACGGTAGGTGATTCGAACTTTGCTCTATTTATCTGATTCACAATTAGTCAATTACTTATTTTTTAAGTACGATTTTATAACTGTAAGTAGGTACTTAGTTACTATACCTACAATAGGTACTGAGAAATCGGCATGACTAAACATAAACAAAGCAATAGCGGCAAATCAATTGACAGATCAAAAGTACCTAGTACATTCTAGTGGGAATGTAGGCCTACCTACTTCCTCTGTCTGATAGAAAACTAATACAACAAAAAATAAGCAAGTAGGTATCTCATCATCAAGTAAAAATGATATGCTAGAAAAAGTGACTTCTTTCCTGTTCAATAGTTAATTTGAACAGAGACAATTCTGGAATCGATGAATTATTAAGACACCCAAACACACAGCAATACGTTCTCCTGCGATTATCACACATTTTTCATTCATTTAGCGGTGCCGAAAAGCCGTGACGCGCGAACCTCGTGCTATGTTAGCCCCGACTGGCGCGCTGCGAAACGGGCCGAGATTTGTTTAAGTGTGCGTGCGGCGACGCATAGATACTTTGGCGCACACATATAAGCCGCGCGCGGTGCGTTTGTATGAAGAAACGTACTTCCTCTCTTTTTACTATGACAGTACGGTCTATCCACGAATGTGTAAGTTTAAAGTTCACGAATAAATATACCAATATTGAAGTACTAACAGTTTCTTCGAAAACTGTACCACGGGGAAGTACAACAAACTGGACAACACCTACACAGAATAAAGTTTTATTAAGTTCAGTACTGATTAGCAGTGGTAGGAATAGGTAGTGCTAATTTGCCTAAACATCGAGGACGGAAGTAACATGGAGTAGATAATACCTCCTCCAAAATCCCGGAATAATTTTAATGACGTTTAAATCCCGGGATTTAAAAACCACGAATTATTTATTGGACTTTATTTGTAGTTACGAATTATTGATTTGAAAAATCATATCATTTTTTAGGGTTACACACACACACACACACATTTATATCTGTAATTTTTATGGTGTACATAGTTAACAGTATTCTATCTATCTATAAATAAAGTCCAATAAATAATTCGTGCTATGTAAATCCCGGGATTTAAACGTCATTAAAATTATTCCGGGATTTTCGAGGAGGTATTATCTACTCCATGTTACTTCCTTCCTCGAAGTTAAGGCAAATTAGCACTAGGTACCTATTCCTATCACTGCTGATTAGGTATGTTAATAATAAAACCTAATTAACTCTACAAAAGTAGATTACGCACTCGTGTATACACTGAAACTGAATTATTTCAGTTAATTACTACTGAAATAAATAGTTTCATGCATTTGTTCAAAGTATAAATACTACACATGTTCGAGCTGGAGCCTGATACCTATCTACCTTAAGCGTGGTTTTGTTTGTTATAGTAATGTAGTTTCATTTGCTATGTATACGTAGGTACCTATAAGTAATGTTGTTTCAAGTAGAATATTTAGTGGCACGTAAGTATTACATAGATACGTGGGAGGAACTGCAGTAGAAGCAACGTTTATTGAAGTTCTAGAAATGTCCAATTGTTAACTTTTGTGTGGTAATGAGTCTTCAACATCAATAAAATAGCTATGGTATGGTGGTATGGTACTGGTGGTACAGGGTCAAATTAAATTAGTTGACGTGATTGGGTATTGATAAATATTTAAACACGATAAAACAAAACATCGATAACTACCCACCACGTCTGTTCAGTTTCCCTATCTAATTTGATTTGTATAGAGAATCACCGTTTTGAAAGAGACTACTTTTACGTAAAATAGCTAACTTTTTAACGTTTAGGTACCTACTTATTTTCTTGAAATTCGTTAAAAGTCATGCATGAAACATCGTGGACTTACTACATCATCTATATAATTGTAATAAAATGACATCAACAACTTCCACCCCACAGTACTATTGAACCGGCGCAGTGACCGTTTTTTTACAGCGACTGTATATGCGCAGTCGACGCCATCTTGGGCCTAGTAAGTTGACGCGCACTGTAACATACCATCATAATAAAAAAACCGTACTACCCAACAATAGTGAGCCGTGGGCCCGTGGCTCGTTGGGGCACTCACTCAGGTAGATCGCGATCAATGGCCTGCTAATAATAATATCCGCACATCTGCCAGTGAAGGACGCAGGCGCATGTTCTCTTGTACGTATTGAGATGTTTTGTTTTGTAAGATATCCTACCCTTGTTGGTAAAAGAATGATGTCTGTTCGAAAGGGTAGGTAGAGATGTAAGTACTTACACAGATCACTTATTTGCAGGTAGCAAAGTTTTGAGTAGTTACGAAAGAATTTGTGGACAGAAAATATGATAATTTGTTGATAAACTACGTATGCAATGCAAGACTTAATCGGCAGTCGATTAAAACAGCATTTTTTTTAAATGAGCGAATAACCAGTAGGCACCACCAATGAATTAATAAAGAAAGACAAAAAAGTATAAGTAAGAAAAAAAGAAAGGAATAAGTTCTTATTTCACCGATTCCTAGCGCTTAAAGATTGTTCTCAAGGAAATAAATAAAGCAAAATATACAGGGTGTAAGGGACAGCTCTGCGCAGACTGATGGGGTGAATTCAGTAAGATGACACTAAGATGACCGGTACATGAAATTATTTCAGGAGCATTATGGGAATCCAATAAAGCTGTTTTGTTTTATTACCTCACACGCAATGTATCGTTACCGTGGCAAAACGCGCTTAGCGAACGGCAGCGTAACGAGCCTTTGGCCGCCAAGTAGGTATTTCAACATCCATTGCTTGTTGATTTTTTGATTTTAGCTATTTTATTTACATAAATGGAGTGCTGCGTACAGAGAATATAATTTTACATTGAAGTAAAAGAATAGTAACTGAAAATACGATAAAAAAAAGAAAATTTTATTCAAAATAAGGAGCTGGATACTGTTATTTTGCGGAGGGCTGTCCCTTACACCCTGTATATCTCTATTTCATTGACAACGTAAGTACGTTGAAAAGAAGTCTTTTCATGAACATAGTAGGTACAGCAATAGGTACCTACACTTCTTACAGTCTTCTTGTTGCTTGAAGACATCTTTATAGGACAGATAGCATACGTCATTTTATACTCATTAAGGGCTCTTTAAAAAAGAAAGTGCAACGATTAGAGTTGATATTTCTTAGAACGTCTCGTCTATTTCGAAATAACTAAAAAACAGGCAAAGTTTATAGAATACCTACTTAATTTGAAAGAGTACATTTTCGCTGACAATAAAGGCAAGGTTTAGTGAATCCGGTTTCTGACGCACAAGTGTTTATTGTATTACAATTTTATGAAAAAATTACAGGGTAACAGAAAAGAACAAAAGATACAAACTTTAAGTTTCTTTCGAATTCATTTCTATTGTTATTTATTTCACAAGTCACTGAAGTCACTTTGACATTTTTATGTAGGTAGGTAAGGGACCTTCCCTTACCTACCTACATAAAAATGTCAAAGTTGTGACTTTTACCATTTCTGGTAAATGTTTTACCAGTACTTAGGTATTTTGATATTTAAACCAGAATTCGGTGTTGCAGATTGTAAGAAACAAGAACTGCATTTTCAGCATCACTTATTTCTGAACACTACCTATCTACTTCAAACTTATCTGCATTTGAATGCAATCTAAATATAAAACAATTAAGGTCATTACTTGCTAAGTTAATGACCGGCCCAGTATTGTTTTATCATAAATCGTATTCGGACAATCACATAATAAGCATTGTTCGAAAGATGTTTAGTTACGTTGAATTTATTTTGCTCGTTTTGTCGACGTGATCGGCGTGTGATTTATTTTTACGAGATCAGACGCTGCCCGCACGTATTCATTAAAACTAATGTTTTATCCTATGATACAGAATATCTATCGACCAAGTAGCTTATTAATTAATTCGGTATAAGGCCATATTTATTCAATTCGTATCATAACCTCCGACAAAATCTTTACTAAGTAACAGTCACCTAAAACCAAAAATACACGCCATCATAATTTCATATTGACGATCCAACTCACTAAAATGTTCTCTTGCCACGTTCGTTCCCCTATCGCTTGATTACAGCGCATACGCATGTGTGCGTCACGTTGAGCATCCCGTGCACGCTCACAACATGGCGGCCGCGCTGCGCAGACGCCGTTTCCGGGAAACGCAACGCGCGCCAACCGACGCGACCGCCATCTTGTTTGGTTGCGCGGTAATTTATGTCAGCGTTTAGAAATGTGGTTTTGGAATTTTGATTCATGTGATTCTTTTTGTTTTGGTTAAATTATTGTAACGTTGTAGTTTTCGGTAATTTACTTAGGTACTATTTTCAGTTAATTTCAGTACATTACGCGTCAAACTTTATGGCGGCTGTGAAGTGCGCTACTCGCTGCGCAGTTCCGCACCCCTCACCCCCGCTGACACGTGAATTTGTTACTGCGCAGCGACACGCCTCATGTTCCGAGCCGCCATAAAGTTTGAATCGGGCTGTATCAGGAATGGATACAAAGTATTAAACTTGGTAGATCACCGTTAAAGATAAAAACCAAAAAATCTAAACCTGAAAGTAAGCCTGATGACTTAGTTTACTAAGCCTAGTTAATGATTAATTTATAATTGCCTATTAAACATGAGCTAGGTCTTGCAACACGATTAGCTTCATATTATGATATGAATGATGCATAAACAAATAGAGAAAGTCTATTTACTATTGAATGATGCAATCAAGTAAATTCGTGTCGTGAGTAGATACTAGTTGCATAGTAGATCGTAATTTGAATAATCGTCATAATAACCCAATCCTGAATAGTCATAATCATCGTAAAAAGCTTTCAAATTTTAACGGCTAAAAGAGGGCCAATGACTTATACATACTCGTACAAGTAATTAAAAATCGGGAAATTGGAAAGCACCGATGCTTGATTTAATTAGCATAGGAAATTATTTAGTCCTTGTAAAAATGTACGCAAAAATGGCTGTTAAGTATTGGTAACCATAATATTGGTGTGTGAACATAAGAATAGAGAGTTTAAAGCGAAAATTATCTCGTGAAACTTTGTAACAGTGCTGACCAATGGTATTATTGGTCACAACAATTTTATTATTCGACAGATACACACATCAACACTGTCTAGGGATATTTCACGTTTCTTAGCATAACTTTAAAAGTACTGGCCGTATTTTAAAGATTTAAACGTCAATTTGTTCCTGACATAAATTTTAGGTAAGATATTCTAAATTCGAATTTAAAAAAAAATATGACGGAGGCGGCAATATTTAATTAACTTTACAACGATACATTTTCTTCCCTGTGAGTTTAATGATAACTGCTTTTAAACAAAAAATAATAATTTTTCGCACGTTTATTAGCGCTATTCAAAGCATATTGCCAATCTTTCTACAAGAGCAGCCTGTGGGTTAACTATACTCAAGGGCATACGGCGCTCTGCGGGTACAGTATAACAACGTCTTCAGGATGTTGTTGCGGTTGCCGCCGTTCTGCAGTGCGTCCGCGATGTTTGCCGAAGCGCGTACGGATGACTTTTACGCAACAAGACGCAAGCGTGTGTCGTCGTTGTTGCGCAGAGTACGTGGCAGCAGCAACAATATTCTGAGGATAGTTTCTGATAAATTTCAGTGTCCTATACACTCGCTCTGGGTAAGCATCGTAGTTGGGACGGTAAAATAATATTTGTGCATTTATATTTAATTTTATTCAATTGACATGTTATTCAAATTATTTTTCCCTACTAATATAGTTAATAAGCTCAAATTGTTACTAACCATAATGGATCTTGTAATCTGATAATCGAATAAATAATAATAATAACCATCGCCGTATCTCTACGTTGACGTCGTGGTGGGGCTTGCGCGCTTCGAACTCTAGGCCTGTGCCGGTAGAGGTTACTTTGCCGGAACAGGTCTAGGGTGAGGAGCCAGACCAAGAGAGATACAGAAACCCGCAGGGCAGCATGTGGCGAGCTGCTGGGCAGTAGCGACCCCACGTACCCTATCTCCCGGGAGAAGTCATGTTCCTCATCTCTGGCTTGCCTTTATTGGCCGGCTGGAGTGAACACTGACGAGAACTGACCTCCCACCTCATTCTTGCCTTTATTGGCTGGCTTGAGTAGAGATTCACAAGAGCAAACGTGCTCGGAGGAGGGAAGTAGTCCAGTAAGATGCTGGTAGGGATCTTGACCGTACTTCCGGGATTGTCCTGATAGCCGTGGAATACCTCTCCACTCCTCTTAAGCACCTCAAGACATGTTGCCCCCTTGTCGCTACGACACTATGTGCTAGCGACCGTTTCCGGGGGCCCATTGTTGAGTGTGCAAGTCACCCCCTGCCATTTGATCCGTGTATTGTATTTATCACACATTGGTCAGGCAGGGGCCATAGTCCTTCCATAGTTTTAGATAACCAGTCCACTTTAGCCATCCAAACCCATAGCCCAATTTTTTTTTGTCTCCATATTCTGCAATAGTCCTACACCATCCGGGGGTTGTCCTTGGGTGCACTTGCATAGTACGCACAGGGATAATCGTCGGTTAGTGCCTCATTTCCATTGAAAGCGTCTAACGGGCCTCTGCGAGTTGGCTTCGGCCCCTCATATGCCTTCTAAAGGTCCGGGACCCTGGGGTCCCGAGAAATATAAAAAAAAAAAAAAAAAAATAATAATTTAGGGATTAGGGATGTGGATACAGCAGTCATTGTGCCGATAGTCGTATCAGCCAATGGCTTAATAGCCAAGAGTCTCGACCAACGTCTGAGGAGGCTCTCGTTAGGCAGCTGGATCAAGGGCTTGATCCAGAAAGCGGTACTTCTCGATACGGCACGTATCGTCAGGAGGTTCCTCTCTCAGGAGCCCTGACCACCGGTAGCTTGGATCCTATTCCCGATACCGGTGGGCTACTATTTTTTATATTTTTAAATGTTTTTATAAAAATATTTAAAAATGTAAGATATATGTATAAAAATGGAATAAAGGAAATAATAATTAATTTAATTAATATTGGTGGTTTTCTCTATACCTACTATGGAACGCCGACATTTAACCAGAGAAGAGGTGTTGATAGCAATAGGCATGCTGGAAGCGAGCGCGAGTCAGTGCAATGTTGCTGATGCCATTGGCAACAGTCAAAGCGTCATATCAAGATTGTGGTCTCGCTACCGGGACACTGGCGAGGTAGCTGAGAGGCACACTGAGAATATTCGGGTAACCACCGCTAGACCAGACAGATTTTTACAAATCACGGCGAGAAGACAACCTAACTTTACGGCTAGGCAATTGGTTTTGAAGTCACAGTCGGAACACCAGGTCCTTGTTAGTGATCAAACTGTCAGGAGGAGACTGCACGAAGTTAACCTTCATGCTCGAAGAACACTTCGGGTTCCAGCATTGCGACAAGGCAATTGCGGACGAATATTAGTATGGACAAACGAACATTTGGCTTGGAATGATCGTCAGTGGTCTAGGGTCTTATTTTCAGATGAATCTCGGTTCAGCTTCCATCCAAATACACGAAGAATACGTGTTTGGATAACCCTTGGTAAGATTGGTTATCAGACATTCGGGCTTCTGACGACCCGTAACGACTGTCAAAGATCCACGAATGACAGCCGGGACCAACGGCTTAACGTGCTTTCCGAAGCACGGAGGCGTCTCGGTAAGTAAAGATGGTCCACCCATCCACGGACCAACCTCGGCTAGCGTATCTTAACCTGATTGATCGACTCGTACGACTTTTATCATAAACATCTCAAATTCATTAGTTCACTGACAGACAACGCACAACCTACACCGCTGAGACTAGAAGCATTACATTTTTCACAAGAGTTCCTTTTATAGCGAAGCTAGGTAAGGATTCTTAAATATTCATCTCCTAAAAGGCTTTGTATAGAAGTTCGTCATTTTTGCCTATGTGAAATACACGGCTTGTCCTCCAATATATAACAAAAAAAGATTACTGCTAGAAGTAAATCTGAGCAAAGTTAGCGCCGCGCCAGAGTACACAATACACATGACGTCACATACAAACACAGACGACATTGCGATGTATTAACGTGGCAGCCAGTACGGCCATTGTTTACATAGCTACATTATGTGTTAGACAACACTTGGCAAGGTCAGTAGATTTGACTAGAACGCTGCGCTGAAGCTTACCGAAAATAAGTTGAATTTAAGCCGGTTTTCACTAACACTAGGCGACATCTAAATGTAATGCGTACATATTAAGCAGTTACTTATTAGGCGATCACTAAAGTTACAAAATCGATTCGCAGATGCATAATGCTTAGACAACTCTTGCGGGTTGCCTTGCAATAGATTTATAACTAAATTGAGGGCCACAGAATTTGACTTAAAAAAAACCATCGAAGCTTATGAGTTGCCTACTGAGAAATGAATGGCGAAACAGCAGTGGTTGCTTAGGGATCTGGCGTTGCTAAACTTGACATCAGTAACAGTGGATGTTAGTTAGGTATATTAAGACCTAGTTTCACCATACCATGTTAGTTAGTTTTTAATCTTCTGTTAAAATGTTAACGGGGCATTAAGAGTAGCTATTGTTTCACCATGCGCTAATCCATGATTAAATGTCTTAATCAGGAGTTTAACTTAATTGCTGCCCTAGAGGTTCGTTAACTTACTAACTATTTAATTAGCCGTCAAAATCATCGAAATGAAAAACGCGAGTCTATACTATCCGGCTAGCTAAAATGATGCATTGTCAGTGAACATTGACATGTGACATTGCGACTTTTTATTTTGGTTGCTTTGACAACTGACGGATATAAGAGTGAATGATAATCTTAACGCCAGAGCGGCAACTCCGGTCATTTTAAGAATGTTTACATTCTAATCTCAGTCACAATCTGTCAAAAATTGTACAGCGTTTACCTACATATTTGACATTTGATCGTCGCTGAGATGAGACTGCGACTAGATTTTGAATGTTTTTAATTACGGGAATTGGCCTTCAGGTTTCTCAATGTGTTGTTATTTCTTTTTTGGTGGAACGTAAATATACCATTAACATAGATGTTTATTTTAATGGCTGATTTACTAATATCCGATTAGGAACAGTTTGGTGAAATTAGCTCTTAATCTGAACAATAAGACACTGCCTTTTGTATTTGTTGGTTTCGTGTAAGAGGGACTTGGCTGGGCGCACCATTGCATCGGAAGAAGTAACGATGTTGCTTTTTGCATAGGACTATACATAGTATACATGTACGTATTTCCTTCATCGAATGAGCAGTTCTTAAGACTTTCAAGTCTTAAGAACCCCTTACCCCATTATTCATAAACGTAGATTAAAAGTTAAGTGACGTTTAAACGTCAAAAAATCTATGGATAACCAGTCGTTAATCATTACTTAAGTTTAAGCAACTTTTATGAATAAGGGGGTTAGTATCACAATCTGATTCAGTTTTGGATTTACAAGATTCTTGAATATTGGAAAAAACAAATTCCTAGTAGTCAAACTTCTAGGGAAAGAGTTCGTCCGGGGAAATGTTAATGTATATCTGTCGTATCTTTTTCTCCAAACACCATTTAAAGTTAAATCTAAAGTTATTCAGATATTACTGTCACATAATATTAGTCTTTTAAACTTTGTAAAGTTACGTATGCATTTGGGGCCATTTTCCATCTAGTAAGTACTCAACAAAGCTTCATCTACATGCGTTATTAAACGCATGTAGATGTAATGGTCTTTAGTTTAAATAAATACGATGGACAAAGTAAGTACAGTTAAGTCTACAATAAATTCTAAATGATAGTCACAAGAGCTTAATATTGAAAGCTAACATACCAGACGTCTTACCAAATTAAGTTAGTTTATGGAGACGTCTAAGCTTAAATTAACGGCTTCTTGTCTATAAATTGTAGTAATCCCGCTAATGGAACTCTGGAATAACATTGGAATAAATAGGGTTACGTATTCGAAGCGCTGTAAGGCTTGGAAGATGTCTAATCAAAAAAAATTAACCATTATGGATATGATAACACCAAATCAAATATTAGACTCTGCCTATGGACAGAAGTGTAGTAATACTTCTATATCTACCAGACTAGCTGTACCCCGCGACTTTGTAGCCTAAGTTACTCCTTATAATATGGGCTACCTGCCAATGAAAGCCCGTTCAAAATCGGTTCAGCCTTTTCGGAGATTGGCCGGAACAAACAGACAGACAATATAAAAAAAAATTGTTTTTTGTTATAAGTACCGTAGGTATATAGGTACTTTCATATGCATTTAGTAAAAAGCAGTTATTTTGACCTTACAAACAGACAATTCAATTTTATTTCTTTGTTTATAAGTATATATTTGATTTCTACAGTTAACATTTTTTTTACATAAAAAAAAACCGACTTCCAAAAAAACACTACAAGGTGAAAAATAACTTTAATTCGGAAGTCGGTCTCTTTGGATCTGAATTTTAGGTTTTTGCCACCGTTTAGGTTTAGCGATAAGACCGCCCAATGTGTCACCCTATGTGTAACATTTCTACATTTATATCTATAATTTTTATGGTGCAAACCGTATTCACTAGCGTGGTTGTGGTCGTCGACGAACCCTAGGCTGTAGCCTCCCGTCGCTGTTTCGTAGAAGAATTAAGGGCTTGAAACAAATTCTTTAGATCATAATCGATCAATCTCGACTGAGAGTTTTATGGCTTTAAAATATATAATAGAGGTATATCTTTAAGTACTATAAGGAATAGAGTAAAACTATAAACAAATTTCATAATTGTAACAGTTAATTGCAATTTATTATTACATTTTAAGGCTGAATGACGATTCCTTTGCCTATTTTGAGCAACGCGACACGGAGATCAATGTAAACAAAACAAAACACTTCACTCGTAATCTGTGACTCTGTGCTTCACTCACAACAACCCGACCTAAAAAGGTTCGAAAACCACTTGAATTCTAGTTTGAGAACTTTTAAAATGTGCATTGCATCTAAATTATTTGTATCAGCGATTGCTGCATGTACGTTCTGTGATTAAGAGGATAAATATACCGTAGTGAAATGTGAGTATTATATTATTATGTTATTTTCCTCTTGGTTAAACCACTGGAACGAACTCGCGGACGCATATATGGAGTTATCTTCTAATTAATTAAATCCTCAGAAAGCCTGTAAATATGGATAAACTCTTTATCACGGGATATTGTTTTAAATTTACTTATTTGTTTCGCCTGTCGAGCTTTCTTCAAATCATCACTTTTTCAAGCTTCATCTAATAAATTAAGCTTTATAATTAACTGAACTGCCATTTTTTCAAATAAGTATTAAAAAGAATCGAAAAATTTCAATACAGTTTATTATTTTTGTCAAGAGTACGCCCGAGTATTGTAGCTTTTGGATTTGACAGATAGAAGCGAGGTTGTGGGCGAGGTCGTAAGCGCCTTCGTCGCTGTTTCTTCTTAAGGAATACCAAAATGTAAGAAGAACTCTCATAACTGTCAATTTGTCCGTTGTTGGGTAGTTTTAACTCACGGCCGTCACAGCCTTGAGCGCTAGTGTAGCTTTACGCAGCTTAGTGAATACTAAACCGAGTTTCACCGCTGCGGTAGCGCTGCACCACAGGGCTGTATCCTTAAAGAATAGCATTGCTCGACTCAGTGAGTCTTAAGGACGTCAGAGGCGCACTTGAGCGCCTAAAGCCGAAGCGTTCTGCAGGCCCGGATGGTATACCAGCATTTCTTTTTAGAGATTGTAGTAGGGTACTTGCGGAACCGCTACTTCATATTTTTAACATTTGTCTTCTTTCGGCGACATTTCCAACCCAATGGAAGATCACGCGAGTCATTCTTGTACCCAAGGGTAAAGCAGGATCTGACGTCAATGGGTATAGACCGGTTGCCGTGCTGTCGACGCCAGCCAGTGTTCGAGTCTGATATCCAGCGCTGCATGCGGCGCGAAGTACGGCCACCAATCTTCGCAACTTTATGGCGCAGGTGGTGCCGGCGGTAGATGCTGGTGTGCAGGTTGACGTTGCTTATTTTGATTTAAAAAAACATTTGACACCGTGGATAATGAAATATTACTAAAGAAGCTCGCACAAATCGGATGCACACCATATCTATTGCAGTTTTTCGCCAACTACATGCAGGATAGACAGCAATACGTTGACTATAATGGATGTGAATCCGACCTTTATTACAACTGGTCCGGTGTGAGTCAACGCAGCAACTGAGGGTTTCTCGAATTCATAATAATGGTAAACGATTTGCCGGAGGTCGTCAGATATGGCTTTTGTTTACTATTTGCAGATGACCTTAAGTTGCTACTAGAGGTCAAGAGTGAGTCTGATTGCGAACGCTTGCAGGAGGACATAGACAGGATAGTGGAATGGAGCCATGAGAACAAGCTCTACTTCAACATAACGAAATGCTCGGTGATGAGTTTCACCCGCGCACGTGCGCCTCTACTTCGCGAGTACGTGCTGGACGCAGCGCCTATGCAACGAGTCACACAAGTACGTGATTTGGGGATTTCCGTTACTCCTGAATTGTCGTTTCGAGATCATATAACCAAGATCTGCAAAAAAGCATTCAGAAACTTGGGGTTCGTACTGAGACACGAGACTTCACTAATATTGCAGCAGTAAGGGTCCTGCCTGACGCACTAGTCAGAAGTCATCTGAAACATAGTGCTGTTATATGGCCTCCACATGAGGCCAAATACTCTGTAATGTTGGAACGCGTTCAGAACAAGTTTACGCACCACTTGTACAGGAACCTTTACGGGGTATATCCGTTTTACACTCTATTTGTACTGGGTATGCTCGGGTGAGGGTGCGACGGGACTTTACACTTGTCGCATATCTGGTCAAATTACTTCGTGGCATCGAGCATAATCCAGGAGTGCTGTAGCACTTGATTTTTTGCGTACCAGACCGCTATGTGTGGAGGCGGCGCCCGCCACTGCTGGCCGTGCCGACAGCCAGGACCAACCTACTCGCCAAAACACCTGTGACCCAGAGAGTTCGTATCATCAACGAACTTCATGGCCAAATTGATGTGTTCACGTGTCATTTGAACGAATTCGCAAAGACACTGTTATTTATTTTATTTTACAAATTAATATAGGTTGAATGTTATTTTGTTATAGTTCCTATCGTGTTACAAGTTGTTTTAGTCCTTTTATATTTTATATTTAAATTGTACTAATTAAGTAAGTATATATTTGTGAATGACCGCACTGTCGCATTGGGTACGTACACCTGTAATGATAGTTGGAAGGAAAATTTTAATAAATAAATATTGTAAATAAATCATTGAGGAGTTCCCGTGGCTATCTGTGGTGTTCTTCGTCAGTTCTACTTCACTAAATGATACTTTCTGAATACAATTGCTTGACTTGTTGATGAAAATACCAAAATCGCTATGTGTTTGCCTATAATATTTGAGGAGTTCCCTCAATTTCTCATGGATCCTATCATCAGAACTGGTTTTTGATAAAAAGGGGACCAATCGGGAAGTATGTCCTTTCTAATAAAAAAAAGAATTTTCTAAATCGGTTAATAAATTACGGAGTACTGAGGTAACAAATACAAAAAAAAACACATCCGAATTGATAACCTCCTCCTTTTTTTGAAGTCGGTTAAAAAATGTAAGAAAAAGTCCATAGGAACCTAGTACGCTTTGGAATGGGCAACTAGCTTCATCCTTCTGACTGACCGAGTCCTTAACATTCAAAAGTGTTTGTAATAGGTCTCATTAAAATAAATGCTTTGTGTTTTAGTTTGGGTTATTCATTGATAGTGCTAAGTTTCTCTTGTTCTTCTAAACAATGCTCTTTTATTCTAAACCCTGACGTCACTCCAAAGCTTACGTTTTCCTGGAACATCGCATGATGCATCACCAGGAATCTGAATCACTAACACATTTTAGCATCTGAAGGCTTACGACGAAGTATGACTCATGGGATTTTTGTGACCAATCGCGTTGTTTTGTGATGTCATGGATTAGGTTTGAGAATATGGTCCGAATATGAATATAGTTTCAATCGTAAGATTAGATACATAGCGTTTTAAAGGTTACTACTAATTTAGGATTGTGCCCGATTAATGTCATTCGACTCGCGCCCTACAGAACTGGCAAAATGTGGGTGTACACCGCTGCCTAACCCTTTGGAAAAACCAGGTGTGATGATGTGTGATCATAAGTAATTCCGGAAAGAATATTCTTTAAAGCATAGTGGACGTTACAGGCGAATACTGCCGATGAGGGATACTCCTATACATACATACATGGTAATTTAAAAAAAATACTGTTATCAGTATTTTTTCGGGTAACTTTTGTTCTATGACTGTCGGAAATTCACAAGTAACCATGTATATGGAAACACAATGTATGGAAATAACGAGCATTGTTTTTATGTCATTGCTTACGTCAGACATTAACGTTTTATGATAGTTTACAGTTTAACTCGCGACCTCGCTGCGCGTGAGCAGTTTATCAATTTCTTCTCTCGAATCGGCACGAACTACAAAATAATAGTTCATGCCTTGGCAACAATATTAGCCACTCAGCGATGATGCCTGCCCAGACTCCCTCGATGGCCTAGAGGCCGCAAGAATTGTAAACGCAAGCCCCTTTCAAGGATAAAAGAGACCCTTACTTTATGATAAATATGATGTGATATTGGCGATGATTTGTATTGATTTTGAAATAAACAGACGTTATGTTACAAGGACGGCCTTGTTAGTCTAGTGGTCATAAGCGCTACTACCAAGCATAAGGTCCTCCTGGGTTCGACTCCTGGGTTCAGGCGTGATGTTATGTTATACATTTAGGTAATCGTCTCATGTGCAGGCTATTTTATTTATTTAGTTAACCATTTATGTACACACATAATATAAACAGAGAAGAAGAAAGGAATATCGCCGATGTTGGTGATAAATCTGCGAGGCTGAAATGGGACTGGGTGGGTCACAGGATCCAGACAGATGGGCCAGGACCGTTACACAGTGGGTGCCTGAAGACGGGCGTCGTCACCGAGGCAGGACTCGTTCCTCACCGTTTGGACGGAGAACGCACAGCATAAAGAAAATTGGAAAAATATGGGGGAGACCTTTGCCCAGCAGTGGGACCACATAGGTTAAACGAAAAAAAAGAAAAAAGGAAAGGAAAGCCTATTTTAATTTTAAATCCTAATTTAAACAAATCGGAAAGACATGTCATAAACAATCATAAACGTCTATTGTTTATAGCAATTTCAATAACACGAGGAACAGTGTGATCTTGTCGCTTATCTGTCACTTATCGGATGCCACACGTGACGCGACTGACTTATCTTACGAATAATGGCGTCGTTACATAATTATGCTTACGTACATTGTAATGTGTGGAATTGTTTGTGAGCTGTCTCACTGAATCAGATGGATTTATGAAATAAAAACAAGAATAGCAGAAACATAGTTCTTCTTTAGAAACAGTTTCATTTCAAAATTGATACACGAACGAAAAATCCAACGCTTGCGCATTTAGTTTTCTGTAATATCGCAAAAGTATAATTTTATATTACACGATTTCATTGCTGGATTTATAAGTAAATTAAAAGACGTACAACAATACTAGCAAAGCCATGTTTTAGCAATTTTGGTGGAAGCTGGTGTAATTCACAAAGCCACGCGAGACTGCCGGGAATAACGTTTATTGTATGCTAATTTTATTTTAATTACTTATTTTATTTTTAAATGTTTATTTTTTACTTTTTGCTTTGGATGTTTTTAACATGCATGCCTTTCTACACCGTTCTCACATGTATAATTTCAACATGCATGATGTAACCAATATGTTGATTTAAAAGGATGTCCGTTGAGTTTCATGCCCGTTCTTCTCCATAGGAACCTTCTCGCTTTGGAATGGGCAACAAGTTTCATCTTTCGGACTAACGGACTGTTTGACAAAAGTATCTGGACCTAAATGTTATAGTTGGAATAAATGCTTTGAATTTGTCTCATGAATCAATACTTGACGGATTAAAAACGTAACATAGAGTGAGATAGATGTAATAAACTGATGACAGTTGACAGTTGACAGCTATCGTGGCACCCGATGGGTTTCGTTTCCAAATTGGTTTATCATTTGACCATCAGCCCTCGCGACCTAAATACAAGATGTCAAGGTTCATATTATTATCATAATACGAGTATAATAGATTAACCTTATCGTTATTGCCATATTTGGATGTCATCTTTCAGAACACGAAGGAGAAGGAGAGATAGGAAGCGTAGGATTCCAAGCAATAATCCATTACTTAACAGCAGGCCTGGTGCCATTATAAAAAAAAAGCCTTATCTTTTACACAAACATCACATTACTCCTAAGAGCTGAAGAATGATATCAGGGATGATGTGCTTACTTTTTAGTCTAATTACACGATACGTTTTATTGCAGGCAGTACGTACCAGTGGCGAGGCTTGACATTTCGTAGCAGGGAAGCCGAAGCAGAAATTGTTGAGTTATAAATAGTCATACAAATATGATTATCACCTTGTGGTGGCGGCTTATTTAGAACAATTTGTGTTGTTGTTGGAATATATATTATTTGGCAATCGTACACATTACTGAATGTGCTATGTGCAATGGTGGTAGGTGAAGTTACTCTTTCCGATCCTCCAAAGGGAAGCCGGTAGGAATTGAGTTGTTAGCGCGCTTCGCCTCTGGTACGTACGGCATGCCACATGGAATTAAATCGCATCGTGTAGTTGAAGCAACGTTAAACGATTCAAGACGTTTGTTGCTTCAATTTTATTGTATCACTATGCAAGTTTCCACAGACAAGAAACTTGCATAGTGTATTCAAGCTTTATTTAGCTTATATTAGTAGTTTATGGTATTGAGAAGCTCGTAGCTAAGTAATAACAGCCATAAGGGTCGATCAATCAGGTTAAGCTACGCTTGCCGGGGTTGGTCCGTGGATGGGTGACCATCTTTCATCATCATCTCCGTGCCTCGGAAAGCACGTTAAGCCTTTGGTTCCGGCTATCATTCGTGGATCTTTAACAGTCGTTACGGGTCGTCAGAAGCTCGAAAGTCTGATAACCAGTCTTACCAAGGGGTATCGTATTACCCAGTTACTGGGTTGTGGATGTCAGATAGGCAGTCACTCCACGTAAAATACTAGTATTCAGCTACATCCGGTTAGACTCTGGAAGCCGAACCCAACATAGTTGGGAAAAGGCAGATTGAGATTGCTATATTATGGTATTATTCATAGTTTGTGAAAGTTATCTTTGACTTCAAGAGTACAATAATACAAAAAGGCGGAAGTTAATCATCCCCTAAAAGTACTAACAACTAGCTTCTTTAATATAAGTTATAAATCATTAAGTATTGGTAAAAGGAGTAATCTTTGCCAATTTAATAATAAACAAAATGTCATAAGTAGTGCAAATTAGGAGATATCTATGCAATTTCGGATTATGAATTTCGTAGCACCAGCCCCGCTACGAAAGTGCTACGAATCTTGTAAACTGTTGTCAGATTATTATTATATAGTGTTTCAATAAAGACTTATGTTTTAAAAAAAATAGAACAAAAAATCCCAACTTTTAAAATATATTTTTTTAGATAAAAAGTAAAAATCCTTAATTGACATTATTATCTATTCCATTAATATGAAAATAAAAACAAATATAATAGATATATACATAATATACAAGTATACATACATATAAGTAATACACATTCCATTTCGTAGCACGTCTGGTGCTACGAATTTGCTACGCGCTACGAGGTCACTGATCGATCGGAAAACAGAAAACAAAGTCCAGAATCCATTTTTTTACATACCAAACCCTGCTTTCCTTTTACTTTAGGAATATTACTTGATTTAGAACCTTATGACGATGTAACAAGATTCAAAATCATGTACTGTTTAGTGAAATGATTTTTATACCGAGTCTATTGCGTATCTTTTTGAATATGACAGGTATCTTTCATTACAGTCGACCCAGAGGCAATAACATTTGTCTTCATTAAATGAGAATATTTCATTTTGAGCCTTCTCATTTTATAAGCCTTGTGCCTAAGTCATATTGGAAATTAAAAACCTAGTTGATCCTTAGTTCTTGTAATGGTTTTCGTCCATTTTAAATTGAACTACACATTTTAGTAATATCTTCGGTTCAACGATTCAAATTATACTGGATTAATGTTACTATAACTATGAATCAGTTTGGAATTTACCTGATTCTATCACTGATATGTGCTTAAATACACAAACGCTATAAGATAACATATATTATCATTTACACACATGTTCGGCCGACCCCAAATGAATTGGGATTAGGGCAGGAGAATGATGACGATGATTATTATTTACAACTAGTTGAGCCCTGCGACTTCGTTCACGTGGAAGTCGTAAGTTACGCAATATATTAAAATAACAGCCACATTTTAATAAAACTCCCTCGTCCCCCGACCCGCCGCGTTGCATCGCCCGCCCGCGCTATGTCTTCGTTTTCGGTTAGCGTTCTTTCTGACTTTTTATATTTTTGCTCGGCCCCTAAAGGTCGTAGCGTGATAAAAAATAGCCTATAACCATACTCGAGAATTGGGCTACCAAATGCAAAAAGAATTTTTCAAATCCGACTGGTAGTTGCAGAGTTAATATTATTTTTGTTCACAATTTCATGGGTTTTAATGTTCTTTTGCGCGGAACCCTAATTATTTTTCTGAAATAAAAGTAGCCTAAGATACTCCTTATAACATCAGCTATTTGCCAGTGAAAGTCCCGTCAAAATCGGTACAGCGGTTTCGGAGATTAGCCGAAACAGACAGACAGACAGACCGACAGACAGGCAAACAAAAATTGTTTTATTGATTAAGTACCATGTATACTTTCATATACATTTAGTAAAACGCTGTTATTTTGACATTACAAACAGACGCTTCAATTTTATTTATTTGTAGGTATATATGTATTGTTTGTGTATGGAAGATAGATGTTTCAATTTCGTAGCAAAGTTAAAGTCAACAATACCTAAAGAACGCAACAATTAAAACCGTACTATATATTTTGGAATTAATTAACTAACTCTAAAACGTGTAGGCCACTTTATTGAAGTTTCGTGTTTATTGTTTTCTGTGGCGTCATACTATATGAGAAGTATTGATAAGATGTAGATTTAGGCTTAGCTCAGGGTCCTGTTTGACCCTGAGCTAAGCCTAAATCTACATCTACATGAATATGCCAATAACAGTAGAAATCTTCTTCTATATAATAACAATGAAATGCTGTTCGTTGGTCAGCACATCACTTTAGAATGGCTGGACCGATTTGGCAAATTTTTGTTTTAAAATGTTCGTAATAGTCCGAAATAGTCCGAAACGGAAAGAAAAAATTGGGAAAATTCTGGAAAACTGAAAGGTTATTTTCTAAGGGAATTTTGTATGAAATATTGAAAGGATCATGAACAACGATGTATGGAAATCCGTCTTAAGTTGAAACACAATAAATCTTTATTTATTATAGACTACGCTTTATATACTATTAAATAAAATGTTCATTTTCACACAAGTATCCGAGTTTTAAAGTAATTAAACAAATTCGGAGATAACCTAAAAATTATGTCTAAACTACTCGCAACTTATAAAATGACCACAGATCAATCATGTAGGTACAAAACAACATTCTGATTAATGGGTATCAAAAGTGAACAATTGACACATTGCCTTCTCATTACCACCGGCATCAACCGGCATCGGTTGATCAGAATCAAGCATCGACATGATTAGAATCTCAAGAGTTCTGAAACACAAAACAAAAACGTCCTGGCGTAATAAAACACAATTAAATATGAAAACGTCCTGTCGTTAGTTACATGAAACACGCTAAGTTGTTTAAAACAAACACACCAACGAATTTCCGTAAGTATTACTATTTAAGTGGAGAGATTAATCGCGGTGAGTGTTCTCATTCGACACATAAACAGGCTTCCGCAGGCGCCGGCTTAGGGATGGCGATCTAGAATCGATTTTATAGGGCAAGTAATTTTTTTTTATCGATCATAAACAATGAATTATAGATTTTTTAAATCGATTTTAGAAACTTGAAAACGAGTTCCGATGTTTTTCCTGCGGATTGCAACTTTTAAGTTTTGATATCGATTATTCATTACACTTGACTAATTATGCAGGCAACACCAAAACGAATAAGTGATTATCTATAGTTAAAGCTGTCGATGTAGAATAATGGCGGGAACAGATCTATCAGAACTCAATTTATTGCTGAATCGATTCTTTCCTGCGATTCGGATAGATTTAAAAATCGATCTTGTTTAGGAATAATCGTCATCCCTACCGGTACGTCTGTCATCTGTCTTGACAGTTGCATCTGCGTGAGACGAAACACAAAAATAAATATTTTCACAACGGAACTATGCAATACATATACAGTACCTACTACGTTATGATTATGATATTACTAATTATTTAGCTATTTATGAGTTTAATACCATTTTTGTGATGTTTTTATGTAAAGGTTCATACTTACGTAACTCGTACAAATGAAGAGAACGAAACGTGCATCATGACTATACGGAAATGTACCTAGCAATGTTAATTTACTGTTTATCTTAAAATCATAATTCCGGATACGAAAACAAAATTCCTGAAGTGAAAAGCATGTAAAAAATAAGAAAATTATTTGTATATTAATTTGGTTTTCATACGTGCAACTTTTCAAGACTGCTTTTGGTCAATCTCCTTTGGACTGGACAACGTCAGCTAGTATTAAGTACCGACATAGAAACGAATCGAAGGATTTTATTATTATAAGATTAAGATTACGTTTATCAGTGATTAGTTGAGATAACTGCACGTTTTGTAGATATTGTGATACGAACGATACCAGATTATTTGAAATAATTCTACTTTTTGCACTTTTCGAATTTTAAGAAACGAAAGAATCACGAATGATGTTAAAGCTTAATCTTGTAAACATATTCGTTGTGTATTCGGATACATCTTTCCTTCACATTTTGTATTAAAATTTTGACATTTTATGAATTAGGTAAAACCCGTCTTGTCAATGCCATCCGGCGAAGACTGTCAGAATTTAGATGCAAGGTCCTAAAACGTTTTTTCCACAGGAAATTATATAAATAATTAAAATTAGAGAGGTAAACACAACAGAGTTAAATCCAATATTTACTTATTATGGTTGTAGACCTTTACATACAAGAAGACGTAATAACTTTAGGAGTTAAAACGTCTTAGTTCTGATCAGAATTTATTAAGACTTTTGGAACTGACGAAGAAATAAGTATATTCTTCATACGAAATCTAGTGTTTGTCTCATAATCTTATGCCATTAACTTATAAACTACTAGCACTTCCCGCGCGACTTAGGCGCCACACATTGGGCGTGCGGCGGGTGCGCGCGTTCCTCGATCGTGTGAACGACGCGAACGCTGCGTGAGCGCCGCGACTACGAGGCGTGCACGTCGCGCTTTACCAGCGTGCTCGCTTCGTTGTTGCGGCGTTCGCGTCGTTCACACGTTCGAGTAACGCGGGTGCCCAGCGCACGCCCAATGTGGGGGGGGGGGGGGGGGCTTAGTCCGCGTGGATTTCGTACTTTAGTACCCTATAGGTGTCCGGTAGGTGTGGGTAGATTTTCAAAAAACCCTGATACACGTTATTCGGTTTATTTTCGGTCTTAAGGTGAAAGCGCCAGGGTTGCCCGCGAAATTCAAATTTTCTTACGTTTTTTGCAATATGCAGATCAGTATTAGGTTGTATGTTGATTGAAATATGATTCGCGACCGTAACAAATATGAGTTTACAGAATTATAGTCATTAAAGTCATCAATACAACTCTCTAAGACCAAGTAAGTCTATTGAATGACTTTTTTTTATGAAATCTTAACATTTCAGGATTATACTAACTTAAGGAATTGTATTACTAATTCTAATATTATAATTCTATAAATACATATTTGTTACGGTCGCGTATCATACTTTGATCAACATACACCCAAACATTGAGCTGCTAATCGCAAAAATCGTAAGAAAATTTGAATTTCGCGGGCTACCTTAGCGCTTCCCCCTTAAGTATAAATACTGAGTATTCGAGTTAATCGGACTGCGCGTTAAAAATTCTACCATACAAACTTTGAGACCCCCTAATCTCCCTTTAGGAAGTAGTTTAGAAAAACAAAAAAATTGAAACTTCATAATTTACTAAGATAAGTATTCGTGCCAAGTTTCAAGTTTATTAAGTCAAGAAATAAAATTTTTCGTACAAACAAAATCCCCCCTTTCACCCCTTAAAGGTCGAATTTCCAAAAATACTTCCTTAGTGGATGCTTACAACACAAAAGGCATCAACTGCCAACATTCAAGTTTGTGGCCGCAGCGGTTTAGGCTCTGCGTTGATGGATCAGTCGGGACAAGTATAGATTAATGAAGTATGCATGGTAAACCAAGCAGGCTATAGGCTTAGGCTTGCAGTACCTAACGTTGTTAACTGATTATATTCGTCAGCGTAGTATTCAAATTAGATGTTTTACACTTTTTGCTTATCGACTGTTTATGTCAATACCAATAGACAATATCACAGCATATAGTTAGTTACCAGACTCTTCCTTACAGATACATTTCTCTACAGATTATTTTAAGCTATTCATTTCAAAGCTCAAATTGGTAATAAAACATTTTTGGAATTCAAGAACCGGGGATTTATGATATGAAACTGTTCAAATCAAGGTCGGACTATCAAAACCAATATTTTCCTGCATCATAATTGAATCACCTTTAATAATCCTTCAAATGTCATTTATTTACCTGGCATCAGATTACAACTTTAAAATGTTAACTTAGTCAGGGCAAGGTTTGAATCGATCGATTCAATCCAACACTGTCACCATCTGAAATGGTTCACTCAAAATGAATAAATAATATTTTATAAGTCTCAAATCTAATCTATCTAAACTTTCTTATTAATTCATTGTATGTACTGCTGTTGGTGTACCAAATATATAAATAAATAAACTAATATTTGAAGGATGTCAAGTTATTTGTTTGTTTTAAGAGGTAATCTCTGGAAGTACCTACCTACTGATTTCATCGCAGAAATTCTTTCAGCGGTAGAAAGCTACACTACGTTGAGTGCCATAGGATATGTTTTATGTTAAAACAAGATTTTTCACGCGGATGAAGACGCGGGCAGAGGCTAGTATAAATATTTTTTTTTTAACTTGGTTGTAACTTAGTTTCACTTTTGTACATTAAATAGGTAAATCTAAGTTTCGACAGAGCGAAATGTTCAAATATCTACTCGTATATATTTTTTTTTTCTCAAAACGACACTACATTCGTTAAGTTATTTATTTAACATAAACATAACATAACATCACAGGTAGGCACAGGTGTACTTATTTTCCAGTTATGCTTAAAGTCCCATGTCATAGGGGGCGGCCTATTACTTATTAATTATTATTTACTGGTAAATAATCAAGATCAATACTAATAAAAAGTTGCGCCAGGTAAAAAAATACCTCCGGAAGAACTATCGAGCGCCTTCCTTCTTATTTAGTACATAATCCTTATGTACTGTTCCCGTACGTCACGGCCGCATCGCGTCGTCGTCATGCGCACTGGGGCGATCGATCCGACCCGACTGTACACTAATGTTATTCTATTTGAAGACTTTATTTAGTAATCATTGAGGGTTTCAGCTATTTTTGGTCGATCGATTTAATAAGTTCTATTGAGAGAATTGGTTTTTATGAATTATTTTAAGAAGTTTTAAGTTTACATTAACACTTATTTTGGGGCTTAAAAGAGCAGGAAATAAGTAGAGATATGGATAAAATGTAATTCAATGCTTTATAGTTTATACGCGTCAGTAAATCCAAACGATTTACTGACGCGAGGCTCTTGTGCTCGATCGTTAATATAATCATCATCTGCCTAGCAATTTCCCAACTATGCTGGGTCGGCTTCCAGTCTAACCGAGTGCAGCTGATTACCAGTATTTTACATGGTGCTATTCTATAGTAAAACAGTTTAGTTTCCAATTAATATTTATTTTGATCACATCGTTTATTTGTTAAGTACCTGTTTTATTTAATTTAGTTTCAACAAAAATACATTAAATTATAAGGTAAAAGACTGAAGGATCAAATCAGCGCACTGGGCAGCGGTTACAACCTACGTCAACCACCAACCACCAACCACCGATTCGTGCGTCATACAATGTGTTTACAGCAACTTCCCTTTATAGCCGTCAGTTGTAATGAGTTTTAGTACTCGTAGCATGTTTAGCAGTGCTTTACTCAAATAAATAATTTAGACTCACCTCTTTACTGGAAAACATGAAGTTGTTGCTGAAAAACAGCTGACAGTTTAGTTTTTAAACCTTTACTTGACCAAATGTAACATGGTTTAAAACTACTGAAATCGATTACATACATTGCTTTTTTATTGGCTAGGGAGCTGCACGATAGTGTTCTACTCATCATTATGAACAACTTTTACTATGGGAGCAAACCTAAAATCGCGAAAAAAAAATTTGTTGTTTCCTACATTTATGTTGGTATATCTTGTCAAAATGTAACAGCAGATTTTTTTTTCGCTATTTCAGGTTTGGTGTCATTCTATCATATATTACTGATTCTGATCAGTTAGCACATTACTAATAATATTTAAGCTTGTTTAATTAGATAGTGCCTTTAAAGTAAAGAAGAGCATAGATTTTTCTGCACATTTTAACACGATCTATACATATATAAAACAACGTGGATTTATCGAAGGAAAGACTCGGCATACTTTTAATATTGGACGAGAAACGAGCCCGCGTTCCGAGCCGCTTTCACAAACATTCAATCATCATTCCATATGTATTACTTCGCGGAATTACTTTGACATTCTCTCGAATAGGCAATGATTATATCCATCCTTTTTTGGAAAACCAAACTGATGAGTTACCATGGAATATCTATGCGAAGAATTTCATTGTCTGACCATGTCAGTAATTTTACATATACTAGGTGTAATATAAATAACGCACAACCTCTTAAGGGGTCATTGTGCTCATCATCATGAATAACTTTTACTATGGGACCAAACCTGAAATCGCGGAAAAAAATCAGCTGCTCCCTACATTTATGTTCGCATAACTCGTCAAAATGTAGGGAACAGCTGTTTTTTTTCGCGATTTCAGGTTTGGTCCCATAGTAAAAGTTGTTCATAATGATGAGTACAATGACCCCTTAAGAGGTTGTGGGCTATTTATGTTACATCTTGTAGTGTGCTACAAGGATCTTTTGTCTCGAATGACGTTGGTAAACATTTGTACAATTACTTATTGTTTTGTGAAATATATTGAAAAGCAAGATGGCGGCGGCGGCGGCATTAGTTCTGATTTTCGCCGCACCCCAAGAGAACATCATAGCGCTACAGGAGCAGCTACGGTGGAGCATTAGTGCTCAAAAACGCGACTGCTGAGCACCCACTTTCATTCCTGGGTTCAAACCCTGGGTTGGCAGTGTAATTTAGTTCTCCACAAGGAAATCCTCAGTCAGGTGTCTGGAGTTCCCCGGTAATAAGTTCGCCCCGTTCTACTTGGGACTTTCGTAACTGGCAAAATGTGGGTTTTTTCAGACTTCTGCCTACTCCTTTGGGAAAAACAGACGTAATGTGACGTCACTAAATAAAATGGTATAAATATTAAGCTTTTTGTTTACGTATGGATTGTTTCCAGTCGATCGCATGTCTAAAAGGAGGTATCGTAGCAACCCTTTCTCAGTCGATATTATTTTATTTACGGTCTGTGGGGATCTCAGGTAGCCAGGAAACTGGTACCGGCCGTATTGTTGTTTTAATATTAGCATAAAATTGAAGCTTTATTAAAATAACGTAAGTATACGTTGCTTGCTTGCTTTTACCAAGAGTTATTTACTTTTCTTTTTATAAATATATGCTTAATTTGTTTAAGTTTGTTTTAGGTGAAGCTTACATATGTTGCTTAGGTTATTTTTAACTTATACAATGTGTAATTGTAATAACTGAAAACCTCTTAAGGATAGTTACCAGAAAATCGTGTTATGGGTTTTGAATAAGTTTATATAGAAAACTTAAAGAAGTAAGTAGCCACGAAAATAAACGTCTGGCTAGCTCAAGAGTTTCAACAGTCAGTGAAAAAATCGGATTGAGAATAAACCTTGCAGATGATTGTTAAAAAAAAAAAAAAAAATACATCACTAAAAACATGCAAAAAGCACTTCCGTATTTTTATAACTTTGGCGTAAATAAGAAGTCACCTAATTAATATTTATAAAGCTGACGAGTATGTTTGTTTGTTTGGTTGAACGCGCTAAGCTCAGGAACTCCTAGTTCGAATTGAAAATCTCTTTTAGTATTGGATAGTCCATTTATCAAGGAAGGCTATAGGCTATATAACATCACGTTACGACCAATAGGAGCGGAGCAGCAATGAAAAATGTTGCAAAAAACGGGGAAAATTTATTCCTTTTGAGAGGAGCTTCTGTTGCGCGCACTGCGTAAACGGTTAAAGTTACGCAAAAATCATGTATGACGGAATTGTTTCTCTTAAAAAGTTCTAAAAAAAAGTCCACAATGGCAAATGTCTATCTTTTAAGGTTGGCTCACTATAAATTTTTAATGGTAATCAAATTTGTTATAAAATAATGCATTATTTGCGAAGGTGTTTTCATAAACATGGTATTAATCCTTATCTAAATAAATAGTTTCATAATCAAGGTTGATTAAGTGCATGTAAATCCCTTTTTAAATTATTCGAATCGGACCTTCCGTTAAGAAATTACGACGGGTATAAAAATGCTTAAAGTAAGATTAATGCGCTTAGTCTATTAGTTACCTACACATTTTATTTTTTATTGACTGTTTAAACGCGCTAATCTCTGTCACTACCAGTCGGATTTGAAAAATTCTTTTTGCATTTTATAGCCCAATTCTTGAGGAAGGCTATAGGGTAAGTAATATTACGCTAGGACCCTTAGAAGCCAATCAAAAAGAAAAAAAGTAAGAACGAGCGCTAAGCGAAAACGAAGTATCAGCGCGGGCAGGCGATGCGATGCGACGGGATGGGTCGGGAGAACAAGAAATTTCACGCGGACGAAGTCGCGGGCGGAAGCTAGTACTTAATAAAGACAACAAGGAACAGTGAACCCACAGATTTTTTTCTGTTTTCCATAACATTGCTTTTGTGTAAACAGTTCGGAAAGTTTCTGAATTTTCGTCATGGTAATTTGTATGGAGATTTCGAGCGTGAAAATTCAGAAAATTTCTGAACTTTCTACGCAAAACAGACAAAATAGGTGCTTAGAAAAGGTAGGTGGTGGAAAAGACAAGAAATTATGTGACTTCTTATTTACGCCACAAGTTATCAAAATACGGCAGTGCTTAGCGCACGTTTTTAGTGATATTCAATTTTTCCTGAGACCTCTCTACTCTCCTTCCACTACCCTACTGTTCATTTATAAAAAATACACTTTTTATTTCCAACATTATAAAGAGGGAAATGAAAATATAACGAGACTGCAACCTCTTTTCACAATATGTGGTTCATACTCATTCGTCATTAAAACGACGCCAAGCGCTACTTTGTAGTATTGTTAGTATTCCCGGTGAGCGAACAGGAAATATAAATATTCAGTGTTTTTGCAACACAGCCAATAACATGACCAGCTAATAATAGAATGAACTCCACCAACCTTGCAGGCATGTGTAAAAACTATTGTAATGCAGCGAATTACGAATTATGGACCTATTGAAAAAAATGTTGAAATGCTACTAACACTATCACAGGTAAGTCTTTTAACCCAATAAAATAGATAAAAGAATCACTGCCTCATAAACTAGGCGCGTAACGATCACGCTCCTTCAGAAGAGAGACATATCTTGAAACCATTACCTACGTGAGAAAAAAATAATGTTAAAAACTAAAACCCAACCACGAAAAGATGCCAACTAAATAGGTATAGGTAAACAAAACATCGCATCGTAACAAAATAACATAACACGCCAACTGAACAGAAAGTAGCTTAAAAAATAAAATTAAAAACTAAAGTTAACTAAGTGACTTTCTTATTATTTCAATTATTTCGGGGTAAGGGATCATTGAGATCATTGGGAATTTAATATCTGTGAGTTGTTAAGCAGCCTATATTACATTTTAGAAGCGTATTTAGTGTTATTGAAAACAGTCGAGAGTGAAAAATAATTGTTTTATTCTTATTTGGGGTAGGTATAAATATGAATATACAGGGTGTCTGAGAAAGGTATAGGGAAAATTAAGGGTGAGGTACAGAACATCAAACTGAACAACTTTCTACCGGGACCAACATCGTAACGTGAAAAAAAACAGTCGTCCCATACAAAACTTCAATACTTACTCGACCAAATGTATGGGACGACTGATATTTTTTTCGCGATTACGATGTTGGTCCCCGGGAGAAAGTTGTTCAGTTTATTGGTCTGTACCACACCCTTAATTTTCGCTACACCTTTCTCAGACATTCTGTATATAAAACGAGAAACTGTCTGAATGACCGACTGACATATCAGCGCACAGCCGAAACTACTGGGACTAGGAACGTGAAATTTTGCACACGGCTTCATTTTATAATGTAGGGGAGCACAAAGAGGGGGTTTTTGGAAATTCGACCTGTAAGGGGGTGAAAAGGAGGGATTTTATTTGTATGAAAAAAGTTATTCTTTGAGTTTAAGAACTTGGAACTTGGCACGAATACTTACCTAAATAAATTATGAACTTTGTGATTTTTTTGTTTTTCTAAACTACCCCCAAGAGGGGGATTGGGAGGTGTAAAAGTTTGTATGGAGGAATTTTAACGCACACCCGATTAGCTCGAAACTTAGTATTTATACTTAAAAAATAAAGAATAGCCTGTATCAGAGTTTTTCGAAAATCTATCCCTGACGGGGTGAAAAGGGGTAGTTAATTTTACAGGAGAGGATTTTACTGCGTAGCTTGATTAACTCGAAAATTAGTAATTATAAATAATCTTTGAGTTATGTTTTGGAAATATCCTAAATGACTTTTTTAATATTCCACCCCTGTGGGGGTGAAAAGCAGGGATACAGTGAATATGAAAAATCTTATCATTAAAAGTCGGTTTTCGTCGCCTTAAGGTTGCCCTATTAAGTCAGTCGGCTCAAGGAAGTCCAGGTTATTTTTAAGATGGGCATTCACGGTCAGTCTATTGCGCTAAATGGCGTGATGTACACCCGCGAACTTTTCAACCTTATTACTAAGGGAATAAGGGATAAAAGTGGGCGACCGGGAACGTTCGCCTACGTACATCCAAAATTTGATCGTGAATTCGTGAATGTTAAAATTCGTTGGCGTGGTGAAAACATTCTGAATGTCCAATCGCTCCATTTGACTTTAGTCGTTTGAAGCCACGCCAAATGGCGCTATCTTGAATGCCCACCTTTAGTCTTACTAGCCTTTTGGGTGTCGTTAAAGATTATAGAGTAGGCAATACTCCCCTAAGTGCTTAGTGTCAACGTACGGTCATTATTCGTCTATTAGAGCGTGATACTTTCAGGACTAAAATAATATTTAAAAACAGCTCATCACAGACTTTAAATAATACATGACTATAGGCACACATACATTAGCGATTTTTATAAATAAATTAAAAAAAAAATTTTATTACCAAATTACACTTTTTATTACAAAATGTTTGAAGCATGCGTATACTTAAAATACATTGTATATGTATATCACAATAAAAATTTTAATATGCAAAAATAATTTTTTGATTCGGTGCATGAGTTTTAATATTATACATAATTGTACGATAGTGCTAAATTTAATTGTAATTGTATTAAATGTATGTTATAATAAAGCGATGTTTATAGGGTGCCCCTAAAAATTATTTTACCTGTCTGCTACATTTTGCTTTTCTTCTTATAATGCACATCCCTCTGGTAGGTATATCATGTGTAAGTAGATCTACTTTTAGGAAATGAAGAGTTTTATCTTTCTAACTTGCCTAAACTTAGAATCTAGCTTAGCAGTACGGCATAAAAATAAAAATATATAATTAGATGCATAATATGATGGCCTGCCTCGTTGGTCTAGTGATCGCATGCGCTGCTGCTGACCATGAGGTCCTGGGTTCGATTCCCAGGTCGGGCAGTATTATGTGTGGAATTTCTCAGTAGCAGCCCGGAATCTGGATTTGTGCCTGGTTGATGGAAATAGTCCCGCCCCTATTACATGGGACTTAAACATAACTGGCGAAATGTGGGTGTACAGGTATACCTCTGCCCATCTCTTCGGGGAAACAAGGTGTGATGTTACGTTTATAAATAGATGGCGTGCTTAAAAAATCCATTATAAGGTATTTGCGTTGTAAGCAAAATAGTTCTAGGTATGATGTAAATAAGGTAGGATGAAAACTAATTTAATCTAATATTACTAATAGAAAATTTAAATTAATTTCGCTAAAATTTTAACGAGCTCGTAAAGCAGGTCATAAACAACTTATTTTATTTCATAGAAGCTCAAGAACTTTCCTAGATTTTATACCAAACCACATTTTCTTTTACATTTATAAACAACTAGCGTTTGCCCGCGGCTTCGCCAGCGTGGAGGTCGGAGATTATCTCACGGGAATGTATCTATTATCGGGATAAAAGTATCCTATGTCCTAACCCAGGTCATGGTCTATTCCGTTCAGCCGTTAAGGTAACAGATAATGAGACAGAGTTACTGTCGCTTGTATAATAAAAGTATGGATGTTTGGAAAACATATGGGTAATGGGTAAATATATGGGTATGGGTCGATCGATCAGGTTAAGCTACGCTTGCCGCGGTTGTTCCGTCGATGGATGACCATCTTTACATACCGAGACCCCTCCGTGCCTTGAAAAGCACGTTAAGCCGTTGGGCCCGGCTGTCATTCGTGGACCTTCGTCAGAAGCCCGAAAGTCTGACAACCAGTCTACCCAAGGGGTCTTACCCAGTACGTAACTGGGTTGTGGAGGTCAGATAGGCAGTCGCTCCATGTAAAATACTGGTATTCAGCTGTATCCGGTTAGACTGGGAGCCGACCCCAACATCATTGGGAAAAAGCTATATGCAGATGATGATGTTTGGAAAACAATATGTTAGGTTGACATTCAGCTTCTTTTGATGGTCAAAACTTACGCAAAACTTCACAAAATACGTGTTCCTAGTGCTTAGTTGCCAGCAGAGCTGTACACCCACATTCCTAATGAAAAGATATTTCATAACTAGCGGCCCGCTTATGTTTCGCACAGGAGAAATCTACTGATGTGGCGACATGTCTAAAAATTGAGATTTCTGTTCTATGTTTAAGTGAAATATTAATGTGATATACAAATAAACCTTCCGGAATATATGCCATAAATGATAGTGACATAGCTCGAAGAATTGCCTAACTTAAGTGGCAGTGGGCAAGGGACATTGCTCGCAGAACAGATGGCTGATGGGGCCGAAAGTTTCTGGAGTGGCGACCGCGTACCGGAAGACGTAGCGTTGGAAGACAAGGTGGGCCGATGACCTGGTGCAGGCCGCAGGAATCCGCTGGATGCGAGAAATACAGAACCGGTCGAAGTGGCGGTGCTTGGAAGAGGCCTATGTCCAGCAATGGACGTCTTTCGGCTGAAACGATGATGATGTTGAAAACCGTGTAGTTTGGAAAAGCAACTTTGTGTCATACTATTTATGGATTAAAGTTAGAGCGTTGAAATATGGACATTTTTGAGGCCTGTCTTTTGTTTGACGTTCATGGGAGCTAATTCACTTAAATAAGCTTTTAAAGTAAAGCATGCCTTTTCATTTACAGTAAAAACAATTAATGCTGTAAATCGTTATTTTCCCTGATTTTGTTTGCATCTCTCTGGCAGCTGCAATCGGGCCGTTCATTACACTGAAACAAATTGGATAAACACACCGAGCCAGTCCAGCGAAATGAAACCTTCAGTACGAAGTCGTCTCTTTCCTTTACAAAGTCTACTTTAAAGATAGTTTGTTTTATCTACGTTTTATTTTTCATTGAACAGTCTTTGTGAAAATATGAAATGGAAATATGGAAACAACTGATCTTGTTTAAAGAGGTACTTATATAACCCCTCTGCAGGCAAACTGTTGCATTTTGTTGTTTGAGGTTATTCGATACTTCATGGCGTGATATTATTTTACACGCTTTGTATATTATGTGTTCATTGGATGACTGAGCAGGTTTATCATGAGATATTTGATGTTTTTAGCAGGTTGATTTAGATTAACAGCTGCCAAAATGAATCATGGTCGTATCAATTTATTTATCGTGTGTGTGTAAGTATATGTCACGGCTATGGATGGCTGTAGAAAAAAACTTAAGATAAGCCGGCTAAACTTAGGCATATTTTCGAGGAGAGGCTAATGTTAATTTCTTTCATCTTTAGCCAGCTAAACTTAAGTATAGCTGAGCTGAGTAGAACTGTGACTAGGTTTATTCCTTAGCCGTGACGTGACATATCTATACTAATAATAAAGCTGAAGAGTTTGTTTGTTTGTTTGTTTGAACGCGCTTATCTCTGCAACTAGGTACCAGTCGGATTTGAAAAATAATTTTTATATTTGATAGCCCAATTCTGGAGGAAGGTTATAGGCTATAAAACATCACGCTAAGACCCGTGGGAACCGAGCAAAAAGAAAAAAAAAATCAAAATAAACGCTCAGTGAACACGAAGTAAAAGCGCGGGCGGGAAATGACTGTTATTTTTGTATATTGTGGTGTCTTACGATTTCCACGCGAACGAAGTCACGGGCAGAAGCTAATATATTATAAGCTGATGCCCATCGAGAAGCAAAGGTAGGTAGGTAGGTATAGGTATTTAACGACAGTTATTGTTTGTTTCAAAAGTATCTAATAAAAGTGTAAACAAACCTTGTTCAGGTTTAAATTCTTACGCAATCGTTTACTAAAGGGAGTTAGTAACGCATTCATCTATTTTTAGAAGGTTTCAACTATATATGTATACTTTATATGCATCACTTTGTCCAACAATTATGTTTAAATAACATAATTTAATTGTAATTGAAAGATCATAGTTCTCAAATAAAAATCAAATCACTCAATTAGTAAGTAGCAAATTGGCATCCACAGGTAAATTTTCTGATGCATTTGTTTACATTTTAATCAGATACTTTTGGAACCGACCACAATTTGTTCAAGGCGACAGTGTAGTTATGATAATCAAATAATCTAGGTAGTAGGATATTAAACCGTGTAATCCAAAAATCTATGTTGCAACATTCCAAAAGACTCGTTGAACTCTTTTCTACTCTATTTTAGCAATCTCATTTTCCACACTTTTAATTAATGCAACACCATTTCATCATCTGCCTAGCCTTTTCCCAACTATATTGGGGTCGGCTTCCAGTCAAACCGGATACAGCTGAATACCAGTATTTTACACAACCCAGTTACTGGGAAATACGATACCCCTTGGTAAGACTGGTTGTCAGACTTTCGGGCTTCTGACGACCCGTAACGACTATCAAAGATCCACAAATGACAGCCGGGATCAACGGCTTAACGTGCTTTTCGAGGCACGGAGGTCTTGATACGTAAAGATGGTCATCCATCGACGGAGCAACCGCGGCAAGCGTAGCTTAACCTGATTGATCGACTCGTGCGGCTGTCACTTATACGGCTATTACTTAGCCACAAGCCCCTCCAAATGATCACTGCTTTGACATCACACATTTAATTATGCATATTTTATTAGGTGTTAAAGTTTTAGCCAACTGTGTCCCAGTTATTATTCTCAGTTAATTAACCGGTCGTTTGCATGTGACCTACTCGGGCGAAAACGTCGAAAATGTTCAAATTGTTGACCTCAGGTTGCTTTAAGGGGTTTAGCAGAGGATCAAGACTTGTTTATATGTGCTAGTTGAGCGTTTGGGCAAAGTTATGTTAACTAAACAGATACCCCTTTATTTTTAAACGTTTAACCATACATTTTTGACGTTTAAAAGTCTCTTAACTTTAGGCAACATTTATAATAAACCCCTTATTTATGATCTTTGATAGAAATCCTTAAATGGATGCTTTCTAGTTAACGGTATTGAAAGAGACGAGATAGTGAGTCTGCCTCTGTATGTTTCTGTGCTTCCAGTATTAAATAAATAAATAATGAGTTAGGTAGCCAAACTCATAATAATCCTGAACTAATCTGCGCAAAAGACCTGTTGTATGTAAGATGTTGGTATAATAAATTCTGCCCCAGTTTTCTATACTGAAACGACCAAGAATTATTGAATGGATGAATGGTTTTCGTTACTATGTCAAACAGTGGGGTCGTTGCGTAACACGCTAACAAGAGCTGTCAGCAATGGCAGTGGCTGTGCTGTGTGTGTGTGGCTTTCATTTTGACAGTTCAACGACATTCATTGCGTTATTTACGTTGTTGAGCAGACAATTTTTTCGAACATAAGAAGCAATGGATTAGCAATATGCTTCAAAATCATTCAGATTGTGATTGATAGTGTGTTACGCCGAAGATTGCTACAGGCTGATGATAGTGATAGCTTCCTATCATGTTGCAGTTGTGTGTCCTTACCCTAATCTAGCATTGCATCGCTAACTTACCTATCCTTTTAATTTGTTTGTTAACAAAAATTTAAGATTTGCGATAGATCTCTTGCTTTCGAATTAATGACAGTAGAATTCTCACACATAGATATAATCGTCAATATTTTTTAAAGTTGTATGTTAAGAAAACATTTTGGTAAAAAAGTGAAATGCCAAAGAATTACCTGGTAACCCAAATAAGAACCGTTCACATATTATTTCTAAACAATGAGTGGTCTAGTTTTTTAGCGTACACTTCAGTAGTAAAGGTAATAAAATAACCTTGAGGAACTAGGTCGGCGTGTCGGGTGCTCCTGCAAGGTGAGCGGCGCTACGTCTACCTGCTTGTGTTCTCTTCACTTGTTGCCAACCAATGAGAGACGACTTCTTCGTCGTGGTGACGACATTATAGATGCAACAAGAATAATGTACCCAAGATTTTGTAATAATCTTGATTTAAAAGAGTGTCCTTGGAGTTTCTAGCTTCAACTTTCTGACTAGCTGACCGACTCTTAGACAGTTCAAAATGCCTGTAATTGGATTAATTGAAATAAATGCTTTGAGTTTGAGTTTGATAGCACGACAGTTTATTCTTCGCTGCTTCCAAGGCGTTGTCGGTAGCAGCGCAGAGGTCACTCTGGCTGCATTTTTTGGGGGCACAGACGGCAGGATTGGAGTTGGAGCATTGTTTGTGACACAGCTCCACATCCACACCCTGCTGCTGTTCCGATGAGGTTGCCCCACTTTACGGAGACAATTGAGTTTGAGCTAGCTCTTTTACTGGCCCTAGATTGCCCTATGATAAATCGCTTCTTGCAAAGGACATTTCAAAATAAAGTGTCAACCGCCATACAATCAAAATAAATATATTTTGCTGCTTCTATATTCAGATGATCAAATCGATATGCACTTTAACAAGTGCGGCAAATTGAAAGCCAATTTACTAAATAAGTAATTTAAAACTAGTTTAATTATAATTTTTCTACAACTTGTATATGCATACGGTGTTTGCCTGGATTATTGCACTGTTGCACATAACATTTTGCATAAAACCAGTGTGGACAATTATTGGTGAACCAATTAAATAAAAATTAAATAAAAATTACAATATTTGCGTGTTGACCATGATGTCAAGAAGACTCTCTAGAATCTAGATAGCCGCAAAAGACAGCGGTATTTCTTAATTATTTTGTTTCGCTTGGCAGAGAGTTTGTTGTTTCAAAGCAGTTCCAAGCAGTGGAAATTATATCTGTTCTATGAACTCTTTTTGTAGCTCTCTGGGACATCGTTTTAGCGAGGGTTGGTGACGTCATAGCCGATGTAAAACATACATAGACCCACAATAGATCGGCTTAGTTCATCCTGTAACGGTGATCTACTTTAAATATAGTTTGTATTATCCATCTTATATTTTTCATTGAAGAGTCTTTGTGAAGATATGAAACTGAAAATAACTCCATTTTAACAGTCTCTTTGATGTGATGTTTACATTTTAACAACTCTGTTTACAGGATTCCTCTCTCAGGCTAGTAAGCGATACTCTCTCACAGCAATTCGCACTGGAAGCCAAGTACCTAAGTGATACAAGCTGTAACATACAAAGCACTTATCCACATCGTGATACTAGTTGGTAGAAACTGGACAAAGTGTCGTGAATCGAATGCAACAACGGTGCAACCTACAAGACCGACGATAGTAACTGTTCGCCCCACTCGCCGAGCTGCGGCGACCGACACTATTCATACTAAACACATTATTTTACTTTGGGATATTCAGACAATTATTGTGTAAGTATAGATCTAGGTATTACGGTGTTTCTTCGCTTTTTATAAAACACACGACATATTTATGTCATTTTGTGTAAGTGAGACGTCATTGATTATACACCGTTTTATTGACAGTATGTGTATGAACAAGGGTATAAGATTACTGTGTTCGGTTTAACGATTTCTACTTGATGACATAAAGGGCAAAGGACATAAACTGACGCATGCGTGTTTGCATCATCACTCATCACCCAAGAGTTCCTAATAGGGTCTAACAACTAAGTGCCAATTTCACCAATGAAACTGAACGCGATCAGGACATCAAAGCTGCGTTCAAGAGTTGTCAGTGTCAATATTCCGGAACAATGATGACACTGATAGCTCTTGAACGCGGTTTAGATGTGATGATCGCATTCAGCTTCATTGGTGAAATCCACCCTAAGTGTTGCTCTGCTTCTAGTGTAACCGTTCAGCAGATAGAGTTGAATAACAAAGTGCGATTGTCCTTTAATCTTCGCAACCCAATTCCTGCGGGGTAATTGCGTAACACACATACAATGGCAATCGATTGCAATGCCTTTCATTTTGACAATTCAGCCACGTTCATTGCGTTATTTACGTTGTTGAGCTGACGAATGTTTCAAACATATGAAGCAATGGATTAGGAATTTCTTTCAAAATCCTCGGATTGTGATTGAAACTGTGTTACGCAATGCTGGTAAACATCGTTACTCTAAAGGTTAGACCGTTAGTCAGATAAATACCGTATAAATGCAGGAAACGGCAACACCAAGCTAAAGCAAATGTTTTGTTCATCAAGTTTTAATCAACTTGATTTCGACTAAATTCTTAAATTCACACACAGCATACAAGTCATTGGGTCTATGTGTGGAACGGCTATTGTTAGATATCAACAAAAACAAAACCACCGCAGTAAGATTTACAATTCTATCAGTGTACAGTGAATTTGAGTACCTGTAGGTACTATTACTACTGTTACTAGATAGCTCGCTCACAAAGGCTGCGGAAAAGCGTCCCGAGTTTCGTCTTTTGATTGGCTTAATACCGATAATACCACTGGTCAAATAAATTTATTTTCCCCTATTACATTGCACTTAAACATAACTAGCTAAATGTGGGTGTACTATAGTTACACCTCTGCCTAACCTTTCGAGGAATACTGGCGTGATGTTATGTTATGATATAAATAAATTTATTTTCTTTCTTTTCATGAAGGTTGTTCAAGAATAAATAAATTTGACTATTTAAAATTATGGCGTCCATTTGTTGTGACAGTATTTTTTTGTATTCACCTTGTCCCAAACAAATGCCTTGTAACCACCCCCCCCCCCTTCCCTTTTTGTTGACTTGGCATTCAAAAAGGCTCTATAGACTTACTAACCATTGTAATTTTCTTTTGAATAGGACTAGTATAAAAAGACTTACACAGTTTGTCCACCGCACCGTGAACGGAACGTCAACGAGAAACAAGATAATTCGAACCGGACGTGACGTCCCGTTGCCGCGGCGATCGTTTGTCCACCGCGACCGAACTCGCCGGCTCAGCTTGATCTCGCTGTCGTGCGGGGTAGGCGCGTTTGCGTAGAAATAAAACAAACTTGGAGGACGCCTAGGTTGAACCGGCGACCACTTCTTCTTCTGCTTTTGTACGTTCGAAGGCGCAGGCGTTGCAAAACATTTTGGATACATCCGCTAATACGTGACCGATATATCACCGGAGCGATTTATGTACTTCACGACAAATTGCGGGAGGATGACAAGAAGTTTTTAACTAGCTAGCTACTATAGGATGTCCACGACTGCGTTCGATTTTATCTTATATCGTATTAAAGTTGGCATCATACTCTAAAACCCGAACTACAGGACATGCGTATCACCAACTGAAAAGTTGTCTGTGACTTTGTGCTACGTAAGTACAACTCCACCGCAACGTGTCTTCTACATGTTAAATTTGACGCTTATGCTTTTCTGCATTAGTCGAAAAAGTCCTGATTCTGTGGGAATGGTCAAAGAAAGTCTAACCTATCCGAGATGGTGCAAACCTTTTTAAGCTCGCTTCGCTCGCTCTTATCTCGGCATAATTGTGCCGGCGGCCATGATTACCCTCCACCCGCGCCTGGCCAGTATATCGATGGCCTAGAAAACAGATGTTATAAGTGCAGATTTCGCACAATAACACTAAGTACTCTAAAATAATGGTTAAATTATAATAAACACACTATCACTGCACATTTCTGTGTAATAACGTGTTAAACGTTCAACTTTCTTTAAACTGTTCTCCTGAAAAATTACCAAAATTGCATTTATAACATTTGTCTTCTAGACCATAGATACATATAATAGACAAAACAAAAGCCAGGCGGACGGTGCCGCTGCGACGGTCGCACCGATCTACTTGAAAATTCAGGGGCTGGGATCCCGACGCGCGGTTGTCGGACGTGCGGTGGACGCACAGTCATAATAAACGTACTGTCGTTACCAGTGGCGCGGATACAATCATCATTAGAGGGAAGCCGAAGAAAAAATTGTTCAGTTCTCATAAACTCAGACAAAAACTGTAGGTTTTTAATCTTATGATGTATTAAACTGGTATTAAATATAATTGTGTAATGTGTTGTGATACACAGTTATAAACACAGGTTGGTCATTAGTAGACATTAAGAAGAGTGGTTGTTCCGAAGGGAAGCCGATAGGAATCGGGTTGTATGAAGGCTTCTTCCCTGGTCGCTACTTCGCCGCCGTCATCTCGTTCTCGTTGACGTCCCATTGACGGTGCGGTGGACAAGCGGCTTTAGGTATGGCCTGAATGAATGACTGGTATTGTGAATATGAATTGCCTTGGCTTGTTGCCACAAATACTCAGATGCCTAAATCCAGTTTTTTGTGAGGAAACTAAAATGAAACTAAAGCTGGAAATGGGTATGACAGTCAAACTGATGCAGTTTTTAAAAAGCAGTGAAAGACCACTATCTTTTCACTTCGTCATAGTTGAATATGATGACTATTAGGTACATTATATTAATATTTTAGTGCTATATATTTTATTTAGAAGTATGTATGTAGTACGTATTTACTTATGTAAGTATATTGTACGTTTTATTTTAGTTAGTTTTAGTTTAGTTGTTGTACGTTTTTGGTTTTCTATATTTTAATTTCTCTTACACACAGTGTCAATATCTCTTTTTTATCCATTCTCCTATCGCAGGTATGCTGGAAGCAGTGGTCTCGAACCTACCGATTTTTCGATATTTCTACCGATATGGGCTCTCGTTATAAATTAGTCTGTAAGTTTGTTTTTCAATAAATAAACGAATTTGATTGAATATTGTATTTTTTTGTCAAATACCGATTTTGGGTACAAATATACCGATTTTCTACAGATCTCGCTCTATGACGTTCGAGACCACTGGCTGGAAGAGTTTTGTTTAGAAATAAGCATCACCTTTGTACGTTTGTACGTATTTTTCTTTCTTTCTTCTTGTCTGTTTTTTTTACAGTTTATGTAAACACATTTAGTGTGTACATAAACTTTTAAATAAATAAAGTTGAAAGCTCACGAATCAGGAATGACTCCCGTATATTAACTGTCTAAGCATGTGAGGCATATATAATTATTAACTGAAAAAGGCTGATTTCAAGTAGTTTTTACAGAAGTTACAATACTTATAGTAAGCGGTGGCGTTAGTTTGAAAAAGTAATTTTATACCGACTGAAAATCATACCAAAAATTGTTTTTCCTTAGTGCATAAGAGGTCTGAGGGTCAGTTGCTCCAATAGTCGGGCAGTCCTGAGTAGTGACTGACTCTCAAATTCATGATTACTGAATATTATTAAACAACTACTAGAAATGAAATGAATTCAGTATGAAATTGGTCGCAAAAATCGAGCAGTACCTACCTTGTCTTTAATAATAAACCATCCAAAAGAATCTGGTTTATCGTTTAACTTTTGCCCGATGTTTGACAAAAACGTATAACCCCTTTTGAAGAGATTCTTAATTTCATATAATCTAATCTAACTAGCCTGTATTGTCCCAGTGCGAGGCAAAGGCCTCTCTCTCCCTTTTCCACACAATTCTTCTTAATTTCATGTTGTTTTCTTTTTTAGTTAGCGTGGCAGGGAGTGTAAGTGTCAGGTCTAGCTGTAATTATGGCGTCCCTCAAGGTAGTACGCTTGGTCCCACATTATTCCTCATCTATATCAACGAACTAGGTAATATGGCTGCCCTCTCTGGCCTTGACTTGCTCATGTGTCTTGGTCTTTCATGGAAGCACTTGGAGGGCAACTTTTGAGATGGCCGAGAATGGACTAGCGAAGGTTACCACCTGGCTGGAGGACAGCCTTTTATCCTTGAACTCCAACAAAACCAAGTAACTTTGTTTTAGTAAGACGGCAGTGAGCAAACCTACATCTGACCTTAATCTTAAGATACATTCTTACCCCTGCAACCGAGCTTTAAATCGGCCCAAATGTGATTGTTCAGCACTTTCCAGAGTAGCTTCTATAAAATATCTTGGTGTCACAGTAGATGAACATCTTACTTGGAAAGCGCACATGGTGACTACTGCAGCTAGGATTAGGAAAATGATATATATTTTCAAAAAACTGCGCAACGTTGCAACAAAAACGCTTTTACTTCGTACGTATCAGGCATTGTGCGAATGTATAGTTAAATACTGCATTTGCGCTTGGGGTGATGCAAATAAGACACTTCTTATACAAGCAGAAAGGGCACAGCGTGCGGTATTAAAAGTACTAATGCTTTTGCCGTTCAGGCATTCAAAACTCGATATTTACGAAAAGGCTGGTGTACTCATTGTAAGGAAGTTATTCGTAGATGAAATTCTACGTAGTGCAGCATAACTCTGCATGTCAAAACTTTTTGGTTCTTTATTGTTAACCTTTTTTCCGTTTGTCATTGAGTCTGGTCGATTTTTTTACTTCGTGATTCGAATTATTTTTTTTTCTGACAGATAGGTCCTCATATTTTTCAGGACGGTTCGTCAGTTGCAAAAAGTTGATCTGTTGATACTGACCCAGTTTGTTGGAAATTTACGTGTAATTTGTGAAATCACATTATCTGAGTTGTTTTAATAATAACAAGTTGCTAACCTTGCCGTCCTATATATTTCCTTCGGAACGATTTTTTCAAGTACGATTTCAGTACTCCATGGTTTGAGTCAGGAGGTTTCATCTTTATTTTCCTGGATTAATCAGTTTAGAACAGGCCACCTTTCGGCCTCCAGGTTCTGGCCCAAAATAACGCTGGACATCGTTGGTCAAGGCCGAGTATTTGGCCGCCTCCTCCTGCGAAGGTCACACAACCAACGCCAACTCCTGAGCAGAGAGCCAGTTCCTGCAGTCTACGACACCTCGCCGGACGGAATTACGTTATGTCAACGATTTTATACTATATGTTTACGTACTAGTTAAGGAATGTAGTTAGTAACTGTCTGCTAATTTTTAATTCGTTCACTATTTAATTTAAAATTTTTAAACCTGTAAAATGCGAGATACCTTGGTTCTCTGATCTTTTTTTCCATTACAGTTTATTTTGGGAGCGTTACCTAAAAGCGATTGCAATCGACTGGTTAGGACGTTTATTTTTCTTTCGTTATTTGCGTACTTCACCCTATCGGACCAAAGTACTCTGCTATTTATCTTTTTCTTTACATAAACCAACCTGCAACCCTTTTTATACCTTAAATATTTTTTTTTAACTTTTTAATGTTTTTTCTATTTTTATTTTAATATAACGAAATTAAACGTGGTTTCGGCGAAAAAGTGCATTTCCTTTTTTATTTTTTTCGCTACAGTATATACCACAAGACGTATGTGCCAACCCTAACTGTGTCAGTCAAGCGAGTTGAACGATGTCCGGGTTCCTCGCCAAAGAACAGCTTTTGAACAAAAGCACTTTAACTTCATTACCCTCTATGTTTACAACAAATGCAATAAAATGAATTCTATACGTAAATTGGGCAACAATAAATTTAAGGAAGTTATCCTCATCTGGCTAAAGTCGCTTGACTACGCAGCGGTAGAAAATCTACTAACAGTGGTGACTTAAATTTTACCTGTTTACTGTTCTCCAAGTGCAGCTTCCTGCCGCTGGCATGGGTGGGCTTCGAATTGGTCATACTCGTTGTTTCGGGGCTTGCCTACGTCGGAGGTGCGGAGTTTCATAGTTTTTGTTATGGGACGGGACCAGCCTTCAGTTAGACTAACAAACAATTCAAGTATGCAAACTTACACATACACCAACAAGCGTGCTTCCGCGCAATGGAACCAAATTATGTGTATATTCTTATTATCATTTTTTTTTGTAATTATTTAGGTTGTACCTACATCGCTTTCATCAAAAGTCTAGATACTATTGATGAAAGTAATACCACATTTCGTTTCCTTTTAATAGATGTTTGTTGTGAAAGAGAATGTTTTTTGTGCTGTCATAAAACAACGAAACTTTGTGTCTTTTTATTACGGAGGGACACTGGCTTCTGCAACACAGTTTATAACTAGCGAAGGGGGCGGAGAGTTCTAGAATTTGTGTAGGTACTATTTGTTTTGTGCCAATAAATAATTTTTCTATTTTGTATTTTGATTTGTTTCAGTAACATTTTGCGCATATTGTAGGCTTACTTTTCAGATTTTCAGGGCTTATAAAAGTCTAGTTAACTTAATAGAACGAAAACCTTGTATTGCATAGATGTAGAGAGTAGATTATTATAACTTGCGCGAAGTTTAATTTTGTTGTACAGGAGCTAGGTTTTCACACTAGTACACTTCTTATAAATGCGGAAGTTTACAAGTTTACTTATTTAATATCGAAGTTGCATTTATTCCAGGTAACTCGCGAAATTCAAATTTTCTTACGATTTTTGCATTTTACAGGGCAGTATTAGGTTGTATGTCGAACTCGCAACTGTAATAAATATGTATTTACAGAAATATAATCAATACAGTTATCAATACAACTCTCTAAGACCAAGTAATCCCATTGAATGACTATTTCATGAAATCTTAACATTTGAGGATTATACTAACTCAAGGAGTTGTAGCACTGATTCTAATGATTATAATTCTGTAAACAAATACATAATTGTTACGGTCGCGAATCATACTTTAGTCAACATACACCCAGACACTGAGCTGCAAATCGCAAAAATCATAAGAAAATTTGAATTTCACGGGCCATCTTAGCACTTGTCTACTTCTGAACATTCACCATAGAATGTAAGGCGGCGTATCTGAAGCACATTATCGAACCCTCTTCAGTGGTGAGAAAATGACAGACATGGTAAAAAAACACCTTTTTCAATCCATGCTAATATCATAAATATTCTGTTTGTTTGTCAATCTGCCTGTGTCTGTTTCCTTTTCATATCTTAACGGCTGAACGGACTTGGGGGCACACGGATAGACCATGACCTGGGTTAGAACATAAGATACTTTTTATTCCGGTAGTACGGTCCCGTGGGATAATTTCCGACTTACACGCGGGCGGAGTCGCGGGCAAAGGCTAGTTCGTTTATAAACCGTTAAAACCGCTGATATATAAATGCCCAATCTACGAAATGAATATTATCATAAGTCTTCAGAGGTTTTTGGTCGACAGCGAGAATATTACGATTCAAAATGGCGGATAAACCATTAAAAGTTTGTTATTTTAGGGTAAGTTTAAAAGAATATAATAATATTGTGTGTACATTTTAATACTGATGTAAATAAACTTCAGCATTCTTTTCATCCTGAAAAAAAATTAAGATGGTAAAAGCCAGACTTATCCGAATGAGCTTTGACGGCCACGCGGGCTTGCTGTGTGCTGGTCTAAATTCGCTATTTTAGACCAATAAGATAACGTCCCCAACTTGTTTTATTTCAACGTAATTTACTGGGACATGGTCAGACCATGTCCCACTTGCTGAAGTGTCCTAAGTCCCCGTTCACTTGCACTAAAGAAGACCTAATGAATTCCACTGATGCCGCAATCAATGTGGCCATCTGGCCACCTACTGGGCTCAAAAAATATAAAAACTACTATCGACACCATAAGAAGAAGAACGTAATTTACTAAATTCAGAAAGAACCTACACAATCATCGACACTAGCCAAGTCTTTTTCCATATAAGCAAGCACCTTAGAATTCTGTTTCGAAAAATATGTTTCACGGAATCCACTCAATGTTATAATAAGTAAAAGTAATCAAATAGAAATCTAATAACAGGATTCATTCCATTACTTTCTGAAGCGGCCGCGTCAATGTTAATTTTCCCTGATTTTAAATCAACGTAACAACGTTCAGCAGAATAACTTAGATGCAAAAATATTCAACAATTTTGCCTTTCCAGTAAAACTACTACCATTACAAAATGAGTACTAACTTTGGTCCTCCAAGCTTAAACTTTCAGCCAGATTTTTTGTATTTAGAATCTTATTCCGAGTGAGATCTTTTCGACTTCGTATTACCCAGTAACTGGGTTGTGAAGGTCAGAAGCCCAATTCCCGTAACTAAAAACGTTCAAAATGTAGTCGCAATCTCATCTCAGCGACAATCAAATGTCAAAAATGTAGGGAAATTATAGGTATTTTTGACATATTGAGACTGAGATCAGACTGTGAACGTTCATAAAATTGCGAGAATTGCCCCTCTGATAGGCAGTCGCTCCGTGTATTCAGCTGCATCCGGTTACGACTGGAAGCCGATCCCAACGTAGTTGGGAAAAGGTTAGGCAGATGATGATGAATCTTATTCCGAGTGAGATCTTTTCGACTGAGAAGTTCTTAATCCAAAATTGACAACTTAGACTCGGGTTTAAAATCAGTTTTTGTATTTAGAATTACAACGTTGTCGGTCTAAAGTTCAAAATTCAAAAATGGTTCGATGGTTAAAACCTGTTTCTAAAGATAAATCTTGTTTTGTAATAAGGCCGCTAATATTTGAAAGATTCTGTGAAATATTAATCCTATTTCGCTAGCAGCATATTATTGCTCCACTACGGGGCAAATACCTCTTCTTACTCAGAGAAGGCAGGCTTATTTCAGGTGTATTGTAATAATAAAAGATACTTTTAGAATTCAAATTCAAAAGTCTTAGTCAAGGGTACTTATGGAATGTCAGAAGCTAGCTTCCTAGGTATGTAGGTAGGTAGCCTAGGTGCTCTCATCCAATTGGTCCTTTCATATGGAGAAGAGCCGGCGAGAAACTCTACGAGGCTACTCTTTTAAAAATAAGTGGCTTTTACAGTTTTCAAATGACAGTGTTAATTGGTATGGAGGACACTGTCTTTAGTAATACCTACTAGTGTTTGTAAATACCCAATAATACCCATAGCGCCAAATTTGCTAGGTAGTATAAACACTAATAGTAGTTAAGATTAGACCTGTAGGGTTAATTAATGTAATCGGGTTGGGTTAATCAAGTACCAGTTTCGAGGTTAAAGATATGCACCCGGATTCTGATTTGAGAATTTGTCAAACTCTAGCACTACTTAAGGTGACTGCTTCAAAGTAGGCCGTTTTTTTTTGCAAAGAAAGGACATCATTCACTTCATACCCAAAAATTAAAGTCAGAAAAAAAAATATTTTCTTATAAGAAATGACATATTGAACATTTTTTAATATTGCAACGAAAGTCTACAATTAATCCCTCGGCTGCTATTTGAGGTTGAAAATACCAAAAATCATATTTTTATTTAAAATGTTTTAATTTTTTAAATGTTTAATGTGGTTCTGTTTTGTTTTATTTTTTTTGTTTATTCTTAACGTTTTGTATGCACGTGTTTCTGTGACAAATAAACCTATTTTTCTTTCTTCTTTCTTTCTAAGCATAACATTGTAAAAAATACCGATACGACAATATTTCTAATCTTGTTGGCCCAAAACTTGTCCACTTCCACGGCGTCGTCGGTGGCAGCGCAGAGGCCACTTTGACTACGAAGGTATGATATAATAGGTACCTACTCAAAAATAGCGACAAAAATATTAAGGGAAATGTTTTTATTATTTTTTAACACAGAGTCGTCATGAACCGTCTAGCGAAGACTGGACGAGTTTCAGCCATTCGAGGTTGTTCGAGAATACGTTAACCTCGGGAAAACTCAGCAGTTTGGTAAGAACAACTCTGAGAGGGGGGCTAACAGAAGAATTCAGCTGGGCTGGGCAACGTTTGGGAAGCTTCTTCGAGTCTTCTCGTCGCGTATTCCACAGAGCCTAAAGACTAAGGTCTTCAATCAGTGTGTCCTGCCTGTTATGACTTGAGCCGAAACGTGGATACTCACGGTACGACTGGTTCATAAATTTCAGGTTGCTCGGCGAGTTATGGAACGGACTATGCTTGGAATCTCTCTGAGGGATAGAAAACGAAGTGATCCGCCAGAGGACCAAAGTTGTCGACATAGCTCACAGACTAATCAAGCTGTAGTGGCAATGGGCAGGCCATATTAGCCGCAGAACCGATGACAGTTGGGGTAGTTGTATTCTTGAGTGGAGACCGCGAATTGGCAAATGTAAGGTAGGACGCCCTCAAGCTAGGTGTGGCGACGATCTTCGCAGGGTGCTGAAAGCTGAATGGCGTGCTATTGGAGAAGCTTATGTCCAGCAGTGGACTGCTGTAGGCTGACGATGACACATTTTGTATGACAAATCTGTCAAAAACACTCAATCGAGAAAACCGCTTGTGTCAAATATACATCAGAGTTCAAAATTGCAATGGTCATGTAGCTCGAAACATTTTTGTCTGAATGTCATTTTTAGTATTTTCAAACTTAAATAGCAGCCGAATTACTCTTGTAATTTTTTTCTGGTCGGCACTTTAATTTTTGGGTACAAAATGTTGGAAAATTGAATGACGTCCTGTTGAATTTCGCGGGCTTTCACCTTATGTAAATGCTAAGAGAGACGCTGTAGTTTGTCACGTTCGCGTTCTCAACTTCAAATGATGAAATCAGAAACTGGGTGTTAGGCAATGAAGAGTCCTTCCGTTTGTTAAACAAAACTTGTCTATGAACACATGAACTGAGAGTAGAAGACTGTATCTAGGGTGCCCGCTTGTTGCCAACTACCAATCTGGCGGCGATGATTTTCGCAAACGATTAGTTTGTTTTGTTTATTACTGGACGGGCGTGCTCTTAACCTCGATCTCACCTGATAGAAAGCGATGGATGAATTTTATGATGGAACAAGCGTGCCCAGAAGAAGCCAGTTCACTCTTGCTACGGGTTACAGCTGGAACGGAACATATAGGTACGCTGGCAGAGAGTTCCACACTTTGGCCGTGCGCATAATAAAGTTTAAGCAACAGATTATATAGATTATTATAATTATGTAGCAAGAGATCGTAGCCCGTCGAGTTCTGTACGTAATTTTATGTTCTTTGCACTTGTTTTATGATTATTATTGCTATTTATATAGATAAGTAAATGTTTCATGTATTTGTTGCATATATGTAAATGGTACCTACACCACACCACAGACTACCCGCAGTACTGTCTCTCCTTTCTCCCTTAATCCATCCAAAGGTTGTCTTTAAAAGTACGCTCTTAGCGATAAGTGTCTGTTTGAAATGTCAAAATAACAACTTTTTACTAAATGCATAAGAAAGTATATACGGTACTTATAACAAAAAAGCAATTTTTTAAATGTTTATCTGTCTGGCTGTTTGTTCCGGCTAATCTCCGAAATGGCTGGACCGATTTTGACGGGACTTTCACTGGCAGATAGCTGATGTTACGGGCGAGTAACTTAGGCTACTTTTATTTTAGAAAAATAATTAGGGTTCCGGGCAAAAAAATTTAAACCCATGAAATTATGAACAAAAAGTCCGATTTGAAAAGTTCTCTTTTCATTTGGTAGCCCAATTTTCGAGGACAGTTATAGGCTATTTAACATCACGATACGACCCTTAGGAGCCGAGCAAAAAGAAAAAACTCAGAAAGAACACTAAGCGAAAACGATGTAATAGCGCGGGCGGGCGATGCATCGCGACGGGTCGGGGGGACGAGGGAGTTTTATTAAAATATAGCTGTTATTTTAGTATATTGTGAAACTTACGACATCCACGCGAACGAAGTCGCGGAGCACAGCTAGTCTGTAATATTTATGGTGTACTTAGAAAGAGTATTCTATGTATCTATCAGTAGTTTTTGCCCACACTCTTGGTAAGAGGCGTGAGTTTATTATTACGTATGTTTAGAGTAATAATTGTGTAGGTTTAGTTCATTGTTTTGTTTTTGGGAGTCCCATGTACCTACTATCTAATAAATCTAATAATATGTCCTGAAAAACATAACACTATGAAAATAGGGTAAGGAAACTATACATGTAAGAACGAGACAACAGCTCTGAATATGCTAAAGCAGTTTGTTATAAATATAAATGTACAGAAGTGGAGTTGTGTGGGCAGACAGACGGTGACGTCACTCGATGACGTCAGAGTCACCCACTAACGAATGTACCTACTGGTGTTGGATTGATGAATCTGTGAACTATTGAAGGTTTTATGTTTATGTCCTAAGGCGTGAAGATGTTCTGCAAAGGGGTAGGCTGAGATGTAGGTTGATTTTATACACTCAGATTTAACTCAGATCGTATTTCGTTTCGTGTAAAAGGAAAAGAGATATTTGTAGACTTTTAGATTCGTATGTAGACGTATTTACGTCTACATATAAATATAAAAGTCTACAAATATTGATTATATTATGGACGTTAAAACTATGGACACGTTCTTTACTTCAAACTCAGGCCCACTTCCAGCTACGATATTAATCTTATTTTTATCTCGGTTTAAATATAAAGTAAGTAACCTTTAAGTAGTTACTAAAGTAGAAAGTGTTGTAAGAACTCTCATCTTTTACTTGTTTCTGCTATTAAGCTATTCTAAAGAAAAAATCAAAGCGCAAGCAATGTAGCACAGGAATATTTATTGGATATTCCTTTCAGCTTCCCTTTATAAAAAAAAAAAAACACAATGACTAAGAGTCTCAACGAATTTTTGTACACATTTTGAAACCGGCGACCCCTTATGAAAACTTTAACCCTCGGTTACTGCAACGTAGCACAAAACTCCCCTTACACGCATGAAACGATACCAAACTCCCCATAATTTAGCACCCTAAAAACAAATAGGATTTACACTGCGTTGCAATACGACCCCTATGCACACAGCGCCATCTATCCGTACCAAGGAACAGTTTAAACTCACACATAGAAAGGCGTAGTTGGTACATAATGATGTTATAGTATGTTTTCATAATATGAAATCGTGTTGCTCTCGCGATGAAGAATGTTAATTTTAGTAACATGTCTTGCTACATGGACCGTGTGGCTGTGTGTTACGTAAAGGTATTTTGTGTGTATGTGTGAGTTCTGTAATGGTTTTACGGGGTTGGTTGAAACATGAGTTGTGTTGGAGGGTTGTCTTACGTTCTGTCATTATTAAGAATACTTTAATTATTACTTTAATTTTAATATTATTACTTTAATTTTAATTTTATTACTTTAATTATTAAGAATACTCGGAATAAGATGTGCTTTACATCATTTGTTATAAGATGCACCAATGGACATTATAATGAAAGATGTAAATCCATGAAGTTTATAAGAATAGGACAAGAATTGAACTGAAAATATCAGTTCAAATATTTTGAAAATCGAAAAAAAATTAGTCCAGATCAAGATAGTTCACAATTATCATGAAAAATGGCAGCTTTGTATACCCATAGTGTAACAAACACATCTAAAAGGATATAAGCAATCACAATGAGCGTCTGAATCCCAGCAGATGCAATATAAAAGTCTGCTACGTTATCTCAAGGAATCAAATAACTGCTTCAAGAATGAAAACGTCCATTTTCGTCATTTCTAAAGGGTGATGTGCCTATACAACATTTCCCGGAATCAACGCACAACCTCTTAAGCGGTCATTGTACTCATAATTATGAACAACTTTTACCATGCGACCAAACCTGAAATCGTGAAAAAAAAAAACTGCTGTCCCTACATTTATGTTCGCTTAACGCAAAATTAGGGAACCACAGATTTTTTTAAATGTATAAATGAGGGAAATGCAAGTTTTGATTCAAATGATTTTTACTCTCTACCTAGAAGTATTTTCTTAGTATTGCTTGCTTGATCAGTACGCAAGTCATAAAGTTGGTAACATACAAACAAAATTATGTTCTGACGTCAGATGTTGATGTTTAATTAATTAGTTCACACGATGTGGTTTACGTGAGAAACTTTCGATTTTATAATGTCAACTTTGTCATTTAAATATGTTGTAATACGATATCACTTAATCACTTGAAACTAGAATCAGAATGAATGATTATATAGGTTTTATCTGTTAGTTTTTAGCTATGGTGCAACTATTGAGGCCTTCAGATCGATAAGTAGGTACGTTTAAGTACCAAAATATGGTCGTGAACTCCCGAGGTTCGATCTATTTGTAATTTAGTAACCTGTCAAACGTCCGCTCCCCTGCACCGGCGCAGTTTGCAAAAAAATTGCGCGCTATTTCCAATTGGAATGTTATTATCTAGTAAACTACTAACAAGACTACAATAGTAAAAATGCGTGTGTATAGCTGAAACTATACAGAATCAACTTATTTGAAACGTGAATTACAGCAAAAAGAAAATCATTGGGCTACTGTAGTAGCCTGAACGATCAAGTGGGTATGTTGCCCGTACAAAAAAGATAAAACGACTTACACAATTATGTCGTTACCAAACAAAGTTAACTCTGTAACTTAACTATGAGTAAACGAAACAGTACGCTTACGTTACGTGTACGGTTTTCAGAACTTTTAAATTAAATGTAAAACGAGCGGCATAAAGTTCGTTAATCAGTCTTGTGATGCAATGCAGATGCAACTCATGTAATCAACATTTTTGCAAGAAATTAATGAAATAATGATTACAGAATGATACAAACAATGCTATAGCTAACTGGAAGCCATATGGGGAAAGAAAACTGTGCAAAAAGTGTACCTGAGCTACCTGAAAAATTAACCCCGGATGATAAACAGTGGTGCGTGAATCAGTACACAGACAAAACGCAATAAAGTGGCTATACTGGATGATTTTTTTTACAGTCTCGAAATTTTTACACAATGTTCTACTCATGAATATGAACAACTTTTACTATTGGACCAACTCTCAAATCACGAAAAAAAAATCAGCTATTTAATACAAAAGTTCAATGCCTACTTGACCAAAGTGTATGAAACAGCAGATTTTTTTTTCGTGATCTCATAGTTGGTTCCATACTGAAAGTTGTTCATATTCATGGGCAGAACACCCTGTAAAAATTTCGAGACGGTAAAAAATATCATCCAGTATAGTCTAACCCCAGATCTAGCCCTACACCCCCCCCCAAGGGCTAAAATATTTCAAAATTCAACATCATTCATTCATTTCATGCAGACATGTACAAAAATTATTTGGAGAAATGTGAGACAGATTCATCTTTAGGCACGTAAGTATCATTTCAGGAAGATGGTCCGACTCCATACCTTAAATTGCTTTTAAACATCTGCGAACAAATACAGTTTCGTCCCATGTGAAAAGGAATATCGAACGACGCAGAATTGTAATGCAGCATACGTATTAAATCTGCCTCGAAATGAGATAAATGCACATCTGACATGCCTTACAGTAATTAGGTACAACGGATAAAATGGCCGTGCGGCAAGTCCTTTCATTCTGTAATGTATGAACTATTTCAGTGTGATTTCATGTCGAATAAACGAAAAACAGACCTATCTCTGTTTAATTTGCTTCGAAGGCAAAATGAATACCTACTTACCTATCGATCAATTATTTTGCAAATAAATGATTTTGAATTGTAAGCGCCTGTTTCATAGTCTATGGTTAAGCACTAGCTACGAGATTAATCTCTAAATAATATAAAATAAAGTCGCTTTTCGTGTGTCTGTGTGACCGCTTAGTTCTTCTAAACTACACAACGGAGTTTGATGCAGGTTTCACCATTGGCGCGGGTCACTAGTTAAAAATATGTCAGAATTAGTATGAAATTACGCATTCTCTCCCCATCTAGGTAGTACCTACAGCTGTGTGTGAATAATAAATATCACTATACGCAAAATACGCGCCAGGACGTAGAGTTGCAGACACCAGTCCGATACCGATACCAACTGAATTTGAATCCTTAGTTAACAACCACGGTAGAAGTAGATAGATAGAATACTTTTTTTTTCTATTCTCTTCAAGTAGAAGTGGTTGAGGCTCGCACTGAACGACGAACTTTGCATTTTATGAAATTCAAAATACAGACAAGAATTCAAATGCTAATTTGCTGAATACACGGAAAAATATATTCTGGATACCTACCTACTGCGACATCAATACCTAGATATATTTAAATCGTTTGATATTCAAAAATATCTTACCCACACAACTCAAAACAAACACGCATGAATTTTAAAATTCTAATAATGTGATAAAGTAGATAATTCAGTCAAGATAAACAATATTATCATTCTAGGCTTCTCATTCGATACTAATCAGTAACAAGTGGCTACTTATCGTTATTTCGTATATACCTACATACAAGCACCTAACGCAAAATATTGTAAAGTCTCGATAATCGAGCATTTCTATTCGCCCCACGTCAGTTTCAAGTGGCCGTAATTTAAGCCAAGCGAAGCCAAGACAACTACATGAGAACAACGTACGACTTTATGTCTCGACCAAGTTAATAATAATAAAGAGAGAAAAAACGCGCTCCCGACAGCCGAGGGGTTAGCGTCTTCCGTGAGATAGTGTAAATAGATGGCGACGGACAAAAAACACCATGTGACGGTTTACGCACACAGTTTTAACCGCGATTTCACCTAAAAATATGACAGAAAAACCTGACTTTGCTGTTGATTTAACTGTACATCCATACCAACTTGTATAAACGGCCTCAAAATGCAAGCTTCCAAGTGCAGAATTCAACAAAAATCTAAAAACAATATCTTACAACACATTCGCTGTATTCAGCGCGCACTCGGTATCGCTCGGGTGCGCTCGGCAGTTTCCGCCGTCGTTCGGTTAACGGCTCTTTTCCCCAGCGTGTGCCAGCGCAGACTTTCGCTACAAAAATAAACGCTCCTTGGCATCACATCAAGGCGAGCCTTCGGTTTTTAACATTATTGAACGCAGTTTATGGGCGGACTGCCATCTGAGTTGCGTATTTGTATTGTTAATTACAAACTTTCTACTTAATATTGTAGGTTTTAATTAGATTTGACGATGGGCCCTCTAATTGCTTAGTAATCGCTCAGCAAGCGTGGTTAGGTTGCCCAAGCGTCGGTTCATTGTTACGTAAACGCGTGACAGCTATTTTAATATCATGTGATAGAGACCTATGCCCGGTAATTAGGATATTAATTAGCTGTCGTGGGTATTTATCAAGTTTATGATACGAATGAAGATGTTATAACGCTTTATTCAGTAAATATCTACATGGCATTCTGTATTTTCTCTGGGAGAATAAATAGAACGCATATTGCGTTCTATTTCTTTGGGGTCGAAGCCATGAAAAACGAGGCAATCATGTGCGATCCGATTCTGGACAAAGGATGGTTCGATTGGAAATGGTAATAGTATTTGGTCATAACTGGTCCTTTGAAACTACTAAAGGCAATTTTACCTTTTAATGCTTTTGCATAAAGGGTCTACGTTAAGCTATGGTCCTTCGTATAAAAAAGCAGCGAAGCGTAGTCCTCTACGCTTTACTTTTTGAGAATTTGTTAGTGTATGTTTGATCTCATCGCGGTTAGTTTCATACCAGATAGTACCAGGTAGTTTTATTACCAGATTCTCATGAATCTGGTAATAGCCCGTAGAAGAATTCGGTAATTTTGTAAGAATTATCATTTTATGAACCAGTTGAACTTGGAAGTTATTGAATGTTTCTTGATCTTTAAAACCTAGAGAGAGTAAATTTGATAAATTCAAAAATACTGTCGGGGGACTAAAAGAAATAAATATCATATAGGTAATACCTACTGACTTTATTCTCAAACAGATGCCAACTTTGATTCTAAAAATTTACCTACTTCTAATAGAAACTCATACTGACTGACTGGCTTACAAACTTCAATGTTCATATCTACAAAAGGCTGTTAACAATGATATAATTACGATCTGTTATACATCTGAACGTCGCGGTAACCGTGTTCCCACAGTCGGGCGCGTGTCCGCGAGAATGTTCACACCTGTCTCTGTTGCCTCAACAGTTGCTAAATATGAGTAGCTCCTCATAAAATTTCATGGTTTATAATAAGGGCACGTGTAATTTGACTGCCCCACATGTCCATTTATTCATTATACATACCTAAATAATTGATTTACATCCCTAAATATATCTATGAAAAATAATCTTTTTTTTATCGTAGCTTCCCAATATTAGGAACACCGTCTAATATAGCGACGCGGTCGTAAGGCATTTACAGAGAGGAAAAACCTAAAATAAATAAAATACTGTATTTTAAACTCCATGAAAAATACAAATAAGGATTTTAGAGAGTTAAGTACATAGGCGAACGTTCCCGGTCGACCATTTTTCAACCTTATTACTAAAGGGAATAAGGGCGAAAAGTGGGCGACCCGGGTGTACGAGTACATAGGGTGACAAAAGCGACATTTTACAACCTTTGGATGGAATTGAGAACTCCCAAAAATACACGTAGTAACATAACATAAACAAAACATCACGCCTTGTTTCCCCGAAGGGTTAGGCAGAGGTGTACCTATAGTACACCCACATTTCGCCAGTTATGTTTAAGTCCCATGTAATAGGGGGCGAGCCTATTGCCATCTACCGGGCACAAAAATACACGTAGTGTCTAGAAATAACTATCTAACGCTTCTGTATCAAGCCACTGAACCCACTATATACATACATTACGAGAGTCTCTACTTAGACCTCTAATTATCTACTAAGATTCTTCAGCTCGTCTCAAATTAGCAATATTTAAAGACTTTACGAAGATGTTTCGCTGACAGTTTTGTTCCTTTTTCAGCTGGTTAAAAGTTTCATGTTACAAGGGAAACTGTACATATTTGTGTGACAAGATGTAGTAAAACTACTTACGCAGACTACCAAAGAGATTGGATTCTCAGAAAGCCTCTATTTTGTGAGAAATATCGTGTACAGAATCTTTCCGCTAGCATGAAAAGTCTCCTGTGCGGTTTTCAGATTACTTATCTGCCAAAATCAGAATCGATTTGGTAATTTAACCATGAATTTATATAGGACAATTAAACAGGCACATATACCTTAGGCCCTAGGAGCTAGGGCACCCCTCCCGGCATTTCTGCCTTGTACCTTTTGTTAGTCGCCTTTCATTCATCCTTTCAACATCCAAACCATCTAAGCATACCTACTCTTTTAAATTATTGTCACTACATCTTCATTTAACCGCACCGTTGCCTTATCACCTCATTCCTCAGCCTATCATTCATAGTCACACCACACACATACTTCGCAAGGAACGCATTTCCACAGCATTTATTTTACTTTCATGCTTCTTTTGCCACACCCAACATTCAGTCCCATACATAAGCTTAGGCATCAGCACATCATTATGTACCTTTCGAGCCAGTCGAGCCTTTTTGGACATCAACTGGTTGGTCACAACCGCATGTATAGAACCATTCACTATTTCCCGCGTTTACTCTTCATTCCACATCTTTATCAATCTTTCCATCCCTTGTAAACAGACTCCCCAAATATACAAACTCACTCTTATCATTTATTTTCACATCGCATCTTCTCTTTATCATCTTATCTCTTCTCTTTCAAACACCATAAGGCTTAAATACGTAGAAATGAGAAAATGTGAGCTATAAGATGGATGGATGCCATAAATCGTGTGGCAACCTGGGGTTAAATGTGTAGGGAACTTAATTATGCCTATTTGTAACAACTTTCCTGATTTTGAAGAATTGCATCAATTGATTAACGGAGTGAAAACGGAAGTTTTCTTTAGGTTCTATAAACTTTACATCATTTTGATTATTTTGTAGACAAAACTGCAACCCGCTTCACACGGGATTACACGACTTGACAAAACATCGTATTGCTTTATTTATGTAAACGTAACATGACATCACACCTTGTTTCCCCGAAGGGTTAGGCAGAAGTGTACCCATAGTACACCCACATTTCACCAGTTATGTTTAAGTCCCATGTAATAGGGGGCGAGCCTTATTTATGTAAGCTTAATAGTAATGTATTAACCTACATATAAACCTTTCGGAATAAATTCTTAAAATGTTGGTAACCGCATCAAAATCCGTTGCGGAGTTTAGAAGAACAAATCACACACAGACAGACACGAAAAGCGTGTAGGTATAGATTAAGAGCTTTGTACCTATATTTTTGGGAATCAAGAAAATATATAGAGAAAGAAACACATCCATAAGAGCTAAGACAGGGGTGACGGACATCCTCACTAAGATAGACCAAATGAAATGGAGATGGGCTGGTCACATGTTACGGAGCCCCAGGATAAATGGAGTAAAATTCTGACAGAATAGTACCCTAGAAATGGTAAACGAAATAGCGGTCGACAACATAAAAGATGGGAGGACGAACTCAATCTCACAGCAGTTCCAAACTGGAGAAGAGTTGCAAATGACAGAAAGTAATGGAAATCGTTAGAGGAGGTCTTTGCCAAGAGGCACAGTGAACTCCGAGATATATTATAACTATTTATAACTTAGAAAAGAAAATAATAACAATTAAACTAGCACAAGAAAGGAGTTTCTGGATAAAAAGGGCTATTATGATTGTGACCTATATTTTTGCACTGACACTGGCAAAGTTAGAATTTTACTAAACTATCGAATTTAAATTACAGATCTGAATGTAGGGATCGCATCAAAGACTTTAATAGACATCCGCCGTGGGTGGGTATATATTATCTTTAGAAACGTAGATAGCAGGAAACAGTCGCTAGTTGCATTTGGAACTTTTAGACTAATCAACATGATATTCAAACGAAAACTATTGTGCTTCAAACTGGAAGCATTAATTTTAATTAAACCAACTGAAGATCCCTCCACCAAGAGATGAAGCCAGTTGCCCAACTGATCGATCATATTCGTGTAAATGCGCTCGTTTGTACCGTCACTTGTAGTAGGTAATATGTATATTGTAGCTGTTTATTGTCCCATTCAATAAAAATAAAATAAATGTCTACCATCGGCAAAAGCCAGGCCTTTCCAATTTTGAAACAATTTTGCTTGTAAATGTTTTGTGCGGTCCCGACTTTCCATTGTTTTAAGAGAACAAAGTATAGGGGGCAAGGTTTCTTCATGAATCAGTGTATACAAAAATCAACTTTAAGGTGTAAATGCGTCCGTTTTGTCGGTATTAGGCCCACTTGCATGAAAAACTTAACTCAGAGTTAGTTGCTAACACGAGGTTAAATTGACAGTTTGTCAAACAATATTATCAATTTAACCTCGTGTTAGCAACTAACTCTAAGTTTTTCACGCAAGTGGGCCTTAGTAAAGTTTATGTTAAACCTAAACAATAAAGGTCATCTCAAGTAAACCCTTCAACGAAACCAAAGTTTGTTTGAGTATTGGACAAAGTTACGAAACTACTTGGAACTAAGCTAAGCGAACATGGAAGCAGGCAGGATGTATACAAGATGTATTGTTGAATTGAGTATTTATTGTATCTTATCTACGCATACATCTTGTATTTCTGAGAAAACCTTCTAAAGGTCAAGTTGATGTTCAGAGGCATAATAAGAGAAACTTATTTAACTTGATAAATACATGGTGTTTCTCTGTAAAAAATCTCACGTAAACACGGCGAAGTGAGTTAGAAATGAGCTGTCATTCCGCTTGGGGCTAGGAATTGATACTGTGGACAGCTCACTTCACCTGATGCTAGAGAGTGACACTTCACATTTTCATGCTGAGATTGTTACAGAATAAACCGGCTGGTTATTGAGTTATCCTTCGGGCTGCTTCGCCTCTAAGGGACTTCAGATTTTTGGGGATATAAAGTATTTATCATTCCGTAAACCTTGTCAGGAACCTTGGGACAAAATAAATTCGTTACTTTACATCATATATGAATCTGATTATTAAACTTGTAATTGATATTGGCTTGTCGTATTATTACGAAAATCTTTCTCGGTTGCCAATAATCCGGTTTTCGCAAAAATACTATTTTTCCAAGTATCCTGCGACATATACCTTTTGTCTATGTTAATTAACATTGCTTTCTATGGTTTGCAAAGATATAAAAGCGATGGCAAAAGATGAAAGCTTTCATAAAATAAAGTCTTCCCAAAAATGAGTGCAAATACTCACAGACGTGCAAATAAGCATATTAATTACTTAAATGATTACTTTGTTAATGACGGAGCCGAAACGTATCGTGTTCAGTATACAATGTGGAGACAACAATACGACAATAAATGAAAACACTGGCAATACTAATGCCTAAGAGTATTTCGGAACTATCCTAGCATCGAAATTAAAAAAAAAGACTTTTTAAACAAACTAAATAGTAGTGATGGGCCAACTATGGATTTTGCAGAACAACCAACTAGCTACAGTGACTAAACTATTGGATATATTTGAAAGAATTTTCGTTTGCAGAATGGGAATATCATTCATTAGATATACGAAGTTCAAATTAATGTCATATCGTCGTCCCCACATACTCTTCGCCATTGCTAGTCGCATATCATATTGTATATTGTATATTATGACCACTTAAGGTGAACGTCCACTGGTCCGCACCGGCCGCAACGCACGCACGGCACGCAACGTATTGAACGGATTTGCCGATGGCATGCGTCCACTATATCCGGATATTATCTCTTCTTTGCAAATTTGAATATTGTCGATGTTTCAGATTACACAATCCTTCATATTTTCTGCTAATAGAATTAAAAGTGAGTTATCCATTTTACAATGTTTTTGGCGGTCCTCACCTCAGTTATAAACAAAACAATATGCGGCAATGAGCGATGCTCGCGGTGAACTATTCCATGTAACGTCACCGGCACGCAATGCATTTTTTGTTCATATATGCGCTATGTGCGGGCGGTACCGATAGTGGATGCAGTGCTATATGAATTCACACAAAACAAACCAAAATTCGTTGCGGCCGGTGCGGAGCAGTAGACGGTGGACGTTCACCTTTATACTAACTCATGTAAGTTCCCACGTGTCGTGGGTTTAGCGATGTAGCAATACCTTCCTGCTAGTAAGTAGCAAGTTAGACGTAACTTTTAACGACATCGGCGCTACACGTGTGCGCACAATATCGACCCACGTAGTTTATGTATTTTCATAATCATAACGTTATTAACGTAGTTTTCAGATAAGAATATTTCATGTGAAGATTGTGAAGAAATGATTTAAATATCACGCCAGTAGTTGCGTAAGGGGTAAGCAGACGTAAATATTAGCACCCCAATTAGGTAACAAACAATTATTAAAATCCCCTCCGTTTTGAAAGGGATTCATAATCCTATGCTTGAATCTTCTTCTTAGCGTGTCTATGGCAAATATTGTTTGAAAAAAGTTTTTTTTTTGTTTGTCTCAAAGGCGCAAGGTGAAAGGTGGGCCATAGTCTGCGGGGAGACGGCGCTTATACACTGAAGATCGGAACCATCTGAGAAACCCCGCCTGTGGCGTTTGAATAATTCGACTGCTTCACAACGCAAATAACGCAATGAACAATGCTGAATTGTCAAAATGACAGGGTTTGTAACTGTGAGTGTGTTACGCAATTAGGATGATGGTTCACCCACATTTTACCGTTTAGAATCTTTTCAAGATCCTTGTCATAGAGGGCAAGCCTTTTGCCATTAACCGCAGGGCACAAATCCTAACTCCAAACTGCTTCTGAGAATTTACTTACGGAAAACACTTGGTCTTACCTACGGTTCCTTAGCCGTCACGAGTCATGCATTACCTGTAGGCCGAGATGTATGGGATTTCAGTTTACTGAGCTAATTTCTATCACTCCTACCATATCTACTTTACAGCATTAACATGGGCTCGTGGCTAAATGATAACAGCCACACGGGTTGATGAAAGGTTAAGCTACGCTTGCTCGGGTCGGTTCGTAGATGGGTGACCATCCATTACATATCGAGACCTCACCCTGCCTCGGAAAGTACGTTAAGCCGTTGGTCCCGGCCGTCATTCGTAGATTTTTGACAGTCGTTACGGGTCGTCAGAAGCCCAAAAGTCTGACAACCAGTCTTACCAAGGGGTATCGTATTGCCCATTAACTGGGTTGTCAAGGTCCGATAGGCAGTCTCTCCATGTAAAACACTGGTATTCAGCTACATCCGGTTAGACTGGAAGCCGACCCCAATATAGTTGGGAAAAGGCAAGACAGGCAGCATAAACATGAGAAAACAGCCACACGAGAACACGAAAAAAAGAACACAGTTCTCTGAACAAATAAGTAAAATGAAATAGCTTGCTCTTTTCATAGTAAATAATAAGGTTTAGCCACATAAGAGATACAGCAGCTTTCTAGTTATTTGATGGCGAGTCTAACATTATTACTCCGTGTTATTACGTAAATTGGATTTACTGCGACGCAGCTCAGCCGTAATTACCTAGTGCGAGCTAGTCTTTGTGTTACAATGAAAATATACTAGCTTTGTCATATTCTATGTTTCATTTGAGGTTTGTTTGTTGGGAAATGGAACTATGTTCCTTTTCTGTCGGTTGTAGGACACATGATTTAACGGCCGAACCCTAAAACCTATTTTCAGTAAAGGGCAGATCGAAATTGATGGTAGACAGTATAATTATATCTGTCCTTATGTCAGGCCGGTAAGATTCCATAATCTCTTATAGATGATTACTGGGAGGTTAAAACCATAGATAGATAGGTTTTTCTATCTCCAGTATGCCAAAATTGGTGATACATAGGTTATTGGGTTCGGCCGTTAGAAGCGACCAGAAAAAGCTAGGCTACCTAACATGTTCTGTGTGCTTTATACTTTCAGTTGAATTAATGAATGAATAAAATGCACCGACCCCAGCGTGGTTTGACCAGACTCGATTACTCGAATGAACCCAAAGATTCACACTAGCCCCCTATAGCCTCACGTTCCATGGGGCGGAATCTAATTCGTTTAAAAAAAAAACTCACTGTATTTTTAATTAAATATAGCCATGAACATTATTTAATCAGACAACCATTTGCAATATATTTGTAAACATAATATTTGATAAGAAATAATTTTCATCCGGTGAACACATGGGTAAAGGTCGATCTTACTTCGTATAAGGCATTTCAGAAATCGATTCTTTCAAATAACTCATTGATAAGCTTCGTGTATACACATACATGCATGCAGAATTCAAATATAAAAAAAAAACAATTTTTTCAGGTTAATGATTTAAAAAAAATACGTCGCATAACAGGTAACAGTGACCAGCATTACAGATATGACGCCTGCAGATGACTTCCACAAGTTGTTGTGTAAAGAAGACTCGCACCTTCAAATCGGGTAAATGTAGCAATCTCCTCATAGACAATGGTGCAGCCTTTCGTCCCGCGTAAGCATTTATTATAACCTCTACCAATCATAACATCACGCACGCCTGTAATCCCCGAAGGGTTAGGCAGAGGTGTACCTATAGTACACTCACATTTCGCCAGTTATGTTCAAGTCCCATTGTACTAGGGGGCGAGTCTATTGCCAGCAACTGGGCATAAATTCAGACTCCGCGCTGCTACTGAGAAATTCTTAATGGAAAAACCCAATAACACTTCGCTCGACCTGGGACAGAGCTCTACCAATAATGTGTGAAGAATAATATTGAGAATTTCTCTGCAAACTTTATCAGAAGAAAATCTTTAATAAACTTTCCACTTTCATAGTTAGTTCTAAGCTAAAAGGTGAAAAGTCTTTTGCATTTCCCCCAGAAATTAATAGCAAACACATTGCAACTGAAATGAAGTATAGACTCGAATGCATTACAAATAAATCGAGTTCGTTAACATGTGTCTGATTTAAAAATAATCGTGACAAATTAATTAGTCGCGTTTATAACGCTGATGTTTTTCTGCATATAAATAAATCACTGTAATTCTTGGCTCCTCATCGCAGAGCAACATGTGTAATGATTTCTTGTGTGGTGCTCTATGACGACTAACTGAGGTTAGCATAAGCATAATCAGCATGTAATGTTCCCACTGCTGGGACACCGACCTCCTCTCGGTGAGACGGAGTAAGCCGTAATCCACCACATGGACCCAGTGCGCTTGCTAGATGGCACATATCTTCGAATTTTTGATTCTATGTCATGCCGGTCCCCTCACGATGTTTTTCTTTACCATTTTGAGAGCAGTCGTGATGAAGTTATTTACACAAAGTAAAGCGCCTGTCTGGGTTCGAACCTACGACTTACAACTGGTAAGTCGCGGCTTTATCACTGGGCCACCGCTACTAATTAAGGTTACTGAGCTTAAAACACCGAATTATAGCCAAAACCGTATCAGGCAGATTCGTAGCTGGGTTTATAAAAAAGCTGAACTTGTATATGAAGTAAAACTTTGTAGTTTCTGTAAAGGAAGACGGTTTTCTGGATTAAGAAGAAACAAGTGTAAGTTAACTTAGCAATCACTAAGTAATGCTAACAAATTGGTAAGTACGCGCTAATTATTTGTGTTTTTTGCGGTTTCTGATTCCTATCTATACAAATAAATAAAAATGAAGTGTTAAAATCTTAATGTTAAAATAACAGCTTTTTACTAAATGCATAAGCCAGTATATACGATACATATAACGAAAAAGTATTTTTTTAAATTTTTGTCTATCCGTTGTTTGTTCCGGCTAATCTCCGAAACGGCTGGACCGATTTTGACGGGACTTTCACTGGCAGATGGCTGATGTTATAAGGAGTAACTTAGGGTGGGTACTTTTATTTTAGAAAAAGAATTAGGGTTCCGCGCAAAAAAATTAAAACTCATGAAATTGTGAACAAAATACGATAAAAATAGGGAAGTATTGTCATCGACGCGGGCGAAGCCGCGGGCAACAGCTAGTATTCTTATAGAGGAAACACAAATAGCGTGTCCATGACAATCAAAATTTTGTTAGTGTAAATGTTACCATATAGGTGTGAGTAATAAACAGGTCCTACGAGTATAATGTGCAGGCATTCATTCACGCAGTAGGTACCTTCATAGTATATAATTGTATGTGTCCCATCACTTGTGAGTACTTGTATTACACTAATAACAAAAGCGACTGATTAAAACCAATCTCTGCAATGGAAGTCCCTTAGGCATCAAAAAGGACTCGTTTAGCTTATTTTTCCCTTTACTGTAATGTTATCCACCCTTCATACCAAAGGTTTTCTATAGTTCGCAGACATCAACGTCAGAGGTACAAGTACAGCTACATACATCCAAAGCAAAAACCCCATGGCTGTGAATACGCAGAGCCACCTGTTGCGTCAGACTACACACGTCAGTCGAACCCCACGCGCGTTTCACCATAGCATGCGATGTCTGTCGGCTCCACTCGTCTCCATTACTGTACATAACATGTTATTATGTATATGTACATAGTCGAAGTTAAGCGCAGCAGCGACTTTGCCCATATACTGGATGATTTTTTTTACAGTCTCGAAATTTTTACACAATGTTCTACTCATGAATATGAACAACTTTCACTATTGGACCAACTCTCAAATCACGAAAAAAAAATCAGCTGTTTAATACAAAAGCTCAATACCTACTTGACCAAAGTGTATGAAACAGCAGATTTTTTTTTCGTGATCTCATAGTTGGTTCCATACTGAAAGTTGTTCATATTCATGGGCAGAACACCCTGTAAAAATTTCGAGACGGTAAAAAATATCACCAGTATATTCAAATCACAAATGTCATACTTTGACAGTTGTATGAAATGGCTACCTGTAACGCGAACAAATTGTCGTACTGCATCAAATTGATAAACAATTGATTTTCCTCAGAAAGTACATGAAATGTAATTATGATATATTGCTACTGTTGTAACTCGATCTCTGGTAAATCTTAGGATTTCTTAGTAAAACCTAATATGTTATTCATCCCCTATGTACTTAAAGAAAAAATAGAAACAAAACACTGTTTGAATAGATAATTAACATAACATCACGCCTTGTTTCCCCGAAGGGATAGGCAGAAGTGTACCTATAGTACACCCACATTTGGCCAGTTATGTTTAAGTCCCATGTAATATTACTAACCACCATCTATGTGCCCATCATTGTGGAAACCGTTCAGTCAACATTTGTCATTGCCCTTTCATCCTCAAAACGAACAGCATAAAATACCTCGGAGTAATTATAGACGAAACACTGTCTTTCAAAAAGCATATTGAAAGTCTAGTTAAAAGAGTGCGCAAATTAATCTATGTTTTTAAAAAATTGCGAACATTTACAGGTTCAAAATTAACCACACAAGTTTATTTCGCCCTATATCAATCTATAATTCAATACTGCATCATTTCATGGGGTGGCGCACCAAAAACCAATCTACTCCCTCTTGAAAGAGCTCAAAGAGCAATTTTGAAGGTAGCAAACTTCCATCCCTTTTTCTTTCCCACTGATCTGCTATATAAATCCTGCAACGTGCTGACTGTTCGCCAACTCTTCATCATGCACTTAGTATTAAAACAGCACACTATGCTGGCCTACACTGCTGACAACACTAACAAGAGACGGAATGATATAGTATGCACATCTAATGCATCCTCAAAACATGTATTTGTAGAAAGATCTTTTACATTCGTAGGCCCACTTCTGTACAATAGATTAAATAGAAAACTTAGTATCTATAAATTAAATTATTTTAGCTGTAAAAAAATTATACTTAAGTATTTACTAACCATCGCTTATACACAGACAGAAGATCTACTTGTTGTCTGCAAATAGAACCGCTAACATGTATTTTACTTATATTTACCTAATTTTAGTTTAGATTTTACTTTATACTGATTGTTAATTTATTACTTTAAGTATTTATGCACTTCCTAACCTGAAGCACAAGTCCAACCTAGTTCAGGCAAAAAAGCAACTGTGCTCTGTTTTAATTTTGCTAAGTTACTTATTGTAAATGTGCCCCTTTTATAAATAAACGATTATTATTTCGTTTATTAATTTTTGTTTCTTATATAATTACATTTTTAAATATTTCTTAAAATACAAAATATAAAAAAAAACATTTAAAAATACCTATAAAAAATAGAATTCCACCGGTATCGGGAGCAGGGTCCAAGATACCGGTGGTTAGGGCTGCAGAGACAGGAACCTCCTCACAATACGAGCCGTATCGAGGAGTACTGCCTTCTGAATCAGGCTCTTGATCCAACCGCCTAACGACAGCCTCGAGAGATGTTGGTCGAGGCTTTCGGCCATCAGGCCATTGGCCGTTACGACAATCGGCACAATGACAGCCGAGGTCACATTCCACATGTCAACAACCTCGTGTGCTAAGTCGAGATATTTTATTTGTTTCTCTTTCTCAGCTTTCACGAGGTTCTCGTCATGTGGAATGGTAACATCGATTATCATTGCGCGGCGCGCTAATCGATCTATCACCACTATATCAGGCTTATTGGCGACAATAGTCCTGTCAGTGATGATAGACCGATCCCAATACAACGTGGCATGGTCATTTTCAAGAACTGGGTCGGGCACATACTTGTAATACGGTACCTCAGAGTCCACAAGTTTGTATTTCAAAGCAAGTTGCTGGGGAATAATCCTGGCCACTTGGTTATGCCTGTGCAAGTACTCGCCGTTAGCCAGACGAGAACAACCAGAGATAATATGTCTGATGGACTCACCCGGACGGTGGCATGCCCGACACACGTCAACCGTACCGTCCTTCATAATATGTCTCCGGTAGTTATTCGTCAAAATAACTTCGTCCATAATTGCACAAACAAAACCTTCAGTTTCCCCAAAGAGGTCACCGAAACGTAGCCAGGATACGGACGCTAAGAAATCTACACCGGGCTCGTGTAGAGCCCGATAGAAGCGTCCGTGAAGCTCCTTGCTTTGCCATACCGCCTTGCGGTCATCTGTAGTAAGTACTACAGGTTTGCGCCAGTTCCTTTTAGCCATGGAGAGCGGGGTGAACCCGTTGTCCACTGCGACCACATCACGGTGCATACCCACGTCGGCGTTTAGAAAATATTCCCTGAGGTTGCACACCTCGCGGTTGTGGAGGGTCTTCGCATTTAAAAAACCTCGACCCCCACACTTCCGCGGGATGTATAGTCTCATCACCGATGATCGTGGGTGATGCATCCGGTTTGCGGTCAACAGTGTACGGACCCTCCTATCCAGGGCGTCTAGTTCGGTCTGAGTCCATTTGAGTATGCCGAAAGAGTACATCAAAACCGGCATGCCCCAACCGTTGAAGGCGCGCACCTTGTTTCCGCCTGAAAGAAGACTAATTAATACCTTCTTCAGGCGACCAAAGAAGCGCTCCTTCAACGATTGCTTCATGTCAGCAGCATTAATGCCCAACGCTTCCGACATACCCAAATACTTATAGGTTTCGGTTGCGGAGAGGGCTCTAAGGTTTATGGAATCCGAGAGTTGAATCCCCTCGGATTACATAATCTCGCCTCGCTTTACATGCATGACTGCACATTTGTCCACACCAAATTCCATCCTGATGGCGTTACTGAAAGTTTCAGTTACCTTCAGTAGTTCCACCAGTCGCAATTTGTTGGGGGCAAAGAGTTTCAAGTCGTCCATGTAGAGGAGGTGAGATATGACCTGACCACCTCTCTTCAACCGATAGCCTAGACCTGAATCCTCCAGCAGTGTGCTTAGAGGATTCAGGGCTAAGCAGAACCAAAGTGGACTCAAACTGTCGCCCTGAAATATTCCCCGTTTAATCCATACAGGTTCATCATTCTGCCCCATACATGACTCAAGGAAGGTGCGTAGAATTGCATCTATCTTGTACAACTCAAGCACCCTCATGAGCCATGTATGTGGCACCGAGTCGTAGGCCTTCTTATAATCTATCCAGCATGTCGACAGATCTTTGCGGGATCGACGAACCTGTTGGCTAATGGCCATGTCGATGAGGAGTAGCTCCTTAGTACCGCGGGACCCGTTCCTACATCCATTTTGAGAGGAAGACATAATTGAGTTACTCTCAATGTGCGTATTTATTTTCACTCTCAAAATGGATGTTAGAAGTTTATAGATCGTCGGCAAACACGTGATCGGTCTATAATTCTTGGGTTCCGCGGGACTTCCTGACTTATGGAGCAGGTGGGTAACGCCTGTTGTTAGAAACTGCGGTAGCGACCCAGACTCCAAGGATGACGATTATTATTATTATTATAATAGGGGCCGAGCCTATTGCCATCAACCGGGCACCAATCCAGACTCCAAATAGACAAATTTCGTTGTAAAATTAAAATAGCCCGTAAATAACAAAAGGATGAAGAGGAAAACCAGCTTGTCATCAGAGTTTTTCTTGGCAAATTGACAAACTGCATTTAGAACAAGTGTGATGAATAGCCTTGCTGTCACGAATACGATAAGTATACTTAGCCTCGAGAAAATGCATTTTAATGCTGAACTGCAAATTAATCTTTTAAAGCCTGTAACTAGCCCTTCAGTAGATTCCTTCAATTTTTTGCAAATTGCGGCGCCGTTTTACCTAAACGAAGTTATATTTGCTGCAAATAAGACTATTTCGTTAAAATATGACGGTTTGCAGCAAATATAATTTCGAGAGCTATATATTTATAATTTAGTCATTTTTGTATCATAATTGCCGCCTAATGAATTTCGATCAACATACAACGTAAAACAGCGGTGCAATTTGCCAATGTAAGAAATTTTGAATTTCGCGGGGTGCATTGACGTATCCCCCTTAAGGAGTAAAACACTATATCCTAAAACTAGCATCAAGCACTGGGCGGACATCACGCTGCGGTGTGTTCCAGAGATTTAAAACCAAAAACTTCCAAGTTTTCTTCATCAAAATAAAATCAACTACACTATCAAAATATTGGTCTGCGGTATCAGTGACAAAGTAACGTGTTAGGTACATCGTTATCAGTTGTTATCAGTCTACGTGCCGACACATTCGGTCGCCGCAGGCCGACGCCCGGAATGTGGAATAGCTTTTAAATTATGGAACACGTTATGTCAATAATTATGGCACGAATTTTATATTGTGTTATTGTTAATTGATTTAATATTATAAGCCGGTTTCATAGTTTATGTGACTCAACAGCTCAGTTATTTTTATTAAAATTGAAGTACAGACCTCAAAGAGAGGAAGGATTTTATTGATACAACATTTAGTTTGAGTTCCTGAAATAACTTTACTAGGTTTTGGGATTTCAGGAAACAAAAAGTGGCCTTCTCCTTAGCGTATCGATGGCAATCTAATTTTAGATTTTAGTAGGCCCAGAATTTGGCTACGAGTTTGGCGCCTTTAGTAGCGTCTATAATAACTGTAGCGTGCACACGATAGAGCAGTGCTGGTCCAGTGGTAATGGCCCCGACCCCGAGTTGTGGGTCGTGGGTTCGATCGAACCCAGGCAGGCGCTTTCTTTGTGTAAATAACTTCATCACCACTGCTCTCAAAACGGTGAAGGAAATCCTCGTGAGGAAACCGGCATGTCCTAGAACCAAAATTTGAAGACATGTGACATCTACCAACACGCACTGAGCCCGCGTGGTAGATTACAGCCCACTCCCTCCCGCAGAGAGGAGGCCTGTCTCCCAGCAATGGGAACATTATAGGCTGATTATGCAGACGATAGGACAAGCAGGACAAAAAACAGTCATAACTTACAATTATTTTAAATAAGCTGTTGCATGGCGTGGCACTACCTGTTGTTACGATAATATTATCGTGCTCCCATTCCTAATTCAAGCATATTCAGCTTAGATGTAGGATTTAGCAGGAATACTGTATCCGGAACGTTATCTTTAGATACGGAACACTAGATTTCCCGTATTGACAGGAACTGGTTCATTCGAACTTAACTACCCCAACGGGCTTTATTAATTAATATCATCTTAGAATTCAATTGGTAAAATAATATATTTTCCATTAAATTAAATAAGGTGTTCAAAAGCACGTGAAGCAACAACGATACTCGCATCTTTTATGGTTCTTTCCTTCAGCGGATTTAATTATTTCCAAGCCATTGGAGTGTTTCCTTTCTCATTTGCTACAAGTATTGGAGCTCTCATTCTTGTTATAAGTTTAGCTGAAGATTATAACAGGCGTTTGGCTCACTAAACCTTGTTAAAGTTTTTCTTATCGATTATATACGCTTATAATGGACTACAGGGTTAGAGGCAGCGGAGTACAAAATCAAAACTAATTTATCTAAATGAATTGAAATCAGCACAGCGTATGTTTAGTATTAAAGACTACCTCCTAAATTATATTCCTTAATACAACTTTCAAAAATCAATCTCAACCTGCCTAGCCTTTTCCCGACTATGTTGACCACTGAGCTCCACAGCCCAGTTACTGGGAAACATGATCAATACAGTTTTCATGCATCATAATAGTTTTCCACGTATTCTTCTTGTGTGTAACTGGCGAAATGTGGGTGTAGTCTTAGATACACTTCTGCCCGACCCTTCGGTGATAACAGGTGTGATGTTATGTGTTATGTCTTCATGTGTTAAGAACAGTGGCCTATTCCACTAAATGTCTTATTTAAAAAAAAGATAATTAGAAATCTCTGTTTCTATGGAAAATTTAAACTCGGTCGAATTTAGCTGTAACACTATTTTTAGAAAATGTTCTTAACTAACTTTTTAGACCTATGTATCTTGCTTATGCATATGAAGTTTCATTAAAATCGGTTCATTCATTTCGAAAAACAAGAACTTGAAAGTTTGTATGAAATGCCGTACGTCGTAAACGCTCTTAACGAATGATTCCTTAAAGGCAAATAACTAAGTAAACAGGCCCAATGTCAACATTAATATACCTATCACGATTTCCTAAGAACCTAAATCTGACAAAAAAAAAAATAAGAACACGTACCTACAGTTCGGAACAGTTTTCAGTTATCTAACCAAGGGTTAACGCCATAACTACTCGTATAAAGGCTAAACCAAACTAAGGCAAGTTATCACTATTTAGGGGCTATAAGAATAATTAAAGTTTATCATGACACGTGACTGACGAAGGTCTGGTATTGCCTGAAACTGAAAGTTTCGTAATCTCGTGTGACAGTCTACGGGGAGACTGCAATAATGGTCCAGTTTGGGGATAAAGGATAGTGACAATGATAATAAATAAAGGCTAGTTTGTTTGTAAATAAGGAAACCGTAGCATGTAATGCGTCCAAAAGAAGTCGCTAGGAAAGGCTACACGCTGACGGCAGATTAAAAGTAAAATTTGGGCAGTTTGTTGCGCCACTTCTTCTTCCCAGCTAAAGCACTAGGAAGTGGTGTAGGGCGGGCGTGCCGGTGGACTGTCTTATGTAATTTTGACGTTCGAAAAGTACTGATTCTCAGCTTAGTTTGAATAAATGACTTTTTATTTTTTGATTTTGAAAGAACTTTAGGAAATACCGATTTTTAATATAATTATCAACAAATTTCTTTGATGTTTAAGTAAAGGTTTTATGACCCTCTTAAATGTCAATGAAGGTACCGTAACGCGATGAATACATAATACATTTTCAGTGTACAAGTTAAACGTTGAGCTCCTTAACTTTTATGTTGAGCTGTACGATTACTGACAGATGCTTGCACTGACTGGACAGGTCCACTCAATCTGTGTGGTTCTTTCCTCAAAAGATCATTTCAGACATCAACCTACATGGTCTTCACATGATCTGACCAAGATTATGTCTGGACTTTAAAAGAGACTGTGACCTCTGAGTTTGTTTCGGCCTTTCTTCTCAGAGTAGTCAGATAGGAAACGCCGGCCTCATCTAGTTTAAAAAAAAAATGTTTGACATGTAAAAGTGTTTGTGCCTACTTACAGAAGTAAAATCATTTATCATTTATCATAACGCGTTTTGTCTCTTCTCGACACATATGACGCGTCTCCAAGTTATGCGGTCTTCTGCAATGTGGATAGCTCGGTACATGTTGCCTCCAACAGTCTTCTTGATCGCGTCTGACCATCTTGCCGGTCCTCTGCCTTGAGCACGTTTTCCTTCCATCCGGCCCAGTACCCTAAGCCTTTCCTTTAACGATGCTTAGTTTAGTGCATAATATGTCCGAAAAAGCTAAGGGCACGCTCTTGGCATATCGTAGATAGCCGCTTAGTGACGTTGAATTCCTCCAGTATAGATTCATTCGTTCTCATGGCGATCCATGGTATACGAAGTAGCTCTGCCAACAGCTTTCGTGGCTTTTAATGCACAACGTTTTGGCGCGAGGCATTTTGTCTGCTGATGTCAAAAACTTCGTGTGCGTGTTAGGCCATAGGCTCTAGGATGTATCTACAACTTTATACCACTTAATATGCTAAGTTATTTGTTTAGATTTAGTTATTAAAATATAGAAAATAAAACTTAATCAATATAAATATGGAAATCATGTTACAGGCCACGACGCTTGACTAAGCCGCCCCCTAACTGTAAGTGAGTTGACGCGTGAATCACTTAGCACCTTTTTGCAAGTTATAGATAAGGGCATGAGTAAGACAGAAAAGCGCTTTGTCATGTTAGGTGAGGATGATAGAGCTTATTTAAAGTAAGTAAGTAACCTTAAAGAGCAAGTAATTACATAGGTATCGGCGGATATAAAATATCGAAAATACAGGGCATTTTTTTAATCACTAATTATCCAAATTTTCGCAGGGTGTTCTACCCATGAATATGAACAACTTACTATGGGACCAACTCTGAAATCACGAAGAAAAAATCAGCTGATTCATACAAAAGTTCAATACCTACTCGACCAAAATGTATGAAACAGCTGATTTTTTTTCGTGATTTCAGAGTTGGTCCCACAGTGAAAGTTGTTCGTTTTCATGGGTAGAACACCCTGCGAAAATTTGGATAGTGATTAAAAAAATGCCCTGTATATCGTAGTTTACTTTACACACACAAAGACCCAAAAACGTTCTACAGGTACATGTTACAGGTATAGTCAATAGGGATGATGACTAAAAATTTTTTTTTGTCCGTCAGGTAGATTATTAAAAAATATTGGACACGTATTTTTTCTTCTTTTACGTAATCAAACGATTACGGCGATACATTGAGGTACAATGTGGCATGACGTCACGCCTTGCTAGATTTTATACTGAATTATGACATAGCGACATGAATGAAAGTCGACTAACAAAAGGTATTTACACGGCAGATGTGAGTGGAAACGCCGGGAGGGGACGCCCTAGGAAGACATATAGTGATCTTATTGGTGATGTTCTTCAGAAAGGTCAGGTGCGTAGTACTCGCAACCGGCGTGCGTGTATGACCAGATGTATGAATGTAAACGAGGCAAAAGGAGTATGTAAGGATCGTAGCAGGTGGCGTTCTGTAGTTTCTGCCTACCCCCATGGGAAGAAGGCGTGAATTTATGTATGTATTATGACATAGCGAGCCCCCACTCCCCAACTTTAATGCGTTTTATTTAAGTAATTTTTTATTAACAAGATAAAGCAAAAATACATGTCTAATATTTTTTATTATCTGTCTGACGCACTAAATATAATTTCTTTTTTTACCCGGGCATCATCTCTATTCTAAAAAGTTATTTGTATTTAGCGCAGTTTAATCAAAAACTGATACCTACTTATGTCTGTCTATATTATCTAGTATGTCTGTCTAAATGCACCTCTCATTTCGTTATCAACAAATGCAGGCCAGGCATTCATAGCCCCATTATTCATAAAAACTTAATGACCATATGTAGTGTTGCCCTTCTCATTTGAATGTCATTAAAGTGAGAAGGCAATAGATTATTAAACTATATTATAATAAAATATTTATAAGCTGAACGTGGAAGAAGCAAAATGAGTTTGTGAGGACCGTAGCAGGCTTGATTTTATGTATGTCTATAAGATGTTTATGAATGCAGGATTAATCTTCTAAGGAAGGTTATTCTTCTAACCTAATCACTACAACCAAGGTTATTCTCTAACGAGAATCTAATAAATTCAAGAGCCATCTTTCTTCAAAGTGACCTTAACCTCTGCCCACCCCCGATAAGTGCAGCGTCAATATTTAATTACTCCAGTACTACGTATCTATAGTTTATAGAGCTATTTGTAATGCCAGCGATGTCTGCCGATAGATAATGAAACTCCAAGGTCTTGTGTAAAACTATCCGTTTATAAATACAGTGTCACTAGGTGGAATTGATTATTATGCCAGAGTCCTGTTTTACTAACCGTAATTGGTTTTAAAAACCTTTATTACACAAAAAAACAACCAACCGACTGCCTCGTTGGTCTAGTGGTCACAAGCGCTACTGCTGAGGATGAGCTCCTGGGTTTGATTCCCAGGTCGGGCAAAGTGTAATTAGGTTTTTCTATCTGGAATTTCTCAGTAGCAGCCCGGAGTCTGGATTTGTGGTCGGTAGATGGCAATAGGCTCGCCCCCCATTACATGGGACTTAAACATAACTGGCGAAATGTAAGTGTACTATAGGTACACATCTGCCTAACCCTTCAGGGAAACAAGGCGTGATGTTATGTAAAACAACTGACTTCCAACAAAAACACTACAAAGTGAAAAATAACTTTAATTTCGGAAGTCGGTGTCTTTGGATCTGTATTTAAATTTTTGCCACCGACTTCCGAAATTAAAATTATTTTTCACTTTGCAGTGTTTTTTTTTCAAAGTCAGTTGTTTTCGCGTGTAGGAAAGTTTTTTATTTTTCACTTTTCAGTTGTAGTATCTTCCCCACACCAATTCGTATACCACTGCTTGCCATGTAAATAACAGTGACTGGAAGTATTATAACATCATAAAGATACACAAAGTGGATTAAATACGTATTATCGTAGCTAACTCAAAAACTGCTCAAGCAAAGACAATAAAATTTATGTGGGACCACTGCGCAAGCGTCCTCTGCCAAATAAAAAAGAATTTTCAAAATAGGTTCACAATTAACAAAAAAAAAAATAAAAAATACATAGACGAACATACCTCCTCCTTTTTTGAAGTCGGTTAAAAATTGACTTACCTACTGAGCTGCACTAAGTTTACATTGTGGAATGCAATAGCTAAATTGAGTACCTACATGAGTATCCGCTAATATAGTCGCGATGTATTTGCAGAAAAGCATAGATGTCCCTGTCAGCCCTTGTGCCCGAGATACATGAGGCCAGTTTTTCAAAGCTAGGATAGCAAGCTAGAGCCTCGGTCTACTATCCTGGCTTGCTGTCCTGGCTTGGCACATGCTAGCGCTGTTTACACGATGCAAGTAAATTTTAAGCTAAAAGCATTGCGGTGACTGATGCCCGTTTTCACCGACATCCCCTATTCTACCACCTACGTATGGGACCTTTAGCTTAAAAGCTCCCTCAAACTAGCCCCTAAATTAAATTTCATTTCAAAATCATTTTTACCACTTAACTAGAGGACACATAACTAAGTGACATTTTGTTTTCGATAGTAGTGACTGATTCGTCTTTGAACTTATCGATTTCGCCCACCTAAATTTAGGGGACCTTTTAACGTATAACTGACCCCTTACTGTTGGTGAAAAAGAAACCACCTTTTAACAGCCCCCTAACCGTTCTTATGGGATCCCCTAAACTTAGGGGATGTCGGTGAAAACGGGCATTAGTCCGTTAAGAGTAAAATCATCCGATTGGGTACTATCTTCGCCGGCCACACGAGGCTAGTAGACAAGCCAGGATAGTAAAATCGGTGGTAGGGGGCAACTAGCTCGAAAATAGAACTATCACACTAGCTTACTATCTTTCTTACTAGCTTACTAGCCTAAAAATGAGGATAGTTTTGCATACACGAGACTAGTGACTAGCATGTTAGCTTACTACCACTATTTTGCTATCCTAGCTTCTAAAAATAGCCTTGTGTAACCCGGGCATTAGGGTTACTTTGCAAGGACTAGTAAGGGAATATTGAATGCTGCGGTCAGAGACGAAAGTCGATTAAGGGGAAGCGCTAAGGTAGCCCGCGAAATTCAAATTTTCTTACGATTTTTGCGATTTGCAGCTCAGTGTCTGTGTTGATTAAAGTATGATTCGCGACCGTAACAAATATGTATTTACATAATTATAATCATTAGAATCAGTAAAACAACTCCTTAAGTTACTATAATCCTCAAATGTTAAGATTTCATGAAATATTCATTCACAAGGATTACGATTACTTGCTCTTGAGAGAGGACTTTAAATGATTATAATTCTGTAAATACATATTTGTTACAGCCGTGAATCATATTACATATCAATATACACCTACTACTGACCTGCAAATTGCAAAACGCAAGAAAATTTGAATTCCGCGGGCTACTCTGGCGCTTTCGCCTTAAGGGGGAAGCGCTAAGGTAGCCCGCGAAATTCAAATTTTCTTACGTTTTTTGCAATTTGCTGGTCAGTGTTAAGTTGTACGTTGATGAAAATATGATTCGCGGCCGTAACAAATATGTATTTACAGAATTATAATCATTTAAAGTCATCAACACAACTCTCTAAGACCAAGTAAACCCCAAGAATTACTATTTCATGAAATCTTGACATTTGGGGATTATACTAACTTAACAAGTTTTATTACTGATTGTAATGGTTATAATTCTGTAAATACATATTTGTTATGACCGCGAATCATATTTTAATCAACGTACAACTTAACACTGACCAGCAAACTGCAAAAAACGTAAGAAAATTTGAATTTCGCGGGCTACCTTAGCGCTTCCCCCTTAACCCAGTTGTTACTGAAACTTTTTTTTATCTCGTAACACAGTAATTTTTTAGTATTGTTACCTTGATGCATATAGTAAACATGGAAAAATACCAAGAAAAATCTGAGTTTTCAGGAAATCTCGGAAAATGCGGATCGTTTTAACGATCAGTAGTAATAGGCAGGTAGGTGAACGCGCACACGCACCACTTTATCGATTGTATCATATTTTAAATTAGAAAAAAACACAGTTATTACTATGAAAAAGGCTTTATTATCTAATTGAAAAACGTTTATTAACAAACAAGTCTATGTAGGCGTATGGTAAGTAACAAAATATGTTTTAGGGTGCAAATGGATTTTACATTTGTCATTAATTCTTCACTCGTTGCCACATTGCCCACTTTGTTCTTTTGAATCGCGTAAATATTTGTATATTTAACCAATAATTCGATAACACAGTCATCAAACATACAATCAAAGTAATACATGGGCGTTAGAAGGTGTCTTGGCCCATGGTGTTCTTGCCATTGTGGTCGGTCGTTAGGATTATGGCGATTTCTCCAAGTATAATTTTGATATTTTGGTACAGTTGGGTCAACAAAAGGAACGGCTGACGTGCTGCTAATAACTGGAGCTGTATTAGATGGAGATGGCTCAGGTTGACGACCTTCCACAATTAGGGGTTCTTCGGTGGTTCGACTTCTTTTTGCTAAAGAAGACAAGGGTACACTGTCCTCGTCACTCTCGGAACACATGTATTCTATCTCAGCAGGAGCTCATGAGCTGAGAACATAGATAGAAATATATATATATATATATAACAACTGACATGAGAAAATAACGTAAAGATTTATATGAGATTATATCAAACCTAGAAGATAGTTCAGAGGTACAAACTCCTCATCACCAGAATCTTCATTTGTGATATCAGCATTCGCGTTATCTGGTGGTAAATCTTGGAAATGGGGCATCATCTAATTTTTCCAATTCGTCAATGATTTGATTGAGAGACAATGGTTTTTTGGTATTCCTGGATCTGAAAGTTAAATATAGGTACATCCCCAAATTACTACCGATCGTTAAAACGATCATCAAATATAATATCATTTGTTTTTTATAAAAGATATGACAAGATCAAATTTTATTTCACAGTTTTGATAGACAGGTTATAAATTTATAAAAAACGTGCATAAAATAAATTTCAATCACAAGTTAATTTGTAAACACTTACCCTTTTGAAGACTTAGTGAAAGCTAATTACGCTAATACGAATTAAAATACAAAAGCACTTCAAAATTATGATCATAAGATAATGATCTATGCACCGAAACACTGTCAAACGATCACGGCGGCGATTGGTTAACAATAAGCTAAAGTTATCCGCTCGTTTATATTTTTAAATTGAGGGTATTCCTCATACTATTTTTTGATCTTTATAACGATCGGTCGTTGTAAATGGGTTAAGAACGTTTACATTCTAGTCTCAATCTGTCAAAATTACTTCTAATTTCCCTACATTCACATAACATAACATAACATCACGCCTTGTTTCCCCGAAGGGTTAGGCAGAGGATAGGATAGGATTAGGATTTAGGAGGTTAGGATTTCCCTAAATTTTTCACAAGTTTTTGCCATTGATTGTTGCTGAGATGAGATTGCGACTAATTTTTAACGTTTTTAATTCCGGGAATTGGCCTTCAGGAGTCACACATCAGTTGCATTTTAGAATTTCGGTGAGAACTTTCATTTCTTTTGCAGCCATAGATATGTGTATTTCTATGTTTGCAGCCCTTCAAATGAGAAAAGAAAACGTCTCAGAATTGATCTTGTATAGAATTATAAGTATACTTACCTAACTTGTAAACCAAATATTCTTGCCCAATTAAAGGGTTCTTCAGTTTATACTTACCGTCATTTTATAAATTAACATAACGTCACGCCTTGTTTCCCTGAAGGGTTGGGCAGAGGAGTACCCATAGTACACCCACATTTCGCCAGTTATGTTTAAGTCCCATGTAATAGAGGGCGAGCCTATTGCCATCTACCAGGCACAAATCCAGACTCCGGGCTGCTACTAAGAAAATCCAGATAACCCAATAACACTTTGCCCGACCTGGGAATCGAACCTGGGACCTCATGCTCAGCGGTAGCGCTTGTGACCACTATACCAACGAGGCAGGCACTACATATATTCAATCAGTTTTATAAATTAAGGCAACAATAGCCAAGTTTAGTGATTTTAAACTGAAGGTCACGTCAAAACGAGTAGTGTTAATGAGTATGTCTAACGCGAATAAAACACTGAGAATCACGCAAAAACTATCAAGCATATTTTATGAAACCTTCACCATTTTAAAGATAATTTAATTAATTATCTTTTATTATACGTGTATTGATAATAATACCTTTTGTTTTATCTATACAAATAAATAAAATAGTAGTGTCTGTTTGTACCTAATATCAAAATAAAAACTTTTTAATAAATGCATAAAAACGTATATACGGTATCGGGCGGGTCGGGGGACGAGGGATTTTTGAAATATTGCTGTTTTTTTTAGTATATTTAGTATCTTACGACTTTCACGCGAACGAAGTCGCGGGACACAGCTAGTGTACCTATAATAAATAAAAAATGCGTAGAATTTGGGACAACGCTCCTTGATGGCCGAGTCCTATTACTTTGGGTGGACGTACGACGCGTCGCGTGGGCTCAGCACGGAACACGCAAGCTATGCACTCAAGACCGATGGCATATATCTGCGTCTTAAGACCGTAGTAAAGTAACTTATCAATGTAATGTATCTGTCTTGATCATAACTATATACAGTTCGTATCTATATACTTCCTTACTAATAAAAGTATTATATCAGGTGAACACACACAGTTACACACCGATTTCTCTCTTTCAGTCATCAGTAATTTGACTTAAGAAAGAAGAAGACAAAGCGTTGTGTAACTATACAGACGCTATACAACGTTTATTAGTAAGGAGGTTATTGTAAACCTGTTATTACATAGTGAAAGTATTTACTAGAAAAGTATTCACTTCAAAAGTGCCTTTTAATGGCCTACTTTAAATAAATTATTTGACTTTGATACTAAAGTAATTGATTTATGCTTGAGCATCGTAATGAAATACGGGCCTGAAACTTCCCGAATCCGTTTGGAAACTAACAGTGGCGCAGCTACAATTATCATTAGAGGGAAACCTAAGAAAACATTGTTCAGTTCTCATGAACTCAAACAAAAAACTGTAGGTTTTTAATCTTATGATGTATTAAACTGGTATTAAATATAAATTGTGTAATATGATGTGATACACAGTTACACACACAGGTGTACCATATTATTTGGCAATAGTAGACACTAAAAAGAGTGGTTGTTCCGATGGGAAGCCGGTAGGAATCGGGTTGTTTGAAGGCTACGCCCCTGGAAAATACTATCAGAAAGAAGACACTAATGCCTGCTCCATTCTACCACAGCACAGGAATCGAAATAAGCTAAGACATTCAGCCATTCATGTGGCCCAGTCTTACCAAGGGGTATCGTATTACCCAGTAACTGGGTTGTGGAGGTCAGATAGGCAGTCGCTCCATGGTAAAATATACTGGTATTCAGCTGCATATATATATGTACAAAATACTGGTATTCAGCTGCATCCGGTTAGACTGGAAGCCGACCCCAATATAGTTGGGAAAAGGCTAGGCAGATGATGATTCAGCCATTCATGGGACTTAAACATAACTGGCGAAATGTGGGTGTACTATAGGTACACCTGTACCTAACCCCTTCGGGGAAACAAGGCGTGATGTTACGATGTTATGTTATTCAGCCATCTCCCGCAACATCCTAGTTGAGGTGCGACACGTGGAAAATCTTATTTCAATTTTGCACTTTCATGAAAGTTCTCTCCATTTTCGTTTTCTTCTCAAGTGGGTACTTATTAAAAGATGTGATTTGAGGTAGATCGAGTATCTGTTTTCATAAAAGGCGACGATGACACGCTTATTACTGAATTGCTTTTATAAGATCAAGGTGTGCTTGCAAAAGTTTCTTTAGCAAATAGCAAGGATAATTATTTCCTGGTTTACGTTCTGAATGATTAAGCTTGCCAGTACCTGACTGAATGGTACCTAAACAACGCATGGTAAAGACCAAAAAGACAAAAAGATATCGTCTGAGACAAAATATATTTTCTTACTTTCATTTTTAGAAACGAGAGGTTAATTTAAAAGTATTATTCGTAATTCTACCCATTAGCAAGTCTATTGGGGTGTTAAAGTTTCCATTCGAATTAAGTCCCGAGACCAGTCGAGCAACAAAAAACAACAGTATTTTATTACAATGAAGGACATATTTTAATGCATCCAATACCTACATCTGCATATAAAATCAACACTACATTATAGACCGTTTTAAACAAATACAGATAGATAGATAGATAGAATACTCTTTATCTTGTACACCATAAGAATTACAGATACAGGCTGTCTCTGAAAAAGAACTAACTTTGTAGATGCATAAAAAATTAACAAATATATATTTATACTAGCTGTCCCCCGCGACTTCGTTCGCGTGGAAGTCGTAAGATACACAATATACTAAAATAAGAGCCACATTTTAATAAAACTTCCTCGTCCCCCGACCCGTCGCGTTGCATCGCCTGCCCGCGCTATTACTTCGTTTTCGCTTAGTGTTCTTTCTGACTTTTTTCTTTTTGCTCGGTTCCTAAGGGTCATAGGGTGATATTAAATAACCAATAACTATTGTAGAGAATTGGGCTACCAAAAATGCAAAATTTTTCAAATCCGACTTTTTGTTCATAATTTTTTGGGTTTTAATTTTTTTGCGCGGAAACCTAATTATTTTTCTAAAATAAATAGCCTAAGTTACCCGCCGTAACATCAGCTATCTACCAGCGAAAGTCCCGTTAAAATCGGTCCAGCCGTTTCGGAGATTAGCCGGAACAAACAGACAGACAGACAAACATTTTTTAAATTGCTTTTTTGTTATAACCGTATATACTTTCATATGCATTTAGTAAAAAGTTGTTATTTTGACGTTACAAACAGATACTTCAATTTCATTTATTTGTATAGATTTACAAGTTAAATTACAAAATCATAAACTAAAGACATGGGAAAATTACTTTTTGAATATAACATTATTCAAATGTCATCCTTCGCGGCTCTGGCACTCTTTTCAGTACACTTCCCTAAAAAGCTGATTTCGATGAGAGGTGACATCAGATGTTCAGATGGCTCCCGAGGAGCCTAGTCCTCACACCTCCGGATTTTTTGCTCTGGGGTTATCTGAAGAGTCGGGTGAATCCACCAACCATATCTGAATTGAAGGAAAACATTAGACAAGAAATCATCAACATTCCTACTCAACTTCTGAGGCGCAATTTCATGAATGTTAGAGATCGCTTTGAAGAGTGCCAGAGCAGCGAAGTATGACATTTGAATAATGCTATTTTCAAAAAGTGATTTTCCCATGTCTTCAGTTTCTGACTTTGTAATTTAACGTGTATACTTAGTCTGGCCATAAATACTGTTACAATTAAAAATAAACAAAATATTATATTTGAATTTGGAATCTGTCATTTTTATATGATTGTTCATTGAGTTTTCTCATTTTGGCGCCAATATATTGTACAATATTTTGCGATATTAAAATGGAGTGGGGTGATAAAGAGAACCGGATCGCTGTGATTGCATTACACTAAGTAGGTATGGAGCCAAATGCAATTTTTAAAACTCTCTATACGCTTGGTATTAGTAAAATGTTTGTGTACCGGGCTATTAATAGGTACAATGAGACCTCCTCTGTTTGTGACAGAAAAAGATCTGACTGTCCACGTAGTGTTCGTACGAAAAAGGTGGTCAAAGCAGTAAGGGAAAGAATTCGAAGAAATCCTGTCCGAAAGCAAAATATTTTATCTCTGAAGATGAAGATAGCACCTAGACCCATGTCGTGTATTTTAAAAGATGACTTAGGACTTGCAGCCTATAAGAGACGTACTGGTCATTTCTTAACTGATAATTTAAAAAAGAATAGGGTGGTAAAATCGAAACAACTACTGAAGAGGTACGCAAAGGGAGGTCACAGAAAAATTTTGTTTACGGATTAGAAGTTTTTTACAATTGAGCAACATTTTAACAAACAAAATGACCGTATTTATGCTCAAAGCTCTAAGGAACCTTCCCAATTAGTCGACAGAGTGCAACGTGGGCACTATCCGACTTCAGTGATGGTTTGGTGGGGTATTAGCTATGAAGGAGTGACTGAGCCATTGGATACTTTTGTGAAAAAAGGTAGGTATCAAAACATCGGCACAAGTGTATTAAGATACCATTCTTGAGAAGGTAGTGAAGCCCCTTAACAACATCATGTTCAATAACCAAGAATGGTCCTTCCAGCAAGACTCGGCGCCGGGTCATAAAGCTCGGTCTACGCAGTCTTGGTTGGAAACGAACGTTTCGGACTTCATCAGAGCTGAAGACTGGACGTCGTCTAGTCCCGATCTTAATCCGCTGGATTATGAATTATGGTCAGTTTTAGAGAGTACAGCTTGCTCTAAACGCCATGATAATTTGGAGTCCCTAAAACAATCCGTACGATTGGCAGTGAAGAATTTTCCCATGGAAAGAGTGCGTGATTGATAACTGGCCTCAACGTTTAAAGGACTGTATTGCAGCCAATGGAGACCACTTTGAATAAGCTTTTTATATTTTAAATTGTTTTATATTTATGTATTAAACTAACATACTGTAAAAGTAATAAATGTTATTTGCAATAGAATTTTTTTTTCTTTGTTTCAGTATTTATGGTAAGACTAGGTATATAAATATACATATTTGTTAATTTTTTATGCATCTACAAAAGTTAGTTTTTTCTGAGACACCCTGCATAAATGTAGAAATTTTACATGGGGTGACACAAAGCACAAGGCAATAATGTTTATTATATGTATATGCAAGTTAAAACTTTCTATTTGCTTTTATGAGTGTTGCATAAGCTGTATAATCGAGTTAGGCTAGCGTGTCTAGTCTAGTAATAAACTGAGGTAATGTCTGATTTGCATTCGTTTATAACTTGGTCGAATAGCAGGAAGCCAAAGTGTCTCAGATTTTGGGAATACGGGTACAGCATTTACATAACCGTTTAGATTGAAGGTAACTGTGTATTTGTATTTTACGACAAGTTATATTAATGTTAGTGTAAGAATAATAAATAGTCCGAAAGAATTTCAGGTTTTCAACTTAACCCACACTGCGACTCTCCTGACCACATAAGAGAAGCTACGTCATCGAGAGATCTTACAGGACGCAACGATACTCCTCTGAAGGTAGTCTGTTGGCTCGTCCTGTTTAAGTGTTTACCAGCGTAATGATTCTAAGTGCGCAGTGTCAATGTGAATATATTTTAACTCCATTATCCTGTGTTTAGTAAAAAATAAAATTTCTTAAAACATTACGTAACGTTACGTAAACGAAGCAAAAGGGATTCGTAAGGATCGTAGCAGGTGACGTTCTGTAGTTTCTGCCTACCCTCACGAGAAGAAGGAGTGAGTTTATGTATGTATGTTATTACTAACAATTGCAGTATTATGCTTCTTTAATTCTCTATGAAGCATTATATTTTGCGTAGCATGTATTGTCTATTTTCCTTTAACTGTTCAAGGTTCTAATGCCATCATGACTTCAGTGCGCGAGAGAGACCTAGTTATACATGACCGATAACGCCATCCCTTTTTCGGAATGGAATCATGATGGCATTACTACTTCATAATACCCTGTTTTTCATTTCCTCTATGAAGCACACTGGGTATAAAATTATGTTTCTGTGTCAATCCTATTTAGCTGGTGTTAACTGGATTGTCAGCGCTACGTCGACGGCAGATACTGCAGTAAGTGAATGGCATGAGTGTAGTTCTTGATAAATCACACGACTTTATTTATCCACGCTGCTTTTTTATTGGCTAGGAAGCTGCCACGATGGTGTTCTACTCATCATTATTGACAACTTTTACTGCGAGACCAAACCTGAAATCGCGAAATAAAATTAGCTATTCCTTACACTAATTTATGTTCGCATAACTCGTCGAAATGTAGGGAACAGCTGATTTTTTTTTCGCGACTTCAGGTTTGGTTCCATAGTAAAAGTTGTTCCTAACGATGAGTACAACACTATCGTGGCAGCTCCCTGGCCAGTAAAAAGCAGCGTGTATATGTAGGTAAGATAAAACTATGCTGCAAGTTCGTGTAGGTAGAATATCTGATTGACAATGATCAGTAAGTTCTTAAGCCAACCTTTGGGCATTTTAAGTTCTTAGAGCTTTCTTTATTACCTGTTCTTATTTTTTCATTTATTCGCCGTGTGTTTGTTGGCTTTGTTTTGAAAAGATACCTATGGATTTTTTAAAGAAATGTGTTAATGTGAAATGAAAATAATTATGTTGCCTGCACACTGTGTGTGAACTGTACATGTATTAGGCTTGCCATAGTATTTTAGAGTGAAGTCCGGACGGGCCAGCGAAGTCAGAGTAACTTTATTTTTACGTATTTTAATTCAAGCGTCGGTTGTAGAGACTGTTTCTAGTGTACAGGAGAGGAGAGAGTCTCAAGTCTCAGAGAATTTAAGATGGATGCCTATTAGTAAGTAAAAAACTCAAAATCAACATTAATGCTGTAACGTAGGTAATCGATTTGTGCGAGCAAATATTAAAAATCCAGGGAAAAATCCGAACATGGTTGCCAAATCCGGACAATCCGGTCTGAATCCAGACGTATGACATGCCTATGTATATACCCTCGGCCTTCGCCTTCGATATATAAGGTCGTTATAACATCCTCCATATACAACCTCCTCGCAATGAAGTGAGGCGAACTTTTCATCAAAACCCATTCAAACCAGCCGGCTTACGGTAATATCAATTCCATCGTTTCCCAGCCTATAATGATTCAATCAAATCTATTCCTTACAGCTCCCTATCTACCACTAAACATTCTCTTAAAGGTAATAAACAGTATAACAAGATAGACATTTGAATTTCCTCCGCTGCCTTCAGTATTTCGTGGGCGGATATTTCAATTTGTCTAAGATTATCTTCGCACCAATATTACATTGTAGATTTTCCTTGAGCGGTTATATTAAGACGCAGCGGAATAAAAATTATTTATCTCAAGTTAACTTTATTAGATTTTGGGCTTTCGCTTATACAAATATGTAGGCAAAAGCTACCAGAAATATCCATAACTATGTAAATTAACGAAGATTTTACTTTTTATTGACTGCGATTTTAAAGATAGCCAGTGCTGCCCGGCGATCGCGATAGCTATCTCGACTTCGAGATGACAATATTTGTATGGAAAAAGGTCAGCGAGATATTCCGTAATTGCTGTTTATTGTAAAAACAACTTATCCAGAACGGCTAGACAAAGGGCCATTCTATGATCGAAAACAATGATGGAAAAGTCAAAAATGTGTGGGACTGACATATGTAAGCTACCGACAAGCTTATGTCAATCCTGTTGAAAGGTGTTGAAGAAATAGAAACACTTTGAAAGCGATTGCCGCTCGTCTAGGCCCTCAGCTCTCGATTTTTTGCTTAGTTTCTACTAAGTCAAGTAAGGCAAATCTCCGATATATACGTTCTTTGGAAACGGCCGTTTTAACGAGTCGATTGCATAGCAGAAAGCCAATTACCGTAATTAGAAACGTTCAAAACCAACTCGTAATCTCCCCTCGGCGACAACCAATGTCAAAAACATAATATGTCAAAAATAAAGGTAAATTAGATGTATTTTTGACAGATTGAGATTATAATGCAAATAACGTTATTAAAAATACGGGAGTGGATTACTTTTAGGGTGGGTTCGCTTCAGTAGCCCGCAAAATTCAAATTTTCTTGCGTTTTTTGCAATTCGCAGGTCAGTGTCAGGTTGTATGTTGACCAGAGATTCGCGACCATAACAAATATGTATTTACATAATTAGAACCATAAGAACCATCAGCACATCTCTCTAAGTTAGATTTGTTCTAAAATGCCATGATTTAGGAAATCATGACATTGAATCATATATTGATCAACATACAACCTGACACGCTAATAAATCCACCTGCAAGGCTTTGTAATTACGTCTAAGCTCTTTAATAAAATGAGAAAATCTGCCACAGAAATCTACAACTACCATATTGTTTTGTATGAGCTTATTTAGTGATGCTTTACGATTCGCGTAAGTCGTTATAAAACGACAGGAGGGCCTCGACGAGTGGCAATCGCTTTCAAAGGGCCCCGTGTTTCTACAGCGACTTTCAAGAGGATCGACATTATCTCTTCTGCAGCTTATGTCTGTACTGTAAAGGTTAGATACATGCAAAAGGCGACCTTATGTCGTACATGCATTTAGAAAAATAACTACGGTTACATTCGATCATTCAAGCGAATTTGGCATTAATTTTAAATAAAAAATTATTAGGTTTTTGTTTCGGAAAAAACAAGCGTGAAAAAGTAGTCGCTTAATGTAGTGCACATTTCTCTGAGATAAGCTGATAAATCCTAACTAATGTTATTACATATGCGAAAGTGAGTTGGTTTGTTACGCTTTCACGCTAAAACAGCTAAACGAATTTGGATGAAATTTGGCACATAGGTAGACCATGACCTGGGTTAGGACATAGTATACTTTTTATCTTGATACTTCGTACGTTCCCGTGGGATATTTTCAGACATCCACGCGGGCGAAGCCGCGGGCAAAAGCTAGTACAAAATAAATATCATTCAAGTTTATCATGTATTTATTCTACGTCACCACACACTACATTACACATTACAGTAGGTACCATGCATTGTTTGTTGGCTTTTCCATCACCGTCATCGCTGATAGAATGAATGCCACTTTGTCTATGACCTAAACTCTATTCGTCTATGTGACAGTTAGACATTTTCAACCCTAGTGAAGATTAAATTTAATGGAAATTGTTGTCAAAAAATTGACTAAGCAATGCTCAGGTCGACTGTACCTACTCATAGGATACGTGTACCATCAGAGAAAAGTTAAACTGAACACCGGGAAAAAATCCCGTGCACACGATGACCACATCTGTTAGCAAGCGTTACTATAGCGGCCGAGCGCTGCAAGCAAGAATAGTCCTTACGGTGTTCAAGTTTCTCTGCTAGTACCGTAGATATAAGAAACAGTTTTTTATATTTCTATGGCTAGTACCTCATCAAGGCTAAAGGGCGTCTCACACACACAGAAGATAATATGAATTATCTTCGACATATCGCTCACCGTACAATTTAATGGAACCACCACACACATTGAAGATAATATACAGTGTGAGCCTTTATAATCTGCACATATCGAAATGAGGGAATCTATGCTTAATTTTATCGACGGAAAAAATGTTAAAAAAAATCTAAATATTTATTAATATTTTTTATGGATTTTTAAAAAAAATTGTTTGCTTTTGTGACCCCAGTGTATACAAAACTGTGTAACTTTTAAACTAAACGATTTATCACGATGAAACAAACTCTATAATGTTTGGAAGTAATTAGGTGTCGTCATAAAATAAAAATTATGGAAAAAAAATAGCCACATTTAAAAATAAACATTTTTGTTTGGCAAAAATCTGATTTTTTTTCATTAATTTTTACAAAAATTGTAAAATTTCTCAATAACATGCCCCCATCACCTTCTTTTTTTATAACTTTAAGTTATTCTTCATTGTATTAGGAACCTAACGGTAAAAATTGCATGTTTTTAACTCAACCCCAACATTTTTTATCAAATGTCAAAGAAAGGCCCAACGCATAGCTACGCACATTGTTTAGCAGGTAGATAAACTTTTTTTTGTTAACTTTGTTGTGAATGCGCGCGGGTCGTTTCAAAGATGGCACTCCGAACGCGGAATCGTATTGTTCTCATAAGGGTGGTTTGTTTGGGATGATAATTAATGCAAAAGAGTTCAATTGAAACCCATTTATTATTAAATACAAAATTTAATGCATCAGGTTCTCAAAATGTCCACCTCGTTGTTGTAAACACAAAGCCGCGCGAATTAGAATTTGGTGTGTCGCTCTCCTTATCATTTCGGGATCATTGCGAATATCATTCGCACAGTTTATTATGCGGTCACGCAAATCGGCCTCACTGTTGATGGGGGTACTGTAGACGCGTTGCTTCATGGTCCCCCATAGGAAATAATCAAGGGGCGTCAAATCGGGTGAACGCGCAGGCCACCCTACAGGTCCTTGCCGGCCGATCCATTTGTCATGATAATTTTCGTTTAAAAATCTTCTTACATTTGTAGCGTAATGGGCAGGACATCCGTCCATCTGGAGAAACATCCTTTGACGCACAGCCAGTGGGACATCTTCCAATAACTGAGGCATATCATCTCTCAATAGACTTAAAAATCTTTCACCAGTCAACGTTCTCGGCAATATGACTGGTCCAATCAACATGTTATCGATAAGACCAGCCCAAACATTTATCGAAAATCTTACTTGGAAAGTAGATGACCGTTTCAGTTTCGGGTTTTCACCTGCGCGGCACCATCTGTGTAAATTTCGACAGTTAGTAATACCGTCTCTAGTGAATGTCGCTTCGTCCATCCATAGTATTTTTCTTGGAAAGTTTGGGTTTGCTCTGGTTTTTCTTTGAATCCATGTGGACATCACACACCTTGGACGCCAGTCTACGTCTTCATGTAGATGTTGCACCCTTTGATAGTGATAAGGATGCAATCCTTCTTTCTTTAAAATACGCCACACTGATTTTTGGGATATTCCGTGACGAAGAGCCAGTCGTCTAGTACTTATGGATGGATCAGCAAACAAATCACTTAATACTGCTTGTTCAGTAGCCGCATCAATAATTACTTGAGGTGGCTCGCGACGATCTCTACTTGATCCAAGTCCAGTGATCGACAACCTTCTGTGAACTTCCTGGAAGTTTCGGGCAGATGGCACTGGTTGCCTGTTAGGATACGCAGCTATGTAAGCCGCGCGCGCAGCTCTGGCACTTCCTTGTCCCACTCCATAATAAAAATGTATGTCGGCGATGTGTGCCGGGGAAAATTCACTTAAACGCGGCATCATGTAGCAGCGAACGAAAGTTATGAAAGTCCAGCGAACGAAAGTACCGAAACACATGTAGCAGCGGCGAATAATTCGGAGCGACTGCCAGTCTGACATCTGTCATAATTCAAGTTCCTTTGGCTGGCCCTACCTCCCCGACCTGCGCACATTCAAAAGAAAGTTTATCTACCTGCTAAACAATAGCTATGCGTTTGGCCTTTCTTTGACAGTTGATAAAAAATGTTGGGGTTGAGTTAAAAACATGCAATTTTTACCGTTAGGTTCCTAATACAATGAAGAATAACTTAAAGTTATAAAAAAAGAAGGTGATGGGGGCATGTTATTGAGAAATTTTACAATTTTTGTAAAAATTAATGAAAAAAAATCAGATTTTTGCCAAACAAAAATGTTTATTTTTAAATGTGGCTATTTTTTTTCCATAATTTTTATTTTATGACGACACCTAATTACTTCCAAACATTATAGAGTTTGTTTCATCGTGATAAATCGTTTAGTTTAAAAGTTACACAGTTTTGTATACACTGGGGTCACAAAAGCAAACAATTTTTTTTAAAAATCCATAAAAAATATTAATAAATATTTAGATTTTTTTTAACATTTTTTCCGTCGATAAAATTAAGCATAGATTCCCTCATTTCGATATGTGCACATTATAAAGACTCACACTGTATATATGTCGTATTAGAGTTTAGGTATCTTAAGATACTGGCCGATTTGCGAGTTATATTAATAGTTGAGATAGTTGCCGACTTTATCTTAAGATAAACAACAGGATGTCCTAATATTCGCGTAAAAAATAAACAACGATTTTTGGGTAGCCTTTATTATAAAGCGTTAAATATTCTATTATGTGTACTTAGTTAGTGCAATACAAAATATTGCTAACTAACACTTCCTATAGTAATATGTTGGTAAAAAAAAACAGTGAATACCTTTTTATAGTATACTATCTTCCGCCCGCGACTTCATCCGCGTGAAATTTCTTGTTCCCCCGACCCACCCCGTCGAATCTCATCGCCTACCCGTGCTGTTAATTCGTTTTCGCTTAGCGCTCGTTCTTACTTTTTTCTTTTTGCTCGGCTTCTAAGGGTCCTAACGTAATATTACATACCTATAGCCTTCCTCAAGAATTGGGCTATAAAACACAAAAAGAATTTTTTAAATCCGACTGCGAACACTAATGCATTATTTTATAGCAAATTTCATTACCATTAAAAAGGTCATAGTGAGCCAACCTTAAAAGACATATGCTATCGCGGACTTTTTTTTTAGAACTTTTTAAGAGGAACAATTCCGTCATACATGATTTTTACGTAACTTTACCTAACCGTTTACGCAGCGCATGCAACGGAAGCTCTCAAAAGAAATAAATTTTGCCCGTTTTTGCATCATTTTTCATTGATGCTCCGCGCCTATTGGTTGTAGCGTGATGTTATATAGCCTATAGCCTTCCTCGATAAATGGGCTATCCAACACTAAAATAATTTTTCAATTCGAACCAGAAGTTCCTGAGATTAGCGCGTTCAACCAAACAAACAACTTCAGCTTTATAATATTAGTATAGATAAAGTGTTATGTTAGTAACCTACAATAATTTGCATGGCGCCTTAGGTGCGCTGACAGAACATCATCTAGAATTTACCTAAAGATGATGTTCAGTCAGCGACAAAAGTTACGGAATTTTGGTTGATTATACCATAGAACCTAATTATTATTTTAATTCTATCTATACTAATATAATGCTGAAGAGTGTTTGTTTGAACGCGCTAATCACTGGAACTACTCGGCAGACAGATTTGAAAAATTCTTGCATTTGGTAGCCCAATTCTTGAGGAAGGTTATAGGCTAACATTACGCTACGACCCTTCGGAGGCGAGCAAAAAGAAAAACGAAGTTATAGTGCGGGCGGAGATGCGATGAGACGCGGTGAGTCGGGGGCCGAGGCCGGCCGTCCGACCTGAACGTTTTCTGGTTATTATGTGGTCTACCCAGATTTTACGATTTTTAATGGTCGATGCAACTTGATTATTGAATCCACTGTTCCAATCTTCGTCAGATGAGCTGTCAAGTAGGTCTAGCAATATTAAGTTTTGTATGCGCCTCATTACAAAAACTGAACAGCCTTTACAAGGAACAAAACACGCTCTCGTGACATATTATAGTATCTTAGGTGTGTGTGTGACGCCCTTTATGTGACTGTCACCAAGAATTTCACAATTACCTAATGTGATAGGGAGTTCTGAAGTTATAGTAACCCGCATTCCTTTTTCTATCACAACGTGTACCTATTTATCCAAAAGGATCAATAACTAAACTAACTCAGAAATAACATTAAGTCGCTGAGTATTGCGACACTAGTTTACCTGAATATCTGGAACATTTCCTGATCAATCCATAGTATTACTGTCGCCTTATATTGTGACTTGACGTTTATGCTTTTATATTTCAACACGGAAATGCAAGGAAGGCTCCATTTCACGATGAATGGGTTTAAAGTCGGTTTGAGCGCCGTGGACAACGAATGATCTTCCTTTATGTACCTAATGTTACTTATACTTTGCATACTGTTGTTGGAGCTACTGTTGGAGGGGCTCATGGCTAAATAATAACAACCTCACGGAGCGATCAAAAGTTAAGCTACGCTTACAGCGGTCGGTTCATGGATGGGTGACCATCCATTACGTATCGAGACCTCTCCGTGGCACGGAAAGCACGTTAAGGCGTTGATTCTGGCCGTCATTCGTAGATCTTTGACAGTCGTTACAAGTTGTCAGAAGCCCAAGTCTGACAGTCTTACCAAGGGGTGGCGTGTTACGTGTAACCCTGTAGTTACTGGGTAACACGTGGTTTTGGAGGTCAGATAGGCAGTCACTCCATGTAAAATACTGGTATAAAGCTGTATCCGGTAAGTTTGGAAGCCAACCCCAACATAATTGGGAAAAAGGCTGGGCAGATTGACTGTTGTATAGAATCAAGTTCTTTTAACTTAACAGATATATTGTGTTGCTGGAGAGTTTGTTGCGCCACTTCTTCCCAGCTGAAGCACTAGGAAGTGGTGCAGGGCGGGCGTGCCGGGGGGCTGTCTTATGTAATTTTGACATTCGAAAAGTGCTGACTTTTAGTCTAATTTAAATAAATGGCTTTTAATTTTATGATCCTTATTTTAAAGACTACAATATACTCTCGAATATGGTGTATTAAAATAGTATGTATGACCAGCGCACCCTTAACAGTCAACCCTGCTAACTCACTGCCAGGCTGATAATTTTAACAAGGCGTGAAAAAAAAAACATTGAAACACAAACACTCGTGCTGAATGACGCGAGGAAGAAGGACTTTGCCTGCCCCTGTTTAATAATTCCTTTTCTATTAAAAAAGAGGTCTTCGCCGTGCTGAGGACCATAAAAGATTTTAGAAAGGATAAATAAAACAGGTAGGTACCCATTGTCATGTTATAGAAACTGAAGAACAGGTTTCAAAAACGTACGCTGATATAATTCACGCCAACTTTATATCAATATTATGGGATCACGATGTGCAGGTTTATCCTTTTTATTTGTATTACTTACTCGGCGAAGTAATTAAGCTACTTTATGCTTTAAGAGAGCACTAGCCTCACGGTGTTTAACCCTGCGGGAATTTCTCAACTACGGGTAATTTCTCCTTTTAGGTGTAAACTTAGCATTGGATTGCATTCACCCGAGTTAAATAATTTTATATGCTGATTCAGATCCATTATTAAAACCGGCCAAGTGCGTGTCGGACCACGCACATTGAAGGGTTCCGTAGTTGGGATGAATTTATCTCAAGAAAAAACTTAACACTGTGGTTGAAAAACATGTTCTCTCATACATTCGAACTGCAAATGTAAGTTGGTCGACTATTACTCGTAAACTTGTAAAGCCTACTTAGCTCTGATAATTTTACTTTTAATTTCGTTGTATATACTACTACCGTGAATTTTTTCACATTTCCAAAACTAACCGTTTAGCTGGCAGGGGGAGGGGGGGGGGGGGGGGTACACACACAGTTGACTCTAACTAAAATTTGCACTTTAAAGCTTAATACTTCAGAAACGGATTCTTTAATCGAAAAATTGTTTTCACAAACCCGCAATATTTTTGAAACACCTATCCAACAACACCTCACACCATGGCGTAGAAGAGAAAAAAAAAACATCCCCACGTACCCTAAAAAAAATTATTTTGATGATATTATTTTACACCTTTATCGGCATGATTAATATGTATATATTCATGCCAAATTACAGCTTTCTAGTACTAAGAGTCTCTGAGCTAAGCTGCGAACGGACGGACGGACGGACATGGCAAAACTATAAGGATTCCTTGTTGACTACGGAACTCTAAAAATGCATTCATTTGAGTGCTATCTCGTGAGTGATGTTTTGATACTTCACTTAACTGCCAGAAAGAAAAACACAGGCAAACAAAATCTAGCTAAGTACTTAGAGCTATCGCAAGATATCAAAAAGTTTTAAATAGAAGCACAATCGTTCGGTCACAATACTCGAAGATAAATTCGTACTGTTCTCGGCCGTATAAACAGACCATTGGTTTTATATTCGTGGGAGCCATTAAAGGTGACTAATATTAAAAGTAAGGGCGGTAAATTGGTAATGTGAAGTGTTGTGCCCAAGCACAGATCAAATAAAGTAATATGAACAGTACCTAAAATTGTCTCAAAAAGTAATAATAAAATTGGCGGTTAATAAATCTATTACTTCTGATCAGGTAATCCAACGGGTTAAAAAAAGGTAAAAGGGTATGGGGTACGATAAAGGGTAAGGGTAGGGTTATCGATCGGAAGTAAATGCAAGCATCACTACTCGTACTACACCACATTAATGCTTACTAACCGTAATTAAAATCAATAAATCGTCTCATTGCATCACCACAACGAGAAGTATCAAACAATTTATCAAGGAATCATCTTACAAGTGAATCACAGCGACAGAGTGGCGTCATGTTTTACCATTCAAGCTTTTATTCGGGTTTGGGAGAGTCCGGATTCGTCAGCATGACGTTTAAGGAGAATGCATCACGATTTGTCGATGAATTCAAGGGATTAGTAAAATAAATTGAGCTCGAGGAAAAAGGAACAATTTCAGTGTATGTTGTTGTTTTGAATTTTTGATTTTGTAACAATACAATGTGACATAATATCAGCGAGCTACAAACTAAACACTGCTTGTATCTTGTGGCACAGCTCGATTGTAGGTTAGTTATAACAAGTTTCATACAAGGTTCAGAACAGATTAGAAAATCAAATCATGTTTAATTGATTTTGTAAGTCCAAAATATCCCGCTGTCACTGACAGGGTTTCTAAATGTCAATAAAGGTCCCCCTCGGTTACTCCCCATGGTTCTAAAACCGATGCTTCCGGTAGCCATTGTTTCTAAACTTATTAACTGTAGCTAGTTTAATTGTTGTAACGTTGTTTAGGAATAAATAGTATTTAGTTATAAAAGGAACAACAAATAGTCTTATTCCAGGCGAGACAAGGAAAAGAAGTTTCTAGACGCACTGAAAACGCCTGGAAGAGCTATTGGTCGATGAAAAACCTCATGAAAGGAGATCTACCAATTTGTCATAAACGAAAATTAATGGCCAAGTGCATACTCCCTATCCTCACATACGGCGCTCAAACCTGGTCTTTGACGGCTCAGCAGAGGTTTGCCAGCGAGCAATGGAGCGCAGTGCGCAGTGAGCGCAGTGTGGTGCGCAGTGGTGAGTTGCAGTGCTTGAAAAGACAAATTGCTGACGTCACTCAAAAAGCAGCCAATCTTAAGTGGGACTGGACTGGACACGTTTGCTGCATGTCGAACGAGTCATGGGCCAAATCTACCACCATGTGGGTCCCAAAAAACGTCTGTCGGCGTCGAGGCAGACCCAGGAGAAGATGGCGAGACGAGCTTGACGCCTACAGACAGGAGTGGTCCACACTAGCTCAAGACAGAGAGGAGTGGAAAGGAGAAAGGGAGGCCTTTGCCCTGCAGTGGGACAACTCAGGCTATAAATATTTTAAAAGGAACAAATTTATTTGATACATGGGTTTTGAATTTTGATTAGTAGATAAATAAGTTATTCGGGTATTCGGTATTCAGCTGCATCCAGTTAAGACTGGAAGCCGACCCCAACATAGTTTGGAAAAGGATAGGCATTTGATGAGATAAATAAGTAATCTCACAAAACGTTACCTACGTAAACTTTACCTTACGTTTCTGTAGGTTATACAACGAATAACGATCGAGTAAAGACAAGGATGGTATGGTCAGTTTGAGAGGATGAATGAAAGGCGACTAACAAAAGATATATACAAGGCAGATGTGAGGCAGGTGTGAGATGTGTGTGATGTGAGTGGAAACGCCGGGAGGGGACGCCCTAGGAAGACTATAGTGATCTTATTGGTGATGTTCTTCAAAAAGGTCAGGTGCATAGTACTCGCAACCGGCGTGCGTGTATGACCAGATGTATGAACGTAAACTAAGCAAAAGGAGTATGTAAGGATCGTAGCAGGTAGCGTTCTGTAGTTTCTGCCTCCATGGGTATGTAAAGACAAGGCTAAGGACCAAAAAGCCATTATATATTGCAGACTTCAGGCATTTGTACCAGTAAGTACCTAACAAATACCAGTTTGTAATTCTTTAACTTGGTATAATCTTGTGGACCACAACATAACATGCTTATTTTCTGCATTTTCATTCTAAAATAAAAGAAATATACAAACAAACGACGAAGGCGCCACTGCGCGCGCGATATCCTCTTAAGAAGTTGCGGAAATAAAAACATCCTCAAGTAGGCACGTGCACCTAAATCCTAATCTGTTCACCACGATTATTGAGCCTTGACCTTGACCTTGTTGACCTTGTAGATCATGTAAAGAAAGAAGAATCAATAGTTCAATCTAAGAAACAATATTATAGACAAAGGTGCTTACTGTAAATAAAAATTTATACGTAATAACTTACTAAATCATTAACCGCTAATTACCTGAAAAAAATAAAAACAAATGGTATTAGGTATCCTGCCATATTAATATAACACATAATTAATTCCCTATTTACAGAATATAGTACTTATAATGAAGAAAACACTACGAAAGATACCATTTTTAAGGAAAACGTAAATTTTGAGGAAAATCTACTCCAATAACATCAAGCTCCAGTTATTAGAACAGCACCCTAATTGCGTAACACACTACAGTAGGAAATGGTTTCATTTTAACAGTTCAACAACATTCATTGCGTTATTTACGTTGTTGAGCAGACAAATTTTTCAAACATATGAAGCAATGGATTAGCAATATGCTTCAAAATCATTCAGATTGTGATTGTGTGTTACGCAATTAGGGTGCTGGTTGGCTTAACAAGCAAATCTTGCACGTCTCTATTAAATGGCAAATTTGTCTGCGATTCCATTACATCATAACATTACGCCTGTATTCCCCGAAGAGTTAGGCAGAGATGTACCTACGCACACCACACATTACACCCACATGGCACCAGTTATGTTCAGGCGCCCTGTTATAGGGAACATTACAATTGGTCGAAAAAAGCTTAAACACACAAGCTTATGTAGGTACTTATAAAGTTGGTTCTAAGTTGAAGCTGGCACAACTCCACAAGTGCCTCCAACGGTACCACGGCTGGTGTTCATTCACCCCGCAATGGGAAAGAGCGTGACAATACACACGTGCTAGAATCTAACTTACTTTAATTATAATTACTTGCCTTTAATTAATACTTAGCTTGCTAAGTTTTAGCTAATTTTAAGGCTTGGGATTCAGACCACCTTACAAGTAAAGAAGAATTTGAAGATGATTTGTACTCGTAATTAGCTTTTACTATAGGTACTTGGACTGTAGATTTTTCCTTAATTTTTAAGGTTGAAAGTTTATTCGTAGTGTTCACCTTAGTCAAAATAAGTTTAATGATAGTTTCATTACAATTAATACGAAAAATATAAAGTAGAACATGGTATCATTTAGTTATCTATCCTAAATCAACAACAAAATAACTTTACAGCTTCAAAATACCTTGAAAAACAAAACAATTTTATAGGCCAGACCTGTTTCTAAGTCGTCGTGATAAAATTTTCATAGCGTAGTGCCCCATCCTCAGGTTTACGTGTCAAATGACAAATGATCGCGATCGATCGTAGAACGGGCCGCGTGCTGCCATCTGTCGTCTTGGCGTTGCGCATGCGACGTTTAGAGGACCGTTTATGTAATTATGTACCTACATAGTTCTGCTTTTAGGATATCAGCATGGTTATTTTTAGAACAGTTTTGAGACTGTGCTAGTTTTTGATAAGCAGGGACCTATTTCAGAATACCTAATTGTTTGAACCGTAGTAAAACTGATGAATAAGTAGAATTGGTAAACTAAATAAGTATAATGTTTTTACGATAACTAAAATATGTTTGATAGAAATGATTAAATTAACATATTTACATAAACGTAAACAGAAATATCGTATTAAACATCAAATAACAACAGCAAAATAAGATTGTATTTAGGTTCTGTACAATATATTTTATCCATGTATACGTAAGTATAATAATAAAAATGTAGTTTGCAAATTGCAGCTTTATAAAGTAGATAGGTAGGTAGGTACTCAACTATTATTACTGCCAGTTTCGTTTCATTCATTTACACGAGTGTTTCACGACCGTACAATGTAGATATTATGAATAATTCATAAAACATTGACGAAACATGAAGCCAACTTTCATTATATAGCCAGCGATAACAAGGATTCTACTTTAAATATCCATAGTTATCAAACAAGAACAAAGAAACGCATTCGGGAAACTAAATACCACAATTCATAATATAGGTAAGGAAAAAAACATAACATAATATCGTTTTCTTTCTAAATATCAGCAATTTTCCCCTAAAATTAATATAGAATTGCAACATACAAAGCTACGTTACGAAGAATTTGCACGCGCCGATGCATATCGTGAGTCAGACTACCAAACGGTTCATGCTACCTTAATATCAGCTATAAATAGAACTAGCGTCTATGCGATGCACAAACCTTCACAAAAATGTTGCATCTGTCAACCAAAACAGAATAATTCAACCGTTACATCCCAAAACGTTCCAGAACATTCAAATTTTCGAACATTCAAAAAGAGAATTCTATGTAAGCGTTGTACATAAAACAAAATGGTGGGTTCGGTTGTCCGCGCCGCCCAATGCACTCGCGTTTATCGCCCGACATATCGAGTGGCGACTTGGCAACGCTGCGGCCGCATTCCTGCAGCCGCACGGCAACGTCGCAATCGCAGCCGCGATCACTACCCGTGCCTTTGTTGATTGCTGTGACGTCGCGAAATGATAAAACGTAAAATGTTCGCAATGTGAAAACTGGTCAAAAATCGTTTGGACGTTCGTGAAAATTGATTTTGTTGGTTTTATGTGGGTTTTAGTCGGTTAGTTGCGCGTGCGCATGTTTATTTCGAGTCGGGGGTGGAAAGTACGCTTTCTCTTGCAGCTCGCTTAGAAATCGATGTGCATTGTTGCTTCTAGACACGTCTCGTCCATGTTATTCGTATATGTTTTACGTATGCGCATTCTTCGCTCTTTTCGATCCGAGTGTGCCTCGGATCCTTAGCAACAGTTTGAGTTATAGGCACATATAGGTTCGTGTTTGCGATGATAAATACGTTCCGGCGGGGCGTGGTCGTTACTCTAAGTAGGTACAACATACTTCCTAATTGTACTGATAATTTCGTTCGAGAAGCCATTATTTGGTCGCCAATGAGAAAACGATGTATTTATTTAGTCAGCATTGTTTCTTTACGTGATCATCGATTTATGACCAGTAACATAAGCGATGACGTAATTTCAGAAGCATTTTAAACAAAAGAAGGTTTCTCTTCGGTTATTTTTATAATGTTGGCCATAGTAGAATAGTCTATAAATAATATTAACGTCAAACCCTATAAATGCTCACTTGTATTTTACGAGCGATATAAAATGTATGAATTTACAACGTTAAGAGTTGTTTATGATAAAAGATACTGGTATCGACATTATTATTTTACGTTATAGCTTTACGGATACTAAATAACAGGTCATGATAACCACTGAACACTAGCATTGCCCGCGCGACTTCGTCTGCGTGGATTTCGTACTTTAGTACCTCGTTAGGGGAAGATTTTCAAATTTTCAAAAAACCCTGATACACGTTATTCTTTATTTTCGGTCTTAAGTATAAATACTAAGTTTCGAGTTAATTCAAATTCTTCCATAAAAACTTCGACACCGCCCAATCCCCGTTTAGGGGTAGTTTAGAAACACAAAAAATGACAATCTTCTTAATTTGCTTTGATAAGTATTCGTTCCAAGTTTCAAGTTTATAAACTCAAGAAATAAGATTTTTCATATAAACGAAATCCCCCCTTTTCACACCCTTAAATGTGGAATTTCCATAAATCCTTCTTTAGTGGAAGCTTACAACATAAAAGGCATCAATTGCCAAAATTTCTAGTTTGTAGCCGCCGCGGTGCAGGCTCTGCGTTGATGCATCAGTCGGTCAGTCAGGACAAGTAATTATATATGTAAGTATAGATGAATAGTTTTGAAGCCAAACCAAATCAGGTGCATTTAGAATGTTAACGATGTTCATAAAATTCTGTGTCCATTTCTCCACTTTGAAACCCCTTAAAATATATGTTCTGAAAAGTAGGTAAGTACTGCAAAACTATTATAAATATTTATTTAAATAGAACGTAACATGAGCAGCTCGTGGCTAAATAATAACAGCCGCACGGGTCGATCGAAGGTTCGTGGATGGGTGACCACCCATTATATATCGAGAACCCTCCGTGCCTCGGGTCCCGGCTTTCATTCGTAGATCTTTGACAGTCGTTACGGGTAGTCAGAAGCCCAAAAGAGTCTGATAGCCAGCCTTACCAAGCGGTATCGTGTTACCCAGTAACTGGGTTGTGGAGGTCAGATAGGCAGTCGCTCCATGTAAAATACTGATATTCAGCTGCATGCAGTTAGACTGGAAGCCGACCACAACATAGTTGGGAAAAGGCTAGGCAGATTGAATTGAGTTAGGTAACTTCATATGCATTTTAGACAGATACATCTAAAAAATCTTTATATCAGTTCACGACAATATGACAAATTTTAGTGATCAAACGTAAAATTCGGTGGTCAAACAAAATCGGGTCTTTGTTGCAAATTCTTTTCATGGCAACCCTAGAGACCAATAATATTATGACATTTCTAAGGCTTAATTAAGGGGGGTGCGCTACAGTAGCCCGCGAGATTCAAAATTTCTTAAGTGTTTTGCAATTTGCAGGTCAGTGTCATGCTGTATGTTGATCAAAATATGATTCGTGACCGTAACAAATAAATATGTATTTACAGAATTATAATCATCAATAAATAATCTTAAGTTAGAAATGTCATGATTTCATGAAATAGTCATTCAATAATAATTTGTAGTTACAGAGTTGTATTGATGATTTTGTTGATTATTATTCTGTAAATACAGATTTGTTACGATCGCGAATCATATTTTAATCAACATACAACCTAATATTGATCTGCAATTTGCAAAACACGTAAGAAAAATTGAATTTCACGGGCTACCATGGCCCTTTCGCCTTACGACCGAACTCAATAACTTACTTTCAGTAAAAGGCAGATCGCTATAGATGGTAGACAGTATAATTTTATTTGTTCTTATTTATGTCAGGCCAGTAAGATTCCATAATCTCTTAAATATTATTGGGACGTTAAAACCATAGATGGATAGGTTTTTCTATCTGCAGTATGCCAAAACTGGTCATAGATTGGTTATTGGGTTCGGTCGTTAATCATTACCAGAAAATGCCACAAAATACTAAGTAGGTACATTTAATACTAATGTACTTGTTTCTTACTTAAATTAATAGAAATTGATCTGCAAAACCATAAAAGAGAAAATGATAAGGTATCAGTATCATCATTTCGCGTGCGTGTCGTAAGTATGCATTTCTAAGATGTTATGAATAGATATTTGTATTGATTCATCATATTACGAATTGGATGCCTAAACGAGATATACATGCCGCCGATGGATTGTAGAATCCGCTGTTTTGCAAAACCACTAGTTGTTTTACATAACGGAGCCGTTTTATAAAACAACTAGCGGTTTTGTAAAACAGCTGATTCTAAAACCCGTCCACATACATATTAGGCTATTCTACTTGCTTTTAAGGGAATGATTTGAAGTACTTACAAAAGTATTGGCTGACCATCATTACATGTTTTAAATTAAAGCCGCTTTTAGTGTCGGGTCTGTATAACCGCTTTGTTCTTCCAAACTACGCAACGCATTTTAATGGCAATTTTCAACATCATTTAGGGGGTTTATTCCGGAAGGTTTATGACTATAATACGTTGATATTAAACTTACATATAATAAAGAAATCTCGATGTTCTAACAAAGGCAGATGTGAGTGGAAACACCGGAAGGGGCCGCCCTAGAAGGACATTATAATATAGGCTTCTTATTGGTGATGTTCTGTAATTTCTACTTTTATATCTGTACTAATTTTCATGGTGTACCTACATAACGATGAATATTCTATTCTATGAGGTAGATGGTCAACTACGCCTACCTCACGCTAGTAAAGCTGATAACAGATGCTTCATTCGAATGAATGATACTCATACTCGAGTGAAATCAATCTGCCAAGCCTTTTTGGGGTCGGCTTCCAGTCTAACCGGATACAGCTGAATACCATTTACATGGAGCGACTGCCTATCTGAGCCCTACAACCCAGTAACTGGGTAATATGATAACCCTTGGTAAGACTGGTTATCAGACTTTTGGGCTTCTGACGACCCGTAACGACTGTCAAAGATCTACGAATGACAGCCGGGACCAACGGCTTAACGTGCTTTCCGAGGCACGGAGGAGTCTCGGTATGTAAAGATGGTCATCCATGCACACACCAACCCGACAAACGCAGCTTAACCTAAAGGATCGACCCGTGCGACTGTTATTACTTAGCCACGAGCTCCTCTAATGGTATACGGGAGTGAATGTTCATTTTTGTTTTAAACCACGTTCACACAACACCGTGGACACAAACTTGCCTGCCTACATAGACATGAACGGTTTTATTATGCTCATTTATTTCTGTAAGCCAGTGAAAGATACAGAGTGCCAAAATCCAACATCAGTGAAAGACAAAATTGAACACCGTGAAGTCTCTCAACATAAAATTGCGAAAACTAGTCCTTTATAGGAGTCAGACGAAGGTGGAGCCTTAAAAAGCTTCTTACACAACATTTAGCATGACAGAAATACAATCTCGTCAACAAAATCCAGTAAATTAAGCTACACTGTTCTGTAAAAGCTGAACGAAGACAGAATATACTCCGGTGTGGACAATAATAAATGAATAAATAATTAATACCAGCGTTTAACTGTTCCACTGCTGAACAAAGGTTTTTCTCATACAGAGAACGCACGAGCAATACAGTATTAATCACCACGCTTGCTCAAGGCGGATTGGGGATTTCAGACTTATATTAATTATAAATCCAGGCTTCCTTCACCAGTGTTAGTGATGTCTATGATAAAAATATAATTGAAAACGTCACATAGGTATTTGCCCCCACACCGGGCAAGTACTTAGTTTCTTTATTTTTAATTTCGAAAGCGCAAACGTACAAGTTTCAGTACTGCATGTTAAGACGCAGATATACCTACATAGTCCGGCCATAAGTTCTGTTACAAATGAAAATGCATTTATTTTTGTATGAAGTAAGTAATGTAATCATAATAAAACTTATATGACCATGGTTATTGAAGTCTCAGCAAAAAATAAAAAAATAATTCTATTCGAAATGGCCACCTTTGGCTTTGATACAGGCCTTTAATCTGTCTGGCCACGAATCTATGGATTTACGCAATGTTTCCATGGGAAATTAAGCCACCGCTTGCTGTTAGAGATTTCTTAAGAGACAAAATGTTGGCGTGTCGTTTAGAGCAGGCCATGTCCTCTAAAACTGACCATAATTTGTAGTCTAAGGGGTTCCGATCTGGGCTAGACGACGGCCAGTCTTCAGCTCTTATAAAGTGACGTGAAAGAGACGTTGTAAGAACTTTATAAGAGCTGAAGACTGGCCTCGTCTAGCCCAGAACTTATGGCCCGACTGTGTATGCCAACGGCCTTGAGCTTGCCTGTTCTGTGCCGAGCTCACGCAACGCGTCGGTCGTCCACCTAGTAATAGGACTCGCCCATCATGGAGCGCTGTCCTAAATTAGACGCATTATTAATTTATTATACATAAAACCAAAAGGTATTATATTATAAGCCTCCTTACTAATAAACGTTGTATAGCGTCTGTATAGTTCCACAACGATTTGTCTTCTTCTTTCGAAAGTCAAATTACTGACGACTGAAAGAGAGAAATCGGTGTGTAACTGTGTGTGTTCACCTGATATAATACTTTTATTAGTAAGGAGGAAAACGTATAGTTACTAAAAGATAAATAATTAAATTACCTTTAAAATGGTGAAGGTTTCATAAAAATACGCTTGAGAGTTTTTGCGTGATTCTCGGTTTTTTATCCGCGTTAGACATAACTTTACAAATTAATTACACTATTTAATATAAACATAATCTAAAATATTCACAGATCAGGTTATTAACAAAATGCTCTAATTTAACATATTTTTCCAAATCATTAATTAACACTACTCGTTTAGACGTGATCTTCAGTTTAAAATCATTAAAAGTCGTATTATCAGCGCCTTAACTTCGGAAAATAAAATAGCACCAGAGCTTAGAAACACTTAGGAATACTTAAAGCGCAACATTGGGAACGAAGCTAACTTTATGAACGGAGATTAAAAGAAATAGGCCATTCCTAGTGCTTAAGTTGGTCTAAAGGACACGCTTAAGTGACACTTAAGAGATGCGCGCTTTATTACCGCAATGCAAAAGTTTATTTGATTTTTATAGCCCCAGCTTGACTTATTATAAATGGAAATTATGCGTTCGTGAATCGTGAGAGACGATTTCACGATTTATAAACAAATTACTTTCTCTTTAACCATGCTAAGCGATTACACGAAAAATGAAGTGTCGCGTTTATTGTGTCGGTCAACTAAGAACGAAATGACAATATTCACGTCACTAAATTGGTATTTTAAAGACTTCGTAAGGGCCCAATGTGAACATCGCAATATCCCATCCAATATAACATCAATGTGTGGCCTGAAAATGACAGACAGTTGTGTACCTATGTTTAAGTTACTAAAAGTGTTAACTTTTCCGGCATTATATTTATTTTAGAAATGGCCATTTTTGTAAGACAAAATAAGAATTAATTCCAACAGTGTCAGAAACTAAAAGAGGGCCTGTTAGAAGCCAATATAGGAACCTATTACAAATGGTGTTCACAATACAGCTTTACTTAAGAAAAGTGTTTTCGGGATGGGTCCCACCATATACAAGGTGGACCAAAATTAATCATCCAATTTTGTTTTTGAATAACTTTTTTACTACCTAAATAAAAAAAAAAAATTTTGAGTGATGGAAATCTTTGTTTGGACCTTTAAAATTTTTTCTTTAAGTGGAAAAGATGATATCCGTCAAGTGGCTGTCGCCAGTGTTGATCACATTTGTGCCCGTTCGCATTCCTGTCGAATATTCTCCTTAAGGGCTGCGATTGTCTGAGGCTTGTTGGCATAAACCCGCGACTTTAAGTACCCCCAAAGAAAGAAGTCTGGGATGGTTAAATCGGGCGATCTTGCTGGCCATGCCAAATCGACAAAATGGGAGATTACGCGACCAGGAATCATTCGACACAATTATTTCACGCTCTTGCAGAGTATAGCGCTCCATTGCTTGTCTGTTTGTATACTTACTGCAGCGGTCTAGTTCACAAATGTCAAATATGATTGACGTACGACGCCATTTGCAAAAATTATAACATCTTCCGATAGGGTGATTAATTTTGCGTCACCTTGTATAACAAGGTACCAGATACTATAAAAAATGTTCCAATCCAAATGTTTAAAAAGAAACTGACAACCCTATTGCTTGATAACTGTTATTATTCAATTAATGATTTTTTAAATGACACTACACTTTAGATTAATTATTTGACATTGTGTATTTCCTTTTAGCTTTAATATATTTGGACATTTTGTATACCTATTTCCTTTATAGCGTTATGCTCGCTATAAATTCTATCATTTTGTTTTTACAATTCTAATTTGACTGACATGTTTTTTTAATAAAAAATTCTTTTCAATGTCTACATGCCTTAAGGGAGATTGTACAAGGATCACAAAACTTTGCAAACGCCTTTATTTTATGTACCTACTGTCGAAGCAAATAAATGATTATTATTATCGTAATCAATCAATCAATTGATTGATTGATTATGATAACATCACGCCAGTTATCTCCGAAGGGTTAGGTAAAAATGTACCTGTACACCTACATTTCGCCAGTTATGTTTCAGTTCCGTGATTACACGGAGCTCGCCTCCTATTAAGGAGGCGAGCCTATTGACATCAACCGGACACAAATCCAGATGCTGGGCTGCTACTGAGAAATTCCAGATGGAAAATCCCAATAACACTTTGCCCGACCTGGGAACCGAACCCGGAACCTCACGCTCAGCAGATGCGCTTGCCACCACTAGTCCAACCATCTTTATATATATTTTATCTTCGCCATGTTCTCTAGTATGCGCCTGGATATAAATATTTGTCTGGATTTGTGCCCTTGCGGTTGATGGCAATAGGCTCGGCCCCTATTACATGGGACTTAAACATAACTGGCGAACGTAGATGTACTATAGGTACACCTCTGCTCAAACCTTCGGGGAAACAAGGCGTGATGTTATGTTATGTGTAGATATGCGACTGGTGAACAAATTATCCTGCATCTAAATGGCGACAGGAAGTCTCGAGTTTCATGAGAGCACAGAGGAATGTCATATCCTGTTACTTCAGGTAACTAAATCCTGTAATTTCCTTTTTTGGAGGATAAAATTGCGTATTTTATTTTCAAATTCCCTCATGATTTTAAGAAACTTGCAGAAAATAAGGTAGTTTTTATTTATTTAGGTAACAAAGGGTGGACCACCGCATGTAGGTATCGTGTTTGTCAGTGACTGGGTTGTGGAGGTCAGATAGGCAGTCGCTCCGTGTAACGCTAACTGGTTTCGTAGTTACCATGTTCGGACGCCGGCGACGTATTTACATCGGAGACACCTTGTCTTCCTGGAGTAATATTTCTGCCGGTATACCACAGGGTGGAGTTCTATCCCCTTTACTTTTCGCAGTGTTTATTAACTCAATCTCCGACGAACTAATTTCTTCCTAACGTCTTTATGCAGATGATTTACGAAACTCGCGAGCTCCTCTTGGAAATCTGTCCGAGGCTATCTTAGTGATTGGTCAACCCCATAAAGACGCTGGTTTTTGTGATTGGCAGTTCCGAGACTTGAATCCGCTGCATCTTTGAAGAGACTGCGTAATTTTCTACCGACTGCCACCAAGTTTGCGCTTGCACAATCACTTCTTCTACCCATCCTTGACTATGCTGATGCTAGCTATCTTGACATTACCCAAGACCAACTCGATAAACTTGAGCGGCTTCAAAATGTTTGTATAAAGTTCATATTCGGTTTGCGCAAATATGACTATGTTTCAGAATTTCGTGAGAAGCTCAAGGGTTATTATCAATTCGCCTTCGCCGGAATGCTCATATTCTTTCCCTTTCGTATAATGTGCTCTTTAACCTTCCACAACCTCTTAAAGGGTACTTGTACTCATCATTATGAACAACTTTTACTATGGGAAAAATAAAAATCGCGAAAAAAAAATCTGCTGTTCTCTATATTTTGACGAGTTATGCGAATGTAAATGTAGAGAACAGCAGATTTTTTTTCGCGATTGCAAGTTTGGTCCCATAGTAAAAGTTGATCATAATGATGAGTACAATGACCCTTAGGAGGTTGTGCGTTATTTATGTTACATCTTGTATAGCGAAAGGGAGCAAGCACTAAGGAAGAATTTTAGAACATACAACCCCTAAAGGGGGATGAAATTTCGTAATTTTTGCCTATATGAAATTCCATCGGGCACATGGCTTGTTGTTAGATAAAATAACATTAATTAAACTAACTGTATGAAACGATAGCCATCTCAGACGTGTTCAATTGACCTACTTATTGATGCAGCCCCGTGTGAACATGGCGTGAAGTTTCGTAGAATTGTGCAACGTATTCCGGCTCCATTCTTGATATCAGTTCGAACACTGATCAAGCTGGGCTTCCGACTATGTTACGAGTTTAGAGTAGTTGAATACATATAATTCTAGGTCTAATGTTACAGATATTTAGATATTGAGTACATGTTATTTAGCTTTAGATTGAGTATTGTTTGATTGAATATTGATTGTTACTGCCTCGTTGGTCTAGAGGTCTCAAGCGCTACAGCTAAGCACGAGAAAAATGTTATTGGTTTCTTCGTCTGGAATCTGCCTCTTCTCTGTGAAGTCTGGATTTGTGCCCGCTTGATGGTAATAGGCTTGCCCTCTGTCAAATGAAACTTAAACATAACTGGCGACATGTGGGTGTACTGTAGGTACACCTCTGCCTAACCCTTCGGGGAATACTGGCGTGATGTTATGTTATGTGACTGTTTCTAACCATTACCCATGACATGAGTATGGCATTGATTTTCAGTAAGGTACTATTATTTTTTACTTGCGGTAAGGTGAACTATTGGTTTTTAAGCATGCTACAACAATGATGAGTAAATAATACTTGGTTAGGATAAATTTCCACTAGAGATGTGGGTCAATCAACTATTTTACCCACACTTTGCTGTCCCCGACACTTCATTATAAATATGCACTAATTGACAATAGACATACACAAATGAGATGTCACAATTGCATCTAAGATTGCTAGGCACAACGGAAAACTTGATCACGTTCTCAATAATCTTTAATTTTTATATTTTTTTATGGTAACTCAGGATACGAAATATTCGCACCATAGAAAATATTCTTGTCTAGAGTCCACATCAACTTGTGAAGTTTATTATAAATGAACTTCTACTTCTCGATTTCAGTTGAATTTTATTATAGAAAAAGACGAAATAACACAGTTTATTGTGTGTAATACAAAACTTTAAAAAGACAAACCAATTTTACAATAAAAAATCTTAAAATTGTGTCCCCTGGTAAAATACTTTTTCTTTCGTATACTGAGTTACGCTCAAAAATTTCGCCAGCAAACACATAGATGGCTCTGTTTATCATTATTAGCTTCAATTCTATTTGCCTTTGTTCGCACGGCGCGACGGGGCGTTTTGGTAGTGACTTCGAGCCGCCAGTCCGCAAAGTACGCCCGGAGGGAGTGCGTGCCTTTTTGTGTCGTCTGCTGAGTGACCGCGATTTCTCGATGTAAGTTTTATTATTTACTTATAATAATCAGCTGTTTTATAGTACGTAACATGTGTCTTCGGCTAAAGTTCACGCCAAGTACCTTAATCAAATAGTAATGTGCTTCTTCGATAAAAATATATCACATGTCTGCTGAGTTACTTGTATACTACTGAGTTACTTTGGCGGTAACTCCATAGACATTCTTGGTAACTCCTAAGACATTTAGGTACTTAGTAAGATTAGCATGTATCACGTATAGTAAAGACGGCTCTATTTTAAACAGTTTTCAATAAGGAGGAAGAATACGTCTGTTATTCATGTTACCTCTACCTACAGTGTGCTGATTTAGTGTTGGAGAAGGAAGGTGGATGATAGTAGATTGATCGTGTTTAAGTTTATCTCTAAATACATTTTTAGTTCGATTGACATGATTGATTGTTAAATTACGAAAGTATTGATATGTAAAAACTTCTACACTATTATTTTCAGAATTCTACTCGTCCTGAAATGGCGCGACTGACGGCGGCTGAAAAGCAAAGAAGGTATAGGGAAAAACTCAAAAAGAACACTGAAAAATACGAAGAGGCTAAAAGAAAGCACCGTGAACACTACCATAAAGTTAAAAGGCTTGCAGAAGACTTAACGCCAAAAGAAAAGAAACAAGCTAATATAATCTGGAAAATGAGACAAAGAGAATACAGAAAGAAAAGGAAGAATTTACAAGCTATTTTGGATGCAACACCACCGAGTTCTCCGATACCTGGTGTACTTAATGTCTACCACGAGATACCAGTTGCGTCTCGAGAACGTGGACGAAAAAAAGTAAGAAAAGATAGGAGTAAAGTATATAGAGAGAATAAGAAATTACAAGAAGAAACCAAGAAGTTAAAGAAAAATTGTGAGAAGTACAAAAAAAGACTAATTAGAAACAAAATAAGAGAAAGAGAGTCTGAAGATCAGAAACGAAATTATAAGCTATTGACAAATTCAATTAAAGAGCGATATGAACGAATTAAGAGCCACAAGGAGAAAATGTCGTTAAAAAGCCTTCTTAAAACTGACAGCATAGAGAAATGTAGAAAGAAAACACAATTACTACGAGAAACATTCGGAATAAACAGACAGTACGTTAAAAAAAAAAACAACGCAACGGCCTATGCTACTTCAGAAAAAAATACACCAGTTTTTCCTCCGTGATGAAGTTTCCAGAGCCACAGCTGGGAAAAAAGAAACTGTGACTAGAAACCGAGAGAAAGTACAAAAGAGGTATTTATTAGACACAATGCGAAAACTATATAGAGATTTTAAAGAAGAAAATGTCGGTATGCCTTGTTCATATTACTATTTTACAAAGAACCGCCCGTTTTTCGTCAAAAGTGCATCAGTCGATGCTCGAGAAACATGCTTGTGTAAAACTCATGCCAACATGACACATAAGGTTCAAGCACTGAAAAAACAAGGTGTCCTGAAAACCAGCGATTTGAATGTCATTATTCAAATGACAGTATGCAGCAACCGGTCAAAGGATTGTATGTACAATAATTGTGAAACATGCAAAGATATAAAGATAGAATATGTTCAAGAAAAAGTAACTGGCTTCGTAAAGTATAGTGAATGGATAAGAAAGGAAGAAAAATATGAAAAAGAAGGAAAAAAATTCAAAACAATAAAGAATGTTAAAGAAGAACAATGTGTTGATGTTGCGCACTTACTGCAAACATTTGAGAAGGATATTAACCACTTCAAAAAACATATTTATAACATCAAAATCCAGTTCTACAATTTTCGCGAGTGCTTAAACCATCTGCAGCCTAATGAGTGCGCAATTGTAGTAGATTTTAGTGAAAATTATAATTGTAAATATCATGAAGAAGTTCAATCCCACCATTTTGGAGGCTCTCGAAACCAAGTATCGCTGCATACAGTGATGGTTTATACATACCACCCCGAAATTAAATATTATGCAAACTCTTTTTGTACAATTTCTTCGTCAAATTGTCACCAGCCTGCCGCCATCTGGACACACTTGCACCCGATCTTGCAATGGGTAAGAAATGATCATGATGCTGTGGATACAGTTCATTTCTTTTCTGATGGACCATCCACACAGTACCGGCAGAAACAAAACTTTTATTTGCTTTGCACAAAATACTTTGACTATGGATTTACTGCTACCACTTGGTCCTTCTTTGAAGCCGGGCACGGTAAGGGTCCTGCAGATGGGATTGGAGGGTTTCTAAAGCGCACTGCTGACAAGATTGTTGCCACTGGTACAGACATCCCAAATGCACAAGAATTTTTTAACCAATTGAATGGCACCAGTAAAATCAAGCTGTTCGTAGTAGAAGACGAAGCTATTAAACAAATGCAAGGTGAGCTGCCAAAAACAATACCACGACTTATTGGAACTTTACAAGTCCATCAAATATTTACCGAAGAACGAAACTCATTAAAGTATAGATGTCTTACCTGCTTTTGTAAAGAGAAATCTTTGAAAAGAGGTTTTTGCAATTGTCTCAATCCCAATACATATAAAGTTAATTTCAAGTCCGCAACACAAGATACCGTCGAATCTGCAAGACTAGAAAACATTGAGCCCTCAAAAGAAGCTGATTTCGAACCTACGGGATATTATTCTCCGGCTTCTCCCGATCTATCAGATGATGATGTGCCGCTTGCTATACTGAAAGATATCCAAAATATACCACTTCGTCCCAGTATTTATCAAGCAGTTTATGGATCTTCTTCTGAGAGTGATGGCGATCAGCCAGAGCAAATGCATGGCAAAGAAAACTACAGACGTGAATCGAAATCTACAGGCATTGCTATGTTTAAGGATTCAGAAGGACCGCTGGCTACGACGAGTAACTATGAAGTTCCACAACAGGTGTCAGCTGGCGATTTTCTGCATGTCTATGTGTATGGCATGAAACAGAAAAAGAAAACTTATTCTTACGTGTGCAAAGCTTTGACACCTATCGAAGAAGACGGTGAAGTGAAAGTTATGTTCCTACGGGTTGTTAGTAATGATGCTAAGACATTCAGAATTGATAAGCATGATATGAGTCATGTCAATTATGAAGATATTATAAAAATCTTGCCAACACCTGCCTTTTTAGGAAAAGGACAATACAAATTTGAAAATTCGATTGATATTTTCGAAAAATAAGTTCGGTACATTTTAAATGTGCCTTTCTTCATTTTTACTATTTGATCTTTTAATTATTTTTACAAAACAGAGTTTAGTTTATTTAATTATATGCCATCCATTTCTTATTTTTTTATTGTATGTCTTAGGCGTTACCTAATTTGTCTCTGGAGTTACTTCTTGTCCCCAAATTAAAAATGACATTTTCGATTTTATCATGCTCATTATTTCATTGTATAAGTTTATATTAATAGTTCTTAATTCAAACGATTGTCGACCTTTATAACAAAATTATTTCTCAGTTATATTTCTTTAACAGTTACTTTTATTGAAAAGACCCCTTCTTTTTTTTTATTTTGGTAACGCAAAAGACATAACTTTGATTAGTTTTAAATTAAAATTATAAAATACTTGAAGACTGATTATGCCAAAATAGTTAATTATGCATGTAAGAGTAAATACATTTTATTTTTTTTTAAATACGTGTTTTATTCGTCAATTATCTGATGCTGAATGCAGGTAATACTGGAGACAGTTTTTGAGGGTATGTGTTGTATTTTTCTACTAAAACTATGTTAATTTTTAATTGACTTCGCTGCCTTTCTAAATCATTAAAGTAGATGATATTATTAATGCCTTAGTCGAGTCAGAATATTAAAAAAAAAAGATTATTTTATTTAAAAAAAATATTTCTAACCTGTCCAAAGTGTGGGTAAAATAGTTGATTGACCCATGTACCGACCAGTTGGGAAAGCCGACTATCCGGCCATATTTGTAGTCGGCGACAAGTCGGCAACCAGTCGGCGAAAAGCGCCGACTGGTCGGCTCTTTATTCATAAAATATTTCTATGTTTAGTTAAAAATATACTGAATTGAAATGAACCTTTATTGTTTTCTATTCTGCCTTACAGTTTATTTGTTTCTAGGAATAGGAACTCTAACTTTGGTAGTCAATAATTGAACTTAATCAAGTTTAATTTAAAAAAAAAACAAATTCTAAATGCGAGCTTCTACAACTCTGAATAGAGAACGTACTTCTTCTACTTACGTAACATAATATAGTTTATTATTTATTTTGGAATCACAGATCGGTATTGTACATGTATGAAACTAAAGCAATGATCGGCTTTGCCGACTAGTCGGTCTTTTTGCAACCGACTAAGTAGTCGGCCCATCTCTACCTTCCACCTCCTCGCTTTGAGCTTTGTCGAGAATGTCGGCGTTTTGAGAATGTAAATGAAGATGTAATGATGATTTAGATGTTGAGTGTTTTCGCAGTGCAGACATTTTGTGTTCGTTTTGAGGCAGTCTTAAATAAACTATACGTCCATCGATAAAACATATTTTAAACGTGATTTTAAAATATTATGCAGTTGCTTCCTTTCGGTAAGTATGTTAGTGATATTTTTAATTAAAAAAATCGTTCTCCTTTCATTTATATTGGTTGGGAATTCCACACAACCAAAAAATAACATAATTTGTTATTCCATTAAATATATTGATATATTGGGTTGTTGCATAATTTTTTTACCATTTTAAAATGATTTTTTTTAATACTTATTTATTTAAACAACTAATCGACAATATAATCATCATTATTATCGAGAACATGTAACCATCTGCTAGGTAAAGTTTCAATACCCTTAGTCCAGAAGGAAAGTGGCTGACAGGCAAAGAAATAGGCAAGTTCATTTTTAGGTCACCGAAATTTTTTTTTTTTTTTACGAAGATGCTGTTTTAAAGCCCGGAAAAGATGATAGTCGGAAGGTGCCAGATCAGCGCTTTATAAGTGGGTGAGGTATCGTTGTCCAACCGAGCTTTTCTAGAAATTTACGGGTCACTTTCGTTATATGTGGTCTTGCATTAGGTATCATGAAGTAATGATACTTCAAGATGTTTTGGCCGTTTTTCTCTAATAGCGTTCGCCGCCTTCTGCAGTTGATTCACGTAGACTTCGGCATTGATAGTCTGATTGCTGTCCATTAACTCCCAAAACAACATTCCTCGCGAATCCCAAAAGACTGACGGAAGAAGTTTGTGATTATGCAAACTGCTTTTTGGCTGTGATAGTGGCTGTTTATCAGCAGGCATCCAAAAGGCCTTTCGTGTGACGGTCTTATATAAGACCCAAGACTCGTCACTGGTGATCGACTCGAGAAAGCTCTTTCTTTGCGGGTGCAACAGCAGACTTTCACAAATGTTGACACGTATTGCACGTTGAGCATCGGTCAGAGCATGGGGCGTCCATCTTGACAAAACTTTACGGTAGCCCATTGCCTGCATATGGCGACTATAGTACTGTAGTGATATTTTAAATATAGATATTTTAGATGCTGGAATCCGGGTGCAACTCAAGTCTGCGCCGCAACGCATCTTCGTCAAAAGTGGCGAGTCGACCAGTATGAGGAACATCTTTTAGACTTGTGTCTCCTTCATTAAAGCGTTGAATCCAATTTCGTACTGTGCAATCAGTAGTAGTGTTTGGGACAAAAACGGTGTTGATCTTATTTGCCGTTTCCCTCGAACTAGTTCCCTTTGTGTTCGTATAAGTAAATCGCTCGAAGATGTTGTTGATCCATTTTATCAATTTTAATTGGAACTCCAGTAACGAGCTCGCGCTTATATACCCTATGTGAAAGATACGACAACATTATACTATGTAAGTACTAGATTTATTCTAGAAAATTTCCGAAACAACTGGAAATATTAAGGAAATTTAGAAGTGGGGAAAAAAATATGCAACAACCCAGTAGTTTTACGAGATCTTGGGATATACGAGTACCTACGCAAGATCTCGTAAAACTCAATAGGTACGAATGAATTATAAAGTTTATGTAAACGCCAGAAATAAGGACAAACTACGCGCTCCATTTCACCGGCTTCATAAGGTTCATATCTCACTTGCTGGGCTTGGTTTATACCAAGCCTGGCAAAGAAGAGGGTAGCTTGTTATACATAGAAGGTTAAATATTCTTTTATAACAAGTTACCAACCAAGTGAAATCTAACCTTTGTTTCAAGGCATACTATTCTATCAACGACTACTTAAACACGATAAGAATAGTTGGTCGCTATGATTAACTCAAGACAATGTTTATGTTCTTTCTCCAGAATTAGCTTACCTACTGACAGGTTATTTTAGTTTTGTTTTAATTTATTATTGACTTGATATACTCAATAAAATGTTTTTTTTTACGAGTTGTATTGTTATTTAGCGACCTCGACAATTGATCTTATTATTCTTGCCCGAGCAACCGGCAGCAAGTTCGTCATGCTCTCTTAGATGTCACTGCTTGCGGTAGCGTCGGGGGTCGGGTTGCCTCCTTCCCTCAAATATGACGAGGGGAGTAATGGCTGATCTTTGCGTTAAGCTCGTGAAAGGGTGCTGCTTGTGGTGACTGGTCGTCTTGGTGACCATGGTTTTGTTATTGCTGTTAGTAATTAACTGTTTTATTTTATTTACTTCGATGGTCCTAGTTTATCATTTGTGATTTCGAGTTACAATTATACAATATGTATAGTATGGTAGTAGTATGGTATATATTATAGTAAATATGTATGTATGTGTATTATAAGTTTATGACTTATTTATGTACAAATTGTTCCATTTCTAACAGAGCACCTGCCATCTAATCTCTTCACCACCCTTGGTTGACTGGTAGAGAATGCCTAAGGCATTAAGTCCGCCTTTGTACTTTTTTAAGTGTGAAAAGTTTAAATAAATAAATATGTAAGCGGGCACGCCCTTTATACATAATCAGCCTATAATATTCCCACTGCTGGAACACAGGCCTCCTGTCTGTGAGAGGGTGTAGGCCAATAATCCGCCACTCGGGCCCAGTGGGGGTTGGTAGACGTCACATGTCATCCAATTTTCGGTTCTAGGACAGGCCGGTTTCCTCACGTTTTCCTTCACCGTTTTGAGAGACCTACATTCGTAAGACGCGGCCGGTACCGCTGGGCCACCACCGCTCTGCCCTTTATGCCTGGAGGCTTTTATTTATATTAGGTTTTAAGTTCTGTTTACGTTTTTTAGTTTTTATTTTTATTTCGGCTTGAGTATAGTTTTCGATGTTTTTTTGTTGGTATATTGGCGTGTGCTAGCTGACATATGGCAAATAATATAATTTTCAACACACTTGCTCGTAAAGTGGCTCTTATTGAACCGCTTTTAGGTTCATAATGCCGTGTATTAAACACGCGTGCTTTTTATTTTATATTACCGCACTAGTGCGGTAATGTGCGCCACAGATAACTATTTACTAGTCGGAGATATGCGCTTTTTTAATCACACCAATGATACTTTTTTACTTTCTATTTTTCTTTGGTACAGAGATAAAATATGATAAATTAACATAATATTTCATCAAATGATTTATTTTTGTCAAAAAAATAACATTCTTTCATGTTCGATGTCCAAATAACATACAAAATATTAATTTTTATGCTTTTAATACCTATTAGACTGTTCGACGGCTTCGTGTCTTTGCCTCTCCTTCAACCTGCGAAGGCACCGTGATAAAAGGAATCCGCGGGCCGTATTGCATATTTATTTTTTACTTATATTTCATGTAGGTATGACAGTAGAACTTAATTACAATTAGATGTTAAAAAAACTTGGAAACTTAGGCGTCGAAGTACTCGTCCGCATCGCTGTCATCCGGAAACGTGCCCAGAAGACTGGCAGCATTGCCACGTTGAATGGCAATGCTAATTCTTTGGCCAAAGAACGAGCCAGCCCTCTGGTCACGTGAAGTGTCGACCAGTCGGCGAGAAATTTCCTTAAAAAGGAGACGCGCACTCGGGCCCCATGACCCGAGCGTTTCGACCCCAAACGGCTCAAAACTGTAGTTACCGATAAGGTTACAGTATTTGCGCCGCTTAAGGGTCTCAGCAGCCGCAGCAGCGGCGCCAGCACAGCTCGCCGTGCTTGGAACATGAGATGGCGCAAGGGTGTCGACACAGGTTGCGTCCCACACCAGAGGTCTACCCACCTTCCAAGGCAACAACGTCATGCCGTCTGGTCTCTTCCCATCGTCACGTACCAAGCCGTTTGGTTCTAATATCGCTGGTACGCCGGCGGTGACAAGAGCTCGACGAATAATATCGTTAATGCTGGCGTGTCGTGCTATGCGGCCTGCACTCCTGCAGCAGGACAGGCCATGGTGTCCGCGGTTGTCGACATCTTCACCGCAGTGACACCGATGCGGAGCAACACAAGGTGCGCCTAAGCGGAGACACGTAGCGAGCCGAAACGAAGAGTCATCCATCATAGTGCCTATGGTGGATGACGGAAGCGCTTGAAGCCACAAGCCTGACTCCCATTCTCCCACAGCCAGCAGACGGGCACGCTCAGCAGTATTAAATGACGTATTTACTAGGGTATTCCGTATAATACTGCAGAGCGGCACGTCCCACCGTTTCTGGGAGGCTGGGTTGTCAGGTAAATCCGTATTGGGACAAGCCATCTTCCACGCGTTCAACGCATCGGTCAAACACGGTACCTCAAAATCGACCAGTGAGGAAGATAAAATTTTCCTGGTTAATTTGTCGGTACCGTGGACCGAAGAGAGGAAGGCCGGTAAACTTATACTTGAAATTTTGCGGACGCCGAGACCACCCAGGCGAATGGGAAGTGTAGCTTGCTGCCACGCTCGGTCGTCCAGGGCCACATTTAGAATAGAAGTTAGTGTGTTTCTAATAATTTGGTCTACTTTTTCTAAAAGTTGTGGATGCTTCCATAGATGGGAGGAGCGAAGGCTATACGTAAATTTTGGTCCAAAGCAGCAGTATCGAATTAGTGTGAAGGCCGAATGGATGTTAATTTTGAATAGTCTTTCCGAGACGTCATGAAAATTTTGAATTTTTTCCTCAACAAACGTTGGAAAGGATTCGTCAAAAATTGGGGACCCCAGGAGGTGAAGAGAGTTTCTTTCCGTAATTTTGATATTTGGTGCTATTGTATTAAATTTTGCTATGGTAGACTGTCTGTCAGTGGTTTGGGGAAGATAAATTTCACATTTTGAAAGGTTAAGGTCTAGGCCGATGGAACTAAATTTTTCTTTTATAAAAGCTAAATCTTTTAAGACTGTGTCTACATCACCTCCTAGGGTTCCGTCATCCAAATACCATACGTTGAATTCAGAATTTAGTTGTCGAATAATTGGATTTATTGCCAAACTAAAAATGACTGGACTTTTACTTAAGTAATTAGTTTATGACACTTTATTTATTTTTTGCCTCACAAGTGTGTTGAAAAACGTCTTATGAAACACGTGTGCATTGATGATTAGACACTCAGCTCCCTTATCGCGTTTGCCTACGGTTCGCACGAATAATAATACCGCCTCAAGTGTAATTACCAACATAGCACACATGTATCATAATGTACTGTTAATTTAATTTTTTGTGTTGCGTAATGTAAATAATTTGCATACTATTGTATAGAATCAAGTTTTTCTAAGTGAACAGACAGCTATGCTGCTGGGGAGTTTGTTGCGCCACTTCTTCCCAGCTAAAGCACTAGGAAGTGGTGAAGGGCGGGCGCTTTGGAGGACTGTTATGTAATTTTGACGTTCGAAAAGTGCTGATTCTCGGCCTAGTTGGAATAAATGACTTTTGATGTTGATATGTTTTCCTTTTACAGACGGCAAACGGAGATGCAGTCGAAAAAATCTTTGAGGAAATCCGCGGAAAGTTCCATAGGTATACGATGGAAAGAAAGAAAGAAAAATATGCACAAATCACCAAGATTTGCAGACAGATTGGTGATTGCGGTGTGTTGTTATTAATAGATAAAAACTCGCTGTTGCTGTCACCTTTAAGTTTCCAAAGAACGAAGATGAATGAAGAAAAATTGTGTGTTGCTGAATATGACCTCGTTCTCAGCCGAGTGCACTGAGGTAGCCCACAATGTAATTATTCTTACGTTTATTACGTCCTATGTTGAACAAAATGTGAAACGCAGCAGTATTTACAATACATTTACCAATTAAAATAATCACAAACAACGGTGAATCAACATATTTCTCTGTCGAATGAGACAGCAAAAACAACTTACAGAAATATGGTCTTCTTCTTTTCTACTCGATGGTAAATGTAATTATTTTATTAGATGAGTTGGGCTCTTCTACGATTATTAGTAAATAAATTAATCCTAACTAATATTATAAATGCGAAAGTGAGTTTGTTTGTTACGCTTTCACGCTAATACGGCTAAACGTATTTAGCATGCGTAGACCATGACCTGGGTTAGGCTATATGATACTTTTTATCTCTGGAGTACGTTCCTGTGGGATAATTTCCGACCAACACGCGGGCGCAGCCGCAGGCAAAAGCTAGTATACAATAATTACTGCCGCGTATTTTATTTTTAACCGACTTCCAAAAAAAGAGGAGGTTCTATGTTCGACTGTATGTAATTTTTTTCTGTGAGTTCACCGATGTCTCCGTCGATTATGGACCGATTTTGAAAATTATTTTTTCTGTTTGAAAGGGTATAAAGGGTGTTCCCATTATCACCAAGTCAGAATCTGATGAGGGGATCCCATAAAATACGAGGGAAATCCTCAAATTTTATAGGCCCACCTATAGCGATTTGGGCATTTTTTTATAGTAACTCGTGTATTTGCTCTCGGAAAGCACCACTTGGTGAAGTGGAATTGATGACGAAGATTACAGATGGCCACCGGAACTACTAAATAATAAGTATTTCACGGGTTGTGATTCGATTACTTTAATATGGTTGCTAAGTAATTTATGCTCATCACAATGCATATGGTGAAGTGGAGCTGATGGTGACTTCACCATCAACTCCAGTTCTCGTGGTTCTTACCAGGAGAACTCCTTAATAATTAACGTCCCTGCACTGGGAAAAGCAATTTGTAAAAATATTTTGTAAAAAGGTGATGAGCAGTTGACTTTAGGCTAGATATGTAATTTAGATAAATTACAAACTGACCCACTAAAACGTGAAAAGTTTTTTACAAAATAAACCCACTTCCAAAAAAAACACTATAAAGTGAAAAATAACATTAATTTCGGAATCGGTGCAAAAAAACTAAAATACAGATCCAAAGACACCGACTTCCAAAATATTTTTTTTATTATAAAAGTTATATTTTTCATGTTGTAGTTTTTTTTTTTGGAAGTCGGTTGTTTTTATTAATAAAAAGTTTTTATTAGTTCGGTTAGACTGGAAGGCGGCCCCAACATAATTGGGAAAAGGCTGCGGATATGCAGAGCTGAAATTTATAAAAAAAAGTCAAGTGAATTTGTCGTTCGTGGCCTCGTGTGCTACCTTGGCGCATCCCTTACACACTTTTCCTAGTATTGCGGACAATCTCGTAGCACCTTAACGTATTCATTTCATGGCTATATTGTCTTGTCTGTCATCTTTCTGAACAGTGCTAATTTAACAGAACCACTGACACACCCGGAGCTGTGATGGCCCAGTGGTAACGGCCGCGACTTACGAGGTCGCGGGTTCGAACCCAAGCAGGCACATTACTTTGTGTAAATTATTTCATCACCACTGTTCACAAAACGGTGAAAGAAAACATCGTGAGGAAACCGGCATGTCCAAGAACCAACGTGTGACATCTACCAACCCGCACTGGGCCCGCGTGGTGGATTACGGCCCACTCCTTGTCACTGAGAGGAGGCCAGGAAGGAGGCCTGTGTCCCAGCCGTGACACACCTAGATTATAATTACGAGGACCAAAAATAGAATGGGAAACTTGTATGAAATATTGAGTTTTTCTTGCATTGCGGAAAATCTCGTAGCATAGAAGGTAGCATTGATTTTATGGCAATTTTTTTTAAATATTTTTCTGAACACTGCTTTTCTTTCTGTACATAACCATTGACATTTCTACTAGATTATAATTGCGAGGACCAATAAAACATTGAAATGCACTATCAGGTGTCACATTGACACAGATTAGCTGGAGTGTCATACACTTCACATAACGACACTGTCGTAAATCCTTGAGCTTTTTACATACCACGACTATCTTGATTGGCGTTAGGCAGAGAGGGTCATGTGGTAAACATTTAAAATTAATGTCACGGTTCGCGGTAATCAATTCGGCCTTTATTTTTCTCTCTTGTGTATTGTTAAACGCAATTCATGTCTGTTTTCTAAGGTCTAAAAATGGATGCTTTATCTCCTACTTTTAAAATTGTCTACTTTCCTTTAAATATCTACTATTACAAAGGATAAGCATGGTCTCTATGAACCATGCTAAGCGATGAATTAAATAAATATTGGCAAAGACACGGATGGTATTTTTAAACAGGAATCAATGAGACATATAAAAAATGCATGTAAGGAATTTCATCAGAAACATGACAAAGCATCCTTTTTACTATGATTGAACTTACAGTAAGTACAGGAGCTTATCGCACCATTTATTCCTCAGACTAAATTGTGTCGCTCAGCGGAAGAGTGGCCTAATCCACAAAATAGAAACAGAGTTAAGTAGATATTTACATACTAGATGTATCGATTTTTGAAAACATAGTGGCCTAAAATTTAGTTTACGTTATTTTGAGTAGATGGCGTTGATCAATATTCTTGTTCCATTATAATAATAGTATGTAAATATCTACTTAAGGGGGAAGCGCTAAGATAGCCCGCGAAATTCAAATTTTCTTACGATTTTTGCGATTTGCAGCTCAGTGTCCAGGTGTATTTTGATCAAAGTATGATACGCGACCGTAACAAATATGTATTTATAGAATTATAATATTAGAATTAGTAATACAATTCCTTATATGTATATAATCCTGAAATGTTAAGATTTCATAAAAAAAAGTCATTCAATAGACTTACTTGGTCTTAGAAAGTTGTATTGATGACTTTAATGATTATAATTCTGTAAACTCATATTTGTTACGGTCGCGAATCATATTTCAATTAACATACAACCTAATACTGATCTGCAAATTGCAAAAAACGTAAGAAAATTTGAATTTCGCGGGCAACCCTGGCGCTTTCACCTTAACTCTGTTTCTATAAATTCGTGGATTAGGCCACTCTTTCGCTGAGCGACTCAAATATGAGTTGAATCTTTTTTTTACCTTAGATAAGGTAAATGATCTTGTAACACAAAGTTTTTAGTGACGCGCTTTTCAAATAATGTTAAGTCTAGGATTAGAGGTAAAGTCAAGACAAATTAATTGTTCAATAAAATTAACTGCGAACATAAATTGTACGTATAATCGATACACACCTACCATTCTTTGACATTGACACGACAAATTGACGCAGTTTGTCAATTTGATAAACAATTAAGTTTCCTGGCTGTACATAAACAACATGTCCCGGAATTAACGCACAACCTTCTAAGGGGTCATTGTACTCATCATTATTAACAAGTTTTGCTATGGGACCAAACCGGAAACCACGAAAAAAAAATCAGCTGTTCCCTACATTTATGTTCGCATAACTCGTCAAAATGCAACAAATGAACAGCAGATTTTTTCGCGATTTCAGGTTTGGTCCCATAGTAAAAGTTGTTCATAATGATTAGTAAAATGACCAAAAGGTTGTGCGTTAATGTTGTAGAAGACCACATTCGTAGTAATTAAAACAGCTACGTTTTCTTCTGTTAGCATGTTATTTATAAAAAAATAAACAACTTATCAAAAGTCATCAACAAACGAACTTGACAATAACCTCTTAACGCGTCCCCCAAATGTTTTCAACCGCCATTTAAACGTTTATTTGTCGGTAATCGGCTCAAGTGGGCCACACTGGCCACTTACGATGGGGGATCATATGAGGGTGTGCTAATTAGAGCTGAGTGGATGTTGAACGTACATTTTCCCCTTATTCAAACGAGAGTACTGTCCACCGCTTCACTGGTAAGTATTTTGTTAGACAGTCTGTATACAAGTGCATCGATGGGTGTAGTTCATTCAATGATAGCTCGACTTAGCACGACGTAACTAGAGAATGTGTTTGAAGTTTTACTCTATGCAAACGAGAGTTCTGTCTATTGCTTCGTTAACAAGTGCGTTAAAGAACATCTGTATAGAAACGCTTCGATGGATATACTAGTTCTTTCAACGTAGGGTCGAATCAGCAGGGGTCCTTAGTCGTTTTAAACCCCTTCTGCAAACGCTGCTTAATGTTAGTTACGTACCTTGCTTCTTTGGCAAGTGCTTTGTTGAAGATGTTTTATGCAAATACATCGATGGATAGTTCTTTAGAATTTTAGATGCTGGGTCAAGTTAGAAGGGGGAGGACATCACAAATGCGTTTGATGGCATTCAATGATTCTATTATGAAGCTTAACTTTTAACTTGTTGAATGAAATACTTAACTCAAAAGTTTTTTTAGCTTTTGAGTTTAACTCATGGGGGTAATTTTCATAACATAACATAATATCACGCCTTGTTTCCCCGAAGGGTTAGGCAGAGGTGTAAGTACCTATACACCCACATTTCTCCAGTTAACTGCCTCGTTGGTCTAGTGGTCGCAAGCGCTACTGCTGAGCATGAGGTCTTGGGTTCGATTCCCAGGTCGGGCAAAGTGTTATTGGGTTTTTCTATCTGGAATTTCTCAGTAGCAGCCCGGAGTGGGGATTTATGCCCGGTAGATGGCAATAGGCTCGCCCTCTATTACACGGGACTTAAACATAACTGGCGAAATGTAATTTTCATCTGTTATCAATATAATAAATTAAGAGTTAGGAATGATAAGTAATTAAGGTTTATAGTTTTAACCGGTTGTAGAGAAATGTAATATATGAGGAAGAATGAAAGTGGTACCGTTGATTGAATAGTTGTGTGGAAATCGGTTGTCATGGTATGGGCATGATGTGATGCGGAGGAGTGAGGAAAATGTCGTGAGGAATGTTTTGAGTATGAATGTGGATGGCTATATAATAATATAATACCATTTATTTCAGGCGACACAGGCCCATAGAAAAATACCTTAACCTAAACATACATATTTTTATTATCAAACAATTATAATATAAGTGTAGGGTAAGACCAAAGAAACGATGGATGGACTTGTGGAAGATGATATGGGTAAAAAGGGGGTGACTACCGAGATGACGACTGATAGAGAAGTATAGAAGAAACAGACCGACCTCAAATAAATTGGGATAAGGGCAAGAGAATTATAATTTTTGACCGGTTCCACTTCACTGAAGCTCTGAAATCTATACAAATAAATAAAATAGAAGTGTCTGTTTGTAATATAAAAATAACAACTTTTTACTAAATGCATAAGAAAGTATAAACGGTTCTTATAACAAAAAAGCTATTTTAACGTTTTTGTCTCTGTCTGTCTGTTTGTTCGGGCTAATCTCCGAAACGGCTGGACTGATTTTGACAGGACTTTCACTGGTAGATAGCTGATGTTACGGCGGGTAACTTAGGCTACTTTTATTTTAGAAAAATAATTAGTGTTCCGCGCAAAAAAATTAAAACCCATGAAATTATGAACAAAAAATCGGATTTGAGAAATTCTTTTTGCATTTGGTAGCCCAATTCTCGGGGATACTTATAGACTATTTAACATCAGGCTACGGAGCCGAGCAAAAAGAAAAAAGTCAGAAAGAACACTAAGCGAGAACGACGTAGGAAATAGCGCGAGCGGGCGATGCAACGCGACGGGTCGGGGGACGAGGGAGTTTTATTAAAATGTGGCAGATATTTTAGTATATTGTGTATCTTACGACATCCACGCGAACGAAGTCGCGGGGCACAGCTAGTCTGAAAATAAATGAAGTAACACCAGAAACCCCAAAACCAGAAATCTACTACGAATTTATTTCTTAGAATATTTACTTATCTCCTAACTAATAAACGTTGTACCTACAGCGTCTGTCTACACAACGCTCTGTCTTCTTCTTTCAAAATTCAAATTACTGACGAATGAAAGAAAGAATTCGGTGTGTAATTATTACATATAATACGTTTATTAGTAAGGAGGTTAATATAGAAGATACTTATTAGATTTCAGTAAAAAGGTTACACGTTCCAATATTTTACCTGTACGTAAAACGTGTCAATAATTCAGTGATATCGATTGAAGATTAAATAATGAAAAGTAGGTATCTGCAAAGTATTTGTAACTAGGTACTTAAGAGGGTTTAATAAGCTAAGGAATATAGAGAACTATTTGATTCTCTTTATTTACATAGTTTTCCATAACCCTTGAAAGACTGCGTCTTTACAGGGTTTTTGAAAACTTTCAGAGACGTCTAAATGCGTTATTTTGCTTACGATTATTTCATTATTTATTTATTGCCATTTAGAGTCAAAGCGGACGATCGTTTGCCAAGTTAATAATATAATAATATACTAGCTGTTGCCCGCGGTCTCGCCCGCGTGGATGTCAATACTTTCCTATTTGAATCAAATAAAAAAATAAAAGTATTTAGTAAGAAAAGTAATTTACTCCTCATAACATTAGCTATCTGCCAGTGAGTCTCGTTAAAATCGGTCGAGCCGTTTCGGAGATTAGCTGGAACAAACAGACCGACAGACAGATAAAAATTTTAAAAATTGTTTTCTTGTTATAGGTACCGTATATACTTTCATATACATTTAGTAAAAAGCTGTTATTTAGACATTACAAACAGACACTTCAATTTTATTTATTTGTATAGATATAGATGAAACAGTGACAATAATTTCTGTTGATCGTTATGATCGTTAAGAGAAGTTGTTAAGTTCAGGAAAATATCACGAGCACGTAGGATTTGCCTCGGTTTTTTTTTTTATTAGTAAAACATGGCTGCTTTCTGGACCTTAAAATTAGTACGAATTCGGAAAAAATATAACCAATGGCGGCCGCAGCCAATTCTGATATTACCATACATTACATTATTCAAACGAAAACGTCAAAAAAAATCGAAAATCTGAATTAATATCCTGTCCACAACTTTCAACTTTACATCTCACCACTATTACCAAAAATGATTGTTTGAATAATATTATTAAATTGTTATTAAAAAATCATCTTGAGGTTATAAAGCTAACCTCCATTGTCAATATGAAAACATCTCTAAGGCGAAAGCGCCAGGGTTGCCGCCAAAATTCAAATTTTCTTACGTTTTAGCAATTTGCAGGTCAATATTAGGTTGTATGTTGATTAAAATATGATTCGCGACCGTAACAAATATGTATAAACCGAATTATAATAATTAAAGTCATCAATACAACTCTCTAACACCAAGTAATTCTATTAAATGACTATTTCATGAAATCTTGACATTTGAGGATTAAACTAGCTTAAGGAGTTGTATTACTGATTCTTATGATCATAACACATATTTAATACATATTTGTTACGGTCGCGAATCATAATTTAATCAACATATATGTTGATACGCGACCGTATGTATGATTTAAGAAAATTTGAATTTCGCGGGTTACCTTAGCGCTTCCCCCTTAAGGTGATTTAAAATTAGAATTTCGGGTTTAAGTATTCAAATAAGTGGCACTACAAATCAGTATCTACCATTTGTTTACATTTTCATTAGATTCCTTTTGAACAGACCATACGTCAGTCATCAAATATGTATAGGCATCCTACTATCGATCTTCCATCCGACATACAAATCCCCGGACGCAGGTTGGTCTTTAATTACGTTAATTAATTACAACCGTCCTAGTTCGCATACAAACCGGACACCGGACAGATCTCAGCCTAGACCGTCTCTATTAATTGGATTAACCCCTATTATAGTTAACTGTTGCTTAACCAAGCGCTGTAAACTCGTTATGTTATGACTTGGGTTAATGTTGCTTTAGTAGTGTAATTTAAGGTCAAAGATGTAATTATTAAGGGTTATGTTAAGTAGAGAAAGGGTGGTCTGCTCCTGAATAAATATATTTTTAAAGGAATGCTTGTTCATGCTTCTATGGGTAGGTATAATAGATGCACAAGAATTTGAACTTAGGAAAACTGTCAGGATCTTAGCACAACTCCTCCTCCTCCACCATCATGCGAGTCAGTTGAATTGAACTACTGCGGTTCTGCGGCGGAGGTGTGCTAAGGCCCTTAAGCTGCGTTTTCACTTAGCGTTCTGAACTGTTCTGGGCGAGCAAACGTTTGTTCGCGCGGTAAATGAAAACAGTTTTGAGCGAGCGAACGTGTATGTTCAGAGATGATCGGTTGGACTCGGCGAACTAATGCTCGCTCGCTCGTTCTTTCAGTGGAAATGACGTCACGGGGAGCGAGCATTCGTTTTCTTGTTGTAGTGAAAACAGATGTTTTCTGTTTTGAGCGAACATCAGCAGAAAAGCAAACATTTGCTCTGAACAAAATATTCGCTCGGCAGGGCAGTTAAAACACGCTTGAGAATGGTCAATAAGGTTTTCCTGTCCATAATAAAAAAAGCTACGACCAACGATCTCTAATTCGTTGTATGTGCGTGCTGTTTATATACTCATCATCAGCCAACAATAATGCAAGGACTAGAATAATAAATGACTGTAGTAATGTGGTGAAGCATTTTCTACAAGTAAGTACGAGTAAATCCGCTAAAATCATCATCCAGAGACAACATCAGACTACTTCTTATTAATACAAATTACGTATGGCTATTTTCAAATAAGCAAAAACCTCATTGATTATACTAATACTCTATCCCTTAAGGGAGAAGCGCTAAGGTAGCCTGCGGAATTCAAATTTTCTTATGATTTTTGCAATTTGCAGCACAGTGTCTGGGTGTATGTTCATTAAAGTATGATTCGCGGCCGTAACAAATATGTGTTTACAGAATTATAGTCTTTAAAATCAGTAATACAACTCCTAAAGTTAGTCAATCAATCTGCCTAGCCTTTTCCCAACTATGTTGGGGTCGGCTTCCAGTCTAACCGGATGCAGCTGAATACCAGTATTTTACATGGAGCGACTGCCTAACTGACCTCCACAACCCAGTTACTGGGTAATACGATACCCCTTGGTAAGACTGGTTGTCAGACTTTCGGGCTTCTGACGACCCGTAACGACTGTCAAAGATCCACGAATGACAGCCGGGACCAACGGCTTAACGTGCTTTCCGAGGCACGGAGGAGTCTCGGTATGTAAAGATGGTCATCCATCCACGAACCAACCCCGGCAAGCGTAGCTTAACCTGATGGATCGACCCGTGCGGCTGTTATTACTTAGCCACGAGCTCCAATGTTAAGATTTCAATAAATAGTCATTCAATAGGATTACTTGGTCTTAATGAGTTGTATTGATGACTTTAATGATTATAATTCTGTAAATGCATATTTGTTATGGTCGCGAATCATATTTTAATCAACATACAACCTAAGACTGACCTGCAAAATGTAAAAAACGTAAGAAAATTTTAATTTCCCGGGCCACCCTGGTGCTTTCGCCTTAAGACGCAGATAAATGCCAGCCGCCTTGAGTGCATAGCTTGCGTGTTCTGTGCTGAGCTCACGCGACGCGTCGTACGTCCACCCAGTATTAGGACTCGCCCATCAAGAAGAGCTGTCTCAAGTTAGACGCATTATAAATTTATTACACATAAAAAAAAAGGAATTTTAATAAATAATTAAATTATCTTTAAGATGGTGAAGGTTTCATAAAAATACGCTTGATAGTTTTTGTATTATTCTCAGATTCAGAAAATGCTCTAATTTTACATATATTTTTTTTTCCAAATCATTAACACTACTCGTGTAGACGTGATATTCAGTTTAAATTAATTAAAAGTCGGTTATCGTCACCTTAACTAGTTACAACAATAGTTGATTAACATCCCCGCTGCACACTATTTCCCGCCACATTTCCTACGTTTAGCGCTCCACCCGACTAATGTACCTAACTTAATTTTAAAGACCCAGTCTGAACCGTATTACGGTGTGTAAGGATAATGGATTAAGCAGTAATACGGGTAGCTAAGTGGTAACCTGAAACTGGTTGAATAAAACATGAGGAAGTGTCTTTCAGGATTCTAGGATAGAGTATATTGTGTATGGTTGATAGTTATATGTAAGAGGGTTTGGTTTCCGCACTTAGTCCTTCAGGTGGACCATTGTGCGTGGGCCATGGCGGTCGTCGGTGGTTATTCCAACCAGCCCTTCAGAAGTTAATCACGTCTCCTGGTCTGTTTAGAACATCCGTGAAAGATCTGGGATCGGGAGGAGTTAAAAATATAATTCCGTTCAGAAAGATAACTTTGTCTTTTTACTACGCATGTGCCTAATATATTTTAGCGTTTAAGGTTCCTACATACAGGCGCGACGCGCGACGCGAATCGCGCCTGTTTGTAGGAGCCTTTATGTATTCAGCTAAAATGGTTTCAGTGTTTGCAAAATTAAAAGGAAATTAAGGTGAAAATTACAAGCTAAGACAATATTTTTAAAGCATTTAAAACTCTGACTTAAACAAAATCAATTACAGGCACTTTTGAATTATCTAGTCGGTCAGTAAGAAATATGAAGCTAGTTGCCCATTCCGTCGCATTGCATCGCTTCCCCGCGCTGTTACTTCATTTTCGGTAAGCGCTCGTTCTTACTTTTTATCATTTTGCTCGGCCTCTCAGGGTCCCAGCGTAATGTTACATACCTTATACCTTTCCTCAAGAATTGGGCTATAAAATGGAAAAAAGATTTTTACAAATCCTTTGGTTGTGACAGAGATTAGCGTGTTCAAACAATCAATAAAAAATAAAATGTGTCGGTAACTAATAGACTAAGCTCATTTTTCTTACTTTAAGCATTTTTAAACGAAAGGTCCGTTTCGAATAATTTAAAAAGGAATTGACATGTACATAATCAACCTTGATTATGAAACTATTTATTTGGATAAGGATTAATACCATGTTTATGAAAACACCTTCGCAAATAATGCATTATTTTATAACAAATTTGATAACCATTAAAAAGTTATAGTGAGCCAACCTTAAAAGATAGACATAATATGCAATCGCGGACTGTTTTGTAGAAATTTATAAGAGGATCAAATTCCATCATACATGATTTTTGCGTAACTTTAACCGTTTACGCAGCGCACGCAACGGAAGCTCTCAAAAGGAATAAATTTTCCCCGTTTTTGCAACATTTTTCATTGATGCTCCGCTCCTACTGGTCGTAGCGTGATGTTATACTTATAGCCTATAGCCTTCTTCGATAAATGGGCTATCCAACACTAAAAGAATTTTTAAATTCGAACCAGTAGTTCCTGAGATTAGCGCGTTCAACCAAACAAACAAAGAAACTCTTCAGCTTTATAATATTAGTATAGATTCTTAAAGGTGTCAGTTTTATCTAAAAACGGGAAGGAACAGTGAAGATGGAGGCTATCAATTGAGATACACAAACAATTTTTGCTTTAAACCTCTGAAAATCAGCGCTTTGGCTTTCATGTATAGTAGCATATAACTCACGTTCCTTCCTAACAATTACGAGGAAAAAGTTAAAAGAATTAACTGTTTCAACATGACATTGAGACTAATCCAAACCGTTTTCCTGTTGGAATATGATGAACAGCAACATTAAAATAAAAAGAAAACCATTTCCAATAACATACGTTCACTTGTAACCTCATCAGCATTGAATAGAGCTAGCAAAATTAAAAGACGAGTCTTGTACGTAATATAGCCCACAAATGAATAAAATTTATCGTAAAGGCAGGTTTGGCGATCACAAAAGTATAAACATAATGCCCAGTGATAGGAATAGGTAGTGCTAATTTGCCTAAACTTCGAGGAAGGAAGTAACATGGAGTGGATAATACCTCCTCTAAAATCCCGGAATAATTTTAATGACGTTTAAATCCCGGGATTTAAAAACCACGAATTATTTATTGGACTTTATTTATAGATAGATAGAATACTCTTTACTATGTACACCATAAAAATTACATATATAAATGTGTGTGTGTGTGTAACTTTAAAAAATGTTATGTTTTTTCAAATCAATAATTTGTAAATACAAATAAAGTCCGATAAAAAATTCGTGGTTTTTAAATCCCGGGATTTAAACGTCATTAAAATTATTCCGGGATTTTAGAGAAGGTATTATCCACTCTATGTTACTTCCTTCCTCGAAGTTTAGGCAAATTAGCACTACCTATTCCTATCACTGATAATGACATGTACAAAAGTCCCAGATTCTATCCTTGAACAGGACACTCGTTTATTTTTCTTTATTAAAGCAAAACAAGGGCCTGGCTGGGTTCGAACCTAACAACTCGTAAGTCTCAGCCGTCATCACTGAGCCACCACTGCTCTCAAAACGGTGAAAGAAAACATCGTAAGGAAACCGGGATGTCCTAGAACCGAAAATTCAAAGACGTGACATTCACAAACCCGCACTGGACCCGCGTGGTGGACTGCGGCCCACTCCCTCTCACAGAGAAGTCTGTGCATTGGAAACATTATAGGCTGAATATGCGTAAGCTTAAATCAAAACAAAATTAGGACTCTTAGCTAACTTCTCTACCAATTATTTCAATATTTCAAGTCTTTCAGATAACTTTTACAGGTTTTTTCAACTCGTGCTACGAGAAGAAATGAATCCAACCTGTAGTCTGTAAAATGTTTTTAAGGATTAAGTTTCTGAGATACAAAACACTTTTCAGGGGGTGTTTTCATTGAAACAGCAATAAAAACACATCCCTGGTGCGTAGGGTACGGGCCAGCCGCAATAGGATCCTGAACGCTTTTGCTGAACGATTCGACTGTCAGTACGTGAACCACTGCTGCATGGTTCACGTACGGACTAATGTTAAAATATTATTTTAATTTAATTTGATTTAGCTGTTATCAATTCTAATATTAATGTATAATTTCATTTAAAATTTTTAAGTAATCCTTGAATTTGAATAATTAATAATTTTTGTAATGTAGGTAGTTTAAATTATATGATCCACAGTTGGTTGAGATAAATAAATAAATAAATAAATAAATAAAAACAAATAGTTATAGAGGGTACCTATCTTCTACACTATAAAACTATCTACACTATAAAGCTAAAGAGTTTATTTGTTTGTTTGTGAACGCGCTATTCTCTGGAACTACCAGTCGGATTTGAATAATTATCCTTGCGTTTGATAGCCCAATTCTTGAGAAAGTTTTATAGATATTTAACATCACGCTACGACCCTAAGGAGCCGAGCAAAGAGAAGAAAAAATCAGAAAGAGCTTTGAGTGGAAATTAAGTAATAGCGCGGGCGGGCGATGCGATGCCACGCGGTGGGTCGGCGGGGGAACAAGAAATTTCACGCGGACGAAGTCACGTGCAGAAGCTAGTTTAGATATTAAGCGTAGGTGTTATGTACAAGCGGGGGAATCGTGTAGGAAGCAGAAATGTTTACTGGAAATTGCGTTATTTCTAGAGTAAATGCCGTGAATGGGTATTTTTGAAAGCAGTGAGTGATAGTCTTGAAGCTTTCAAGATTCCTCTCTTTTAAGTTGATGTTTTTCAGTAGATAAGTAAGTAAGGAATAAAAAGAAAGGCAAAGTTTGAAGTGGCTATTTCGTAACTTTGGTAGTAATCGACTGTTGTTTTCTGTGAAAATCACAAGAAATGATGACTAAATATTTTGTTTTGTCCGTTACGTAGATTATTAAAAAAATATTGAACACGTGTTTTTTCTTTTTTTACGTAATCCAAAGATTACGGCGATACATTATGTTATAATGTAGCATGACGTCACGCCTTGCTAGATTTATACTGAGTTGTGACGTAGCGAGCCCTCACTCCCCAACTTTCGTTTCATCCAAGTCATTTATTATTAATCTGATAAAGCAAAAAATACGTGTCTAATATTTTTTTATTATCTGACTGACGGACAATTTTCTTTTTTTTACCCAGGCATCATCCCTATTGACGTAACGATTAACATTAAGGTCTAAACTAGAGATACATAATAATAAGAACAGTAATGGAGGCAAATTCTTGAGTTTTCATAAGATTGATTTACAGAAACAGTCATGCTATATCAACGTACTCTCACCTGTATTAAACATATAAGTACGAAATGGACGAGCACAAACGAAGTCTCACAAAAAGAACATAGAAGAGAACGCTTTTAGTAAAGCCTCGCCCAGTTCGTGTGTAGCAGGGGACATATTTTACAAAACTGGTATTCAATACTTATGCTCGCCATTATGACCTGGGAATTCCATAAGAACCATATACAAATCCATTACAAGGAGGTTTTTCTTTTTCATTCCGTGAGATTTTCTCGACTCATATGTATTACTCACGTTGGCTGGAACTAATCGTGAGCTTGGAAATAATTTTGCTTTTTCGCGAAGTTGTAATAGTAAAAATATAAGCCAGTTGGCCAGTTTAACTTCTTGGGGTGGTGTTGACAAACAAACATACACCTACGTACTTAACTGAAATACTGAAGGTGGAAACGGTGACGCCTAAGATCGATAACCTGGGGAATTTGAAGCCTACGGGTAATAAGAGATACCATAAACCCACTGTCTTCGGGGCTGTGTTATTTGTATAGCTTAAGTATTGTCTATATACAACAAGTAAATAAAATTGAAGTGTCTGTTTTCAGTCAGGGTCGAGGGATGTCCGAAAGACTTACTGCGGCCCCTGGCACAGGCAACTGAAGGAACACGGGTGGGTTTTAGTCAGTAAAAGTCTGACACCCGCTCCCGCTCGCGATTTGGTGATTTCCCACCCAAAAAAAACTAATGTGTCCATTTGTAATGTCAAAATAACAGTGTTTTACTAAATGCATAATTATGAAAGTATCTACGGTACCTTTATCTAGCAAAAAATCAATTTTTAAAATTTTTGTCTGTCTGTCTGTCTGTTTGTTCCGGCTAATCTCCGAAACGGCTGGATCGATTTTGACGGGACTTTCACTGGCATATAGCAGACGTTTTAAAGAGTAACTTAGGCTACTATTATTAAGAAAAATAATTAGGGTTCCGCGCATAAAAATTAAAACCCATGAAATTGTGAACAAAATCCGATTCCAATAGGATAGTATTGACATCCACGCGGGCGAAGCAGAGGGCAACATCAGCTAGTCATATACTAAATTTAATTCCGAATCTAAGAATAGAAAAGAATAGAATAGAATAGAATAGAATAGAATAGAATAGAATAGAATAGAATACTCTTTATTGTACACCACAAAAATTACAGATATAAATGTAGAAATTTTACACATAGGGTGACACAATGGGTGGTCTTATCGCTAAAAGCGATCTTTTACTGATAACCTTTGAATGGATTAGAAGGAGAAGGAACTAAACTATGAAATCAACCATTAGTTGATCAAATAAGTTTGATCAACTATTGGTTGAATTTAGTTTAGTTCAGTCCGAATGCTATCCACGTAGACCCTAGTCTACGTGAGCGGCAGTCAGGCTTGCATCTAACAGAACAATGATGGAATCTTGCATCATAAATCAATCAATCTGCCTAGCCTTTTCCTATGTTGGGGTCGGCTTTCAGTCTAACCGGATGCAGCTGAATACTAGTATGTTACATGAAGCGACTGCCTATCTGACCTCCACAACCCAGTCCTACGGTAACACGATACCCCTTGATAAGACTGGTTGTCAGACTTTTGGGCTTCTGTTTACCCGTAAGGACTGTCAGAGATCTATGAATGTCAGCCGCGACCAATGGCTTAACATGCTTTCCGTGGCACGGAGGGGTCTCGGTATGTAATGGATGGTCACCCATCCACGAACCAACCGTGGCAAGCGTAGCTCAGTATGGAAAACATTCCGATGTTTATCAGTACGTCTGTTCTGTACAGATGTTAGTAGTGTTCGTTCATGTGAACTATCCGCCATGTTGACTACAGTGTCAGAAGAATACCAGGTGCATAAGCACAGTTTAAATGTCAGTTCCTAACATACAAGTTCTTAGTTGACAATCAATTGAAAGCAAACGTTTGGTTCAGAGATAAGCAAAAAACTTGTTAGCTTAATTTATCGTCTACGAGATTTATCTTTATATAGGTACCTACTTCTTTAAATAGGTAACTAATTGATGAATTTTATGTAACTTCTTAAGACATTAATGGTCATCAATACTTACCTACGTCCCGGCTCTGCCTGACTGGCTCTGACGGCCTCGTTAGTCTAGTGGTCGCATGCGCTACTGCTGAGCACTGCCACTGCTGAGCGGGTCGATTCCCGGGTCGAAAGAAAGTGTTAATGGGTTTTTCCATCTGGAGTTTCTCAGTATCCAGAGTTTGGATTTGTGCCCGGTTGATAACAATAGGCTCGCCCCCTATTATCCGAGACTTAAAAGCAAAACTAGCGAAATGTGGGTGTAGGTACCTACTACAGGAACCCCCTAAGAGATTTCGTGTATGAATAGATAGACGTTAGGTATATGAAATGTTCCTGTCATTGTCTGGCAGTAACATCCTATAGCCTGATGATGATTAATTGAAATTAATTTCGCTCAATTTGTATAGTAAGTAGTGAAGCACACATTGCTAGTTAAAGATTTGCATACTTACATCCATAAAAGAAGACTATTAATCACTGATGAATAATTGATATTACTAATTGATATTTAACCATGTTTGTGAGTACATAATGTCATGGATAGATATCTATTGACCCGATAACCGGTGACAATCGACAGAGATGTATAATATCGTTTAAATGACAACAACTAAACAATACACAAAGGCAAACCGATGATGTAGGTCGAACTAAATATTCTGTTTTGTGTTATCATTGATCATATAGGTAACACTCGTATATTTTACTAAAACATAGACATAAACTCAATTGACGTAACAAGTACAAATATCCTTGTAATCAGGAATACCAATTATACGTAACAACACGTTACAGTTAACATATAGGATCATCAAAACCACTCCATAAAAATAGTTTCAGTGATCGACCAAGCTGAATACAAACGACAATTAAGAAAAAAAACCGTCGCTCGTCAGCCGTAAAACAATATTCGCAAATTGGAACAACCTCGTCGCGCCTGCGCAAGTTTGCAAACGCGTGCGCAAGGGTACATCACCTTGACACGAGGCCCCACGGGGTACTAACGCCGTCCCTCTCGCACTTATACGTATACGTAGAGGGAGAGAGAGATGCAGACATCCGTAGACAGACGCTTTCAGAAACGCTACGCGGCTTATTCGTGGCCGCCATTTTGTATGTTCCTTTTGTCGACAGAATGATATTAATTTAAAGGACCTTATTTATGATGCATTAATTTTAAATGGTCATTGTCCTATGGTGTATTTTGCGTTTGATGAGCGATGGTGAATGCAATATGCATTTTAATGTATTTTTACATGTCATAGCTGTTGTAACAGTAAACTGAACTGAATACTTATTTCTCAATTTAGCGTGTTAATCTAATCTGTCTTGACCCGGAACAACGATTCCAACGACCTCGCGTACTTCGTATAGTTGTTATAGTCTTACTTATTCATGTTCCAACATTTTCTCCGTACAGTAATACTTTTTTATAGAACATAAAGAAAGGCTGACGTCTCATAAAACTCTTTTACAGAATTCCGGTGAATGTATTTATTTAGATCGAATATAATTAAACGCTAATCTAATTACGGGTGACGTATGTGCCATTGTGTAACGCACATTAGTCGGTAAAGGTAAATATAGTTTAGACCACAGCACGTAACGTGACATTACAAGAAATTGCGCATTTCAATATAGAATAATTGAATATATATTAGCTACGTGTAGGAACTATATTACAGATAAGATAACGTGAACATTGCTACGAAATCAACTTTAAAATCGAATCTATGTTAATTTTCGTAGCAAAATACTCATTTAATGTCTCTAAAACTACTATTTCGCAAACAAAATGTGTTAAAAATACTTTAAAAAGCAAAAAAAAGTGTCAAAACGTGATTACTGACGTAACCTGAAAACTGTCGCGAGTGTATAAACTTTTCGATACGCGCAGCGCCATCTATCGGTCAACTTGGCAGTCTGTCGTGATCTTCACAAGGTTAGGCTGTAAGCCCACGGCTGCGGCTATTTATACAAACACTCAGGTTGTGACACGTGTTTATGATATCTTTTACAACGCCATTAATTCTTTATATTACGTTAATAACAAGGAAAATTAGGGAAATTAAACGGTATAGTTTTGCTTTGCTACGCCTGGCTACGTAGAGGATTTGTCTTTGATTTTCCATAGATTGTTCGAGTTGACGTCACGAGGCGACGTGTTGAAAAATACATCGTGAATCGTAATGAGTTTATCAGATATTGTTTATAGAACTTTATGAGCGTTCCACATTGAAGAAAACTTTTACAACACCATTATGCTTATGTGCTTGTGGTTAACTAACCATAAAACGTACATGATTTCGAAACCTAATATCTATGTGTCATAAATGTCATTAAAAAAAAATGTACCAAACCAAGAAAGGCCTTGAATTTCAGTCGACAATTGCAGCACAATGCTGAAGGATTCAAAGATTATATTGTACGTTCACATGACACACCTACTAACACATTTGTAGCAACATAGAATGAGAAGTTTCACTAAAAACAATTAAACAACTGCTGTCATTCCATACTAATTATGTTTTCGCTAAAACTAAAACCACGGCCACGACGTTGACATGGCCGTGGGAATCTAATAAAGTAAACGTTCAGAATATAACGGTATTTGTTAAGTTCTTGAAAATCACTGGTTTAAAATTAAAGTTCTAGCAATGATGAGACTTTCAATTGTATCACAATGGAAAATATAGAATTTAGAGGAACAAACTGTGCCCGAGTTTGTTTGTTATGCCTTTAAACATAAACATAACCTGGTGTAGGTATCTCTGCCGATACCTTTGGGGAATACAGGCGCAATATGGGTGCAGGTACTGTGACGGTTGTCTGCAAAAGCGACCTTATGTCGTTCAGGCTGATAGGAAAATAACTCTGGTTGCATTCGATCATTCAAGCGAATTGAAAATTATCTTTCAAGTTATTATTACTTAATAGGTTTTTGTTTCGAGGAGCTCGTGGCTAAGTAATAACAGCCGCATGGGTCGATCCATCAGGTTAAGCTACGCTTGCCGGGGTTGGTCCGTGGATGGGTGACCATCTTTACATACCGAGACTCCTCCGTGCCTCGGAAAGCACGTTAAGCCGTTGGTCCCGGCTGTCATTCGTGGATCTTTGACAGTCGTTACGGGTCGTCAGAAGCCCGAAAGTCTGACAACCAGTCTTACCAAGGGGTATCGTGTTACCCAGTAACTGGGTTGTGGAGGTCAGATAGGCAGTCGCTCCATGTAAAATACTGGTATTCAGCTGCATCCGGTTAGACTGGAAGCCGACCCCAATATAGTTGGGAAAAGGCTAGGCAGATGATGAGGTTTTTGTTTCGAAAAAGCAACAGTGATATAATACGCGCGAAGAAGTAAACACTTTTCCTTGGAATAAAGTAATAAATATGATATTTTATTATTTAACGCCCCCACATAATATTTCTCTATTGCTAACACTCCTCTAGTGCTGTAAGTGGTGGTGGCGCCGGGGTACGCAACAAACTTTATAGCGGCTCTGACGTGCGCTACTCGCTGCGCAGTACCCCACCCCGCACCCCCGCTGACACGTGAATTTGTTACTGCGCAGCGACTCGCCTCATGTTCCGAGCCGCCACAAAGATTGCATCGGGCTGTACCTATCGATCCTACACCACTTGTAGCACTATGGGAGTGCTAGCAGTTCCACATTACGCCAGTTATGTTTAAATCCCGTGTGATAGAGGACAAGCCTATTGCTATCCAACCGGGCACAATTTCACACTTCGGGCTTCTACTGAGAAATGCCTTTATTTCATAGCAAATCAATTCTTCGCAAAGAAGGATTAGAAAGAATTGATTACAAAAGCCCTTAGTAACGTTAGACGTACGCAAATCCTGTCTTAATGGCTACGTCATACATCGATCGGTCGAAAAATTTAAGGTAAACTTGTTACAGTGATGTCTAAGGTGTACGGCTGTTTGTAAAAAGTCTAGACCCCTCAAGGAACACTTAAAACGCTCTGTACATATTATAAATTGAAGTCGCTTTTCGTGTCTGTCTGTGTGACCACGTTGTTCTTCTAAACTACGCAACGGATTTTGTTGCGGTTTTCACCATCATTTAGGGAATTTATTCCGGAAGCTTTACGTGTATATTAAGGGGGAAGCGCTAAGGTAGCCCGCGAAATTCAAATTTTCTTAAGTTTTTTGCAATTTGCTGGTCAGTGTTAAGTTGTACGTTGATGAAAATATGATTCGCGGTCGTAACAAATATGTATTTACAGAATTATAATCATTACAATCAGTAATAAAACTTGTTAAGTTAGTATAATCCCCAAATGTCAAGATTTCATGAAATAGTAATTCTTGGGGTTTACTTGGTCTTAGAGAGTTGTGTTGATGACTTTAATGATTATAACTCTGTAAATACATATTTGTTACGGCCGCGAATCATATTTTAATCAACCTATAACTTAATACTGACCAGCAAATTGCAAAAATCGTAAGAAAATTTGAATTTCGCGGGCTACCTTGGCGCTTCCCCCAACCTTACATAGGTATATTAAAGAAATCTCGATGTTTGGTCAAGTAATGTCCCAAAATTAACGCAAGAATTAAATTTGCCGCCATTTGTGCAGTAAATTGTTGGCAACCCTGAAAAAAAACAATTCGACAGCAGAGAGTTAAGGTTTAGTAAAAATGGAACGTTACACATGCCATACAGCCCGTGAAACAATCAATTACTGCTTGAGACATTTCCTTGTCGTGTACTCTTTCGTTTCGGTGATCAGAATTAGCGCCTTAGATCGTGTGATTTAACACCATTAGATTTCTTTTTATAGGTTTATTTTAAGTCAAAGTTCAACAGACCCACAACCACCCGTGCATTACATGAAGAAATTAATCACTGCATCAACGAAATTCAGCCACATTTATGAAGATTTCGACAAAAGAGTGCATGTGCCAGCAAAGCCGTGGAGGCCATTTGCTCGATGTTATTCCATAAATAACCCTAACCTATGTACTTTATGATTCAATAAAAAAATAACAATCTAAAGACTAAAAACTGTGTTTTCTATTTAATTCAAATCTTGCGTTAATTTTGGGCATCCTTTAGTAAAAATCATACAAAGCCGGGGCGCGTCGCTAGATAAAAGATCGATAAAAGGCTAATCTGATGATGATGCATGCAGAATCAGGAGGTTGAGTCGGTTACGTTGATATATTAGTCCTTCCTTTGTTAGGACTATACACAAGAGAACAATGAAATTGATGACGTACCTAATATGTAAGCAAAATGCAGCTGTTTACGCTTTCGCAGTTCAAGATCAATGACTACTTTTATCGCTCGGCTGGCAACTTAGAAAACGCTGTAAAAATACTTTTAGAAACTAGAAAAATTTTAAGGAAAGCTTGTAAGAGCCAAGTCGTTAGAAAAAGATTTCATTGAGCTACTAGCATAACCCTTTTTTTTTGGATGGGAAATCATCAAATGACTTCTCACGCTCTGGGCGTAGCGGGAGAGCGTGTCAGACTTTTACTGACTAAAACCCACCCGTGTTCCTTCAGTTGCCTGTGCCAGGGCCACGGTAACTCTTTCGAACATCCCGCAACCCTAGCTGGCATCGGCCCTAGCGGACCCCGTCAATAGTGCTGACATCTCTTTGAGGCGCGCGTGGAACACAACGCGCCGTCGATTCAGGCTTGGTCCTTACCGGACGGCGAGTTACCCATTGCTCGCCGTCCGCAAGCCCGCGCACCAGCATAACCCTAACAGTTGAATTAATAAATATATCAAATATCTCAGATTTGATAAGTACACCTCTGCCCAACCTTTCGAGGAAACAAGGCGTAATGTTATGTTGTCTCAGATTTGGACACTAGTATGCGTACTTTACGTAGTGTATACAAACCTTTTTACTAAAAACACGACTTCATTAATTAAAATATCAAACTTGTCGTAGGCCTTTGTCCCAATAACTTTCTTTCTCACATTCAACCGAGTATATCCTCTCGTCCTAGAGCCAACGGATTAAATACTATTTGGTATGCATCGCCTGCAGCCGGCAACTGCAAGCTGACTGTTGTTAGTCCACTTCATACAACGAGGTACACGAAGTGCAGACAGATCGCATGCAAATTGCCTCATCAGTGGTTTTGAGGGTTTTCAGTTCAAAAGTTTAAATGCTTGCAAATTGTTATCATTTAGCATGCAATAATTCTATAACGAGTACCTCATAATGACCCACTTTCCGTGACTAAGATATATTTTAGGTATACTCGTGGTTTATTACATTACAGTCCAAGAATGCGTTCTTAACACCTGTCAGTTTCATACTAACGAATATGTTGTTTGCGAATTTGATCCTTATTACAGATAGAAATTGCCCAACTGACAGGCGTCGGGAACGCATTCTGTCGACGGCGCAGCCGGACTGTATAACTATAGCACATACATATCTTCGCATGCTGTTCGGAACACAAGTTTTCCCTAAATCTCCCCACTACGCCTAGTAAGCATACTTAGTCCAGATGAGTACCTAATACTCGTAGGTAGTCGTCTAGACTCGGATACGCCGGGCACGCGCCGGGTACGCAAAGGCAAAACCTGGAATTTACTTATCAAAAACAAAATAATGTACAGACTGCTACAGTTTGACAACGTCCAAAGGTTCCGTCGTTTATCTTCGGAAAAACCGAAATATAGCGAATAAAATGTGACTATCGACCAATAGAAATTGATTTATATTCCCACATAAATTATTATAGATTGACGCACTAATTCCGTCACTCCCTTATTGGACCAGTCACATTTAATTCGGCAAAGTTCGGTTTTTTGGAAAATAAACGATGGAACCTTTGAGCGTTGTCAAACTGTACATTCGATTGATTACGCAGCCAATGTTCAAAGGTGTTGTAAGTAGCTAACAACTCCTTAAGCTAACGCAATTGTCTGTGCAAAAACCCAAAGAATCCAAGTGTAATCATGATATGATAAATACATACTGCATACTCCTAAAATCACTTAATCATTCCTTTTAAAAATGAACATGAAAAAATGAAAAGGTAACTGAAAAATTAGATGCACAAAACTAAAAGGCATCATAGACTAATTAATTGCTGAAACTTTCAGGACTGCAAGCGTAGTTTCTATTACCGTTGCGAAATGTTAAGCATGTTTTAAGAGATTTATTTTACTTACCTTTTCAGTAAGAGGTAAAACAGTATGTAGGTACGTTAAAAGCAGACTACCGATGGATTTCCAAGCGCTTTGAAGGTGGTCAAAAAAAGGAAAGCTCTGGCTGTAAGAGCCTCATTTCTGGAGGGTATACAAAGTGCATGCTTTCTTTTATGCTTCCAAGAATTAAGTTTTTCTATATTGGTTTATTTAATTGCTTCCTTGATTACCAGTGATAGGAATAGGTAGTGCTAATTTGCCTAAACTTCGAGGAAGGAAGTAACATGGAGTAGATAATACCTCCTCTAAAATCCCGGAATAATTTTAATGACGTTTAAATCCCGGGATTTAAAAACCACGAATTATTAATTGGACTTTATTTATAGATAGATAGAATACTCTTTACCATGTACACCATACAAATTACAGATATAAATATATATGTGTGTGTGTGTGTGTGTGTGTATTGTGTGTGTATTATCCGTGTCGGTCCCGGAGAAAGAATAGACCACCCCATCTCATCCCAGGGGTGTCGTAGGAGGCGACTAAGGGAGCTCAAGACCCAGTGCATACCATAAAGCACTTTGGGTCACCCGCGCGATGGCGGGTAAACCATCAACAATCGCATTCCCAAGGAGGGTTGGTGTCAGGCTGGCGGCCGACTGTAAAACTGTGCCAAAACCCTAAGCAACATGTGTGGAAATGATATGATGCGCGATAGGACTAGGGCGTACCCCACAGGCGACGCGCAGGCGCAGCACCCGGCTCCTGCGGGAAGTGGACAAGGGTTGTTGCACCACCTCGGGCGGGGGCAACGTAAGAAGCGAGCCCGGGAAGTGAGACTGAGGTATGCAAGTTGGAATGTTGGGACGATGACTGGAAGAGCCAGAGAATTATCGGACGTATTAAAAAGAAGACGAATAAATGTGGCGTGTCTGCAAGAAACAAAATGGAAAGGAACGAAAGCGAGGGAAATTGGTGAAGGATACAAGTTTTTCTACTGTGGAAGTAACGGGAAAAGAAATGGCGTGGGAATAGTATTAGATAGTAATTTGAAAGGAGGTGTGATGGAGGTAAAAAGAATTAATGATAGATTGATAGTTGTAAAAGTGATGTTAGAAAACGTAATACTAAATGTAATTAGCGTATACGCACCGCAGGTAGGATGTGATGAAAGCGTGAAAGAGAAGTTTTGGGAGGACTTTGACACAGTTTTGATGAACATCCCGGTACATGAGGAATTGATAGTTGGAGGTGATTTTAATGGACATGTGGGAAGAATGAAAGGGGTTTATGGAAGAGTGCATGGAGGGTGGGGATTTGGTAACCAAAATAATGAGGGAGAGACACTGCTGCAATCCGCTTCCGCACTTGACCTGGCAGTAGCCAACACCTGGTTTCAGAAGAACGACGGACACCTAATTACGTACAAAAGTGGCAATCACAAGACGCAAATTGATTATTTTCTAGTACGACGCAACAACTTAAAGTACATCAAAGACTGCAAAGTACTACCGGGAGAAGATTTAGTCTCACAGCATAGACTCCTAATTATGGAAATGGTCTTAAAAATAAAGCTCAATCAAAACAAAGAGCGACCTCCCCCTAAAATAAAATGGCATATGCTGGAGAAGAATGATTGTGCGAAGAAATTTAAAGAGCGAGTAGTTGATAAAATGACAGATATGGGGGACATGCATGATCGAAGTGTAAATGAATGTTGGAGTGAAATGGCGGAGTATATTAGGAGTGAAGCGAAAGATATTTTGGGAGAGACTAAAGGAAAGGGTACGATAGATAGGGATACATGGTGGTGGTCGACAGAAATACAGAAGGTGTTGCAGGATAAGAAGAGAAAGTTCAAGGAATGGCAGAGGGTTGAAGATGAGAATGTTAGTTTGAAAACAGAAAAAAAGTGTCAGTATGATGCTCTAAAGAAAAAAGCCAAAAAAGCTGTGGCGGTAGCGAGAGCAAAAGCCCAGGACAAGCTTTATGACACACTGGATAGTCCAGCAGGCCAAAAAAACTTATACCGGCTTGCTAGAGCTAGAGCGAGAAAGATGAGGGATGTTTGTCAGATAAAATGTATAAGGAATGAAATTGGAGTAGTGCTTTCGGATGATCAGAAAATTAAGGATAGGTGGAAGGGATATTTTGAAAGACTGATGAATGAGGAGAATGACTGGAGTGGTGTGCTTGAGAATAAACAAGTAAATGAGGGGTTAGTGAGAATGATTAGTATGGATGAAGTGAGAATAGCAGTAAATGAAATGAAGAATGGTAAAGCAGTAGGTCCGGACGGAATACCAGTTGAAGTATGGAAGTTATTACGGGTACATGGATGGACGTGGTTAGCTTTATTCTTCAATAAATTGTTGCTGGAAGAAGCCATACCTGACGAATGGTGTAACAGTTCACTGGTGCCCATCTTTAAAAACAAAGGTGATGTGCTGGAGTGCAACAACTATAGAGGAATAAAACTAATATCACATAGTATGAAGGTTTGGGAAAAAGTTATTGAAAGGCGACTGAGAGAAGAGAGTGAAATTTCGCAAAACCAATTCGGTTTTATGCCTGGTCGGGGAACAACAGATGCCATCTTTGCTATCCGCCAGCTGTGCGAGAAATACAGAGGTGCGCATAAAAACCTGCACATGGTATTCATTGACCTCGAAAAGGCATACGACCGAGTGCCTCGTGAAGTTCTGTGGTGGGCCCTTAAGGAGAAATGTGTGCCAGGGAAGTATGTGCAGTTGATTCGAGCGATGTACAGTCGATGCAGTACCCAAGTCCGGTCTACAGTGGGCACTACCAGCAGCTTCAATGTGGCTGTCGGCTTGCACCAAGGGTCAGCACTCAGCCCTTACCTCTTCGTGATGATAATGGACGCTCTTACGTCGAAGATTCACGAAGAGGCGCCCTGGTGTATGCTGTTCGCTGATGACATTGTGCTGGTTGCTGAGAGCGGCTTAGAGATCCAGAGCAGATTGGAGGTGTGGTGGGCAAAACTGGAGACCGCTGGCCTGAGATTAAGTCGGACCAAAACAGAATATTTGTTTTGTGATTTTGGCGGTCTCTCCAGTCCTGTGCCCATATCTCTCGCCGGAACGCCCGTACCGAGCTGCTCCGACTTCCGGTACCTCGGGTCGTTTGTCCAAGGGGATGGCGAAGTAGACCGAGACGTAGCACACCGGATCAACTCAGGATGGATGAAATGGCGACAGGTCACAGGAACAACTTGCGACCCACGGATGCCCCTCAAATTAAAGGGAAAAATTTATAAGTCCGTGATAAGGCCTGTCGTACTGTATGGATCGGAATGCTGGGCCGTGAAGAAGACGGATGAAAAAAGATTGCATGCAGCGGAGATGAGAATGTTGAGATGGATGTGTGGAGTGACGAAATTGGATAAAGTAAAAAATGAGTATATAAGGGGAAGTTTGAAAGTGGCGCCAGTGACAGAAAAGTTGAAAGGAAATCGTTTGGCTTGGTATGGACATGTGAAGAGGAGGGAAGAAACGCATGTGACTAAAAGAGTGATGAATATAAATGTTGATGGATGGAGAGGGAGAGGAAGGCCAAAGAAAAGATGGATGGATTGTGTGAGGAATGATATGCAAGAGAAGGGAGTGAATGATAGCGTGACTTTTGACAGGGGAAAATGGAAAGAGAAAACGTGTTGCGCCGACCCCAAGTAACATGGGACAAGGGCAGGAAGAAGAAGAAGTGTGTGTGTGTGTGTAAAAAATGTTATGTTTTTCAAATCAATAATTTGTAACTACAAATAAAGTACCAAACCTGTTGATTACCAATTCGTTAGACGTTCAACTAAACAGCTGGGCTTTGAATTCCCTAATTGCTCACAAACCAGCTTTTTAAAGATTTAGGGACCTACCACCGCAATATGCTTTACTTTTTTGCATATTGCAGTTCTCTTCTGATTTTGTCACAGAGCAGTTAAATAGATGGTGTGATTAATTGATGTCCAGTACATAAAAAGTAGTCCCAATAAAGTGATCAAAACGATGACGGCTTTCACTGCATGCTAAAGTTGAGACACACCTTGCGTGGGTACTCGTTTTCTACCATTTATCACATTCTGTTTTCTATGTCCAAAACAACCATGAACTTATTTATAATATGACGTATCACGATCAATATAAATGCTGTAACAGTAAATATTGTCTAAATCTACATTCAGAATATAAAGTGGGCATATAACGGGATTGCCAAGACTTAATAGTAGGCATTAAATGTGGCTAATACTGTAAACACTTGGATGGATTACGGTGCAAGATAAATTGTTGAAAATGTTATACAAAATGCTTACAAATTATTATAGGGGTCAGCTATCTCTTTGTTTTTTTACTACCTTTTCTATGAGGTCCAACAAGAATGGAAGACGACCCGTAAACTGTATTATCCCACATCTTTATGCTCGGTTCCTGTAAACAAAATCGAATCGTTTTGCTTGCCAATGGTATCATTTTTTATTGCCAAACTGGGCATATAAATAGATTCGTAAGCTAATTTTACCTGTGATAGCTATGTACTACCACATGGGAGGGTCTACTATGCAAAGCTACGAAGTATTTGCCTTATTAGTGGTAAAGATACAAGAATCTTCATTTTAACCAATAACGATCCGTAAATTATAAGAATCGGCTATTAGAGCAGAGCTTTTTAGACTACCGCTCCGTTGCTAAGGTCTGAAATCAGATTATTAAGTTCCTAATCTTAACACCCTATAAGACTTTGGAGTCAATTTTACCAGAAAATGATACTTAAGGACCAAAGGATCTCCCACGAAACTACCCTTCAATTATCATAAAGACAACTTGAAGCCCAATTCTCGTAACTGAAAACGTTCAAAATCTCGTCGCAATTTCATCTCAGCGACAATCAAATTTCAAAATTTTGTCAAAATGTAGGGAAATTATAGGTATTTTTGACATATTGAGACCGAGATCAGAAGACCAATTCCCGTAACTAAAAACGTTCAAAATCTAGACGCAATCTCATCTCAGCGACAATCAAATGTCAAAAATGTAGGAAAATTATAGGTATTTTTGACATAATGAGACTGAGATCAGACTATGAATGTTCTTAAAATTACGGGAATTGCCCCTTTGATATAAGTATAGGCACGAGTGTAGGCTATACACAAATTACATCAACATAGGCATAGGTCATAGAGCATTATAGTAAATCAGAAAATAAATATCAGTAGATACTTGAGTGATAAGTATGTATTTATTTGTAAGGTGCCTATTTATTGCTAGACTTGCATAGTTTATAGGTAAATAGTATTTTCAAATCAACAGAATAAAGTAACAAGAATCAATCTGTTTTCTCATGTTTTCATCGTAGACTAAACAGATGTTTGTGTTTCCATAACAAAATTGAGTTTTATCGAGGTTAAGATGAGAATTTCCCGAGCGTACTTTCATATACAGACTGATACTATAGCAAATATTATTAGGTATATGACGTTATTAACACTAACACAATATCACAGGAAGCCTTTAGAATCGATCTCAGGCCATCTTTTTTTTTTTATTAAGTACTAGCGACTCGGCCCTGCTTCGCACGGTTATTACGACTTTACTAACACCGAGATTTCTTTAATATAAGTTTAATATTAATTTATTATAAATAAATAATAAAGATCTTTACTTCAGACCACATGATCCATAAAATAACACAATTTAAAAAAAAGTTAATACAAAAGAAAATTAATACAACAATAATAACAAAACTTTAATAAAATACATACAGACAAACATAAACTCACGCCTTTCCTCTCTTGCATATTAAAAAAAATAAACATTTATGCGGCTATTTCCAATCACCGCTTGTAGGTATTGGTTGCATACATCCTATCAGCAAGGACCTTAACTATCCTATTTCTACACGTAGTTACCTACCCTGGACATGAATGATGCAATTCTGCACATAAACCTTCCGGAATAGCATAATCAGCCTATAATGTTCCCACTGCTGGGACACAGGCCTCCTCTCTGTGAGAGGGTGTGGGCGGGCCCAGTGCTGGTTAGTGGATGTCACATGTCTTTCAATTTTTGGTTCTGTCCTAGAAGTCCTAGAACCAAAAATTTCCGGTTTCTTCGCGATGTTTTTCTTCACCGTTTTGAGAGCAGTGGTGATGAAATTACTTACACGAAGTAAAGCGCCTGCCTGGGTTCGATCCTACGACCTACAACTCGGCCGTTACCACTAGGCCACCACTGGGCAACCTTCCGGAATCAATTCTCTAACTGATCGTTAAAACCGCATCAAAATCCGTTGCGTAATTTAGAAGAACAACGCGGTCACACAGATAGACACCAAAAGCGACATTAATTTGTAATATTTATGTATAGATGTGCGCTACGGTAAAGAAGAATGATTTCCTAAACTAAAGAGTAATGTTTATCTCCGTTACATAGTTGTGATATTTCCCGATAATAAATATCTTTCACGGACATAAAAGGCGCAAGAAGCGTTTTTGAAATGCATTTAAGAAATATGTAAGACTTCCAACTCGTGTGTAGAACTTGGATTTAATTATGTAAACTAAGCATATTGGTAAGGCTTCAGGCCATAAGGCTCCTCTCACCGAGAGGAACAGGCCTGTGTGTGGATCATTCTAAGCTCACCCCCCCCCCCCCCCACACACACACACTATGACATTATTTAGAATTATTTTATTCTGATCAATTTATTATTTCAATTTATTTTTATTTCATCTTGACAGTTCGCTACTCTTATTTAATTAAGTATTCTGTCCATCTTCAAACATCCTGAATTTAAATTTTATCAAACGCAACTCAGGCCCCCAAGACACAGGCGTTTTGACAGTTTGGGGACCACTGCTCAAATAACTATGTTAAATATTCTAGTAAGCAAGCATACATTGTAAATTTATTTTTTTAACATTTATTTTGTGACAATGGAACAAATTATTCTATTATGGAAGCCTTTTGGTTAATCCAAATGTAAATCTAAATAATTTCAAGATTGAAATAATTTTTTTACAGTAGCCGCATTTTAGTGATAACAAAACCAGTACAAACTGGCCGCTTATTCTATTGAAATTCTATTAAAACTTGTGATACCACTGACGTGCGGTCACCTGTACATGCGCTTGAGTTCATCATACCTGCTCCTCAACCAACCTTTTTTCGGTATCTAAATGAGTACCTACTTCTTTTGGCAAGTATTAATGCATTACTTAGGAAAACAGATCTTGGACTTAAAACTCAGGTATAATAAAAATTCTCTTTGAACCAAAGAGAGTTTTATTGTAAAACAAAGTTTAAAAGCATTACTTGTCTGTAATAGTACATTACTGCTGCGGCCTGCAAAAGGGGCATTGATGGATGAACGTGAAAATGTGGGCCGAGGCGAAGCCAAGGCATGCCTGGTTGCGGCCAAGGCTTGTATAGTACTTTTCTCAAATAATACGCGGAAATTCAAACATTGCTGGCGTCTATTCAAGTAGCGCGGAAAGGTCAAGTTTGCTCAAAGAAGGTTGTCAAAATAATGATCATATTACAAGCATTCTTGAGTGAAGTAACTTGATTATAAATTCCAGAATCAATGACAAACAACGATAATTTTTCACACGACAATATGTTCATTTGTTTCTTTTTTACTTTAAACAGCTCTATTTGCAAGCCAAATCGAAATTTAAATAAAATCTTTGATAAGTTACCTCCTTGGTTGCCATGTTTTGAAGTAAAAGTTCGTTCCATTTTTAAATTACACGACAGTTATGTGTTTTCATTCGGCCGCTAAACACGACCGATATGAATTTTCATACTAATATTGCCGGTCGCCTGCTCGCATGTATTTGACCAGTACAGCTTTTCCGATTTATCTCAAAGAAGGTTGTCAAAATAATGCTCGAATTTGCAAGCATGTTTGAGAAAAATCTATTTTATCTTTCAACCACAGGCCAGTCCAAAGAAGCTTAGTCATGAATCTCGATTAAAACTAGATTAATGGCCTGGTTGTCAGAACGTCCAGCCAACTTATCCGGCTGATAATTTCGTGGAAATTCTGTTCCATTTTTTATTTATCTGGTAAATAAGTAAATATAGTAGTGGTAAATAATCCGGGTATTCTGAACATTGTGAGACATCCTCCTGGTTTAAAATCGGACAATTTAAAATGGAGATTGATGATTGACCATCGCGGCTTCGTTCTATTCTAGAATGCAAGCTTACATCTTTCAAATTACGAATATCTCAAAGAGTAACTTCTTTAGAATTTCATGTATTCAATCGTTAATCTAAATAATTTAATAGCAATGTAAATAGTGAGATCTTGGAATCGAGCTATGTGTATAGCATCATCTGTGTTGTGCTGCGTCCATAAGATCTTTTAAATTAATTTAAATACATCAATTGAATCATCATTTGCCTTACCTTTTCTCTACATCCGAGTCTTATTCCAGTCAAACTAAATGCAGCTGAATACCAGTATTTTACATGGACACTGCCTATCTGACCTCCTCAACCCAGTTACTTGGTAACAGGATACCCCTTGGTAAGACCGATTGTCAAGACATTCGGGTTAAAACATACCTACACAAAACCTGTACAAAAATAAAGATCGTCATTCTTAATATTTTATTATAATTAGTTTCCAAGCCCTTCAAAGTTCAAACCGCAGCGGTGGCATCTGAAAACGTACGAGCGTCCGTTGACCCCGCGGGCCGATGAACCTATTTCGGGGCACGGTACTGTTCCGACTAATTTGGGGTCATTTTGTTACAAAAGGCCATTAATTGTAGCAGGGCAATTATGTGTGTAAGTGTTTTTGAGATAGTTTTCATGGTTTTGGAATAAAAAAAGGGCAATGTGAAAGTTGGAAACCATATAGCCACATACAGCTTGTCGTGGCTACACTGCTGCAAAGATTATTGGCGCTCGGATGACGTTGACAGGAGGCCGCTATTGGTGGACATTTGTATAATAGGGATAATGCCTGGGTAAAAAAAATAAATTCTACTTAGTCCATCAATCAGATAATTAAAAAAAAATTAGACACGTATTTTTTGCTTTATCATATTAATAAAAAATGACTTAGATAAAACGCATTAAAGTTGGGGAGTGGGGGCTCGGGACGTCACAACTCAGTATAAAATCTAGCAAGGCGTGACGTCATGCCACATTTTAACTCAATGGATCGCCGTAATCTTTTGATTACGTAAACAAAGAAAAAATACGTGTTCGATATTTTTTAATAATCTACCTGGCGGACAAAAAAACATTATCATCATCCCTATTGTTTTGTGAAATGTAAGGGAAAAAAAGATGGCGATTAGTTCAGCTTTTGGTCAAGGCTAAATGTAGGCGATTGAGGTCCGTCCTTGGCCACTCTTATCTATCGATCTGGATGATGAAATCGTTTATTTGGAAGAGTGAATAGTCCAGGATTGAGCTTCACGCTCCACCTAACCTAAGTAGACTTCATTTCTAAGACCTCAAAATAGGTCGTAAGGCTTACAGTTTACTTATTTTCGAATCAAACATCACTAAAGCACATTTTACTGTGATCAAAGCAAATCGATATCGAATTAAAGGGTCGATTCGATTCGAATAGTCTCCGTATCAACAATTACTTGTGTTTTTCGGCACTTTCCAGATAATCAATACTATAACCAAACAATATGCACGTAATATCCATAAACTTTACATAACATTTAGACCTTAGCTTATGCACTGCTACTTGTAACTGATGGCTTTTTAGTGCTTGCGGGGCGCAAACAGCCTTCATACAGCCGGATTCAAACCTTCTGGCGGCTCGGAACATGAGGCGAGTCGCTGCGCAGTAACAAATTCACGTGTCAGCGGGGGTGAGGGGTGCGGTACTGCGCAGCGAGTAGCGCACTTCAGAGCCAACATAAAGTTTGACCCGTAATATACCTATTTGTTTTATAAACTATTAATAAAACATACATAGATAAATTTATATAATGTACCTGTTACTTTAATTTTTCAACTGATCTTTAGATTTCTGTTAAAGCTAATTTGGATAAACCAAGGCAGAGAACGTGAGGCAGTTGTCTTCCCCCGCAAATACTAAAAATACGCTGAAGAGAACTAGATTCATTTAGTAACTACAGAGTTTACAGTTTTGTTTATGTACGTGAAACACAGATAACTTTGTTTATTATTTCAAGAGAAAAGTAAAAATCAGACTTCTTTGTTTTTCAGCCGATTGAGAGCGACTTTTCAAAGTGTTCAGAGCGAATGAACTTTTTTAGTGTTGCGAACCGCGTACTCTTACGAAATTTCCTGAAACTTCAATAAAACTACTTAGGTTAGGTACCCACTACAAACCATGTTGTAATGTCATTGGTTTATGTACTAAACTAGCGACCCGCCCCTGTTTCACGCGGTTATTACTACTTGAAAAGACATCGAGATATCTTTATTATATGTAAGTTTAATATTAATGTATTTTAAACATACACCTTCCGGAATAAATTCTCCAAATGATGGTGAAAACCGTATCAAAATCCGTTGTGGAGTTCTTATAATCTATACAAATAAATACAATTGACGTGTCTGTTTGTAACGTTAAAATAACATGTTTTTACTAAATGCATAAGCAAGTATATACGATACTTACATCAAAAAAGCAATTTTTAAAAATTTTGTCTGTGTCTCTGTTTGTTCCGGCTAATCTCCGAAACGGCTGGAACGACTTTGGCGGGACTTTCACTAGCAGATAGTTGATGTTACGTGGAGTAAGTTAGGCTACTTTTATTTCAGAAAAATTATTCTGCGCAAAAAAATTAAAACCCATGAAATTGTGAACATAGTCGGATTTGAAAAATTGTTTTTGCATTTGGTACCTACTTAGCCCAATTTCAGAGGAAGGTTATAGGTTATTTAACATCACGCTACGATCCTTAGGAGCCGTGCAAAAAGAAAAAAGAATCAGAAAGAACGCTAAGTGAGAAGAGAACGAATGAATGCGCGGGCGGGCGATGCACGACGAGGGAGTTGTTAATTAAAATATGGCTGTAAATTTAGTATATTGTGTATCTTACGAGTTCCACGCGAACCAAGTCGCGGGGCACAGCTAGTTTATAATATGTACCTATAGATAGTGACCATCGCGACCATAACTTGCAACCGCAGTTACTGCGACTAGCGAGCTCATTTTATTGTATGATAGTAATCATATCTACATATATGGTGACCGCAGTTTTGCTTTGTGGCCACAGTCCACTGTAGCCGTTTAACTGAACTTTATCACTGAACTGATAATACAAAGCTATTCTGGAAAAGTTGGTCAATAGTGATCGCTTTTCAATTTTAGGTATAATGTGATTTTTCAGTAAACTTTCTTATGAAAGTTTTAGATAGGTGTTGAACAGAGGAAATACTGGGTCCTAACCCAATAACCTAAAAAATCAATAAAATCATAAAATCACGCGTTTTCCTCGAAGGATTAGGATAGTACACCTATATTTCGCCAGTTATCTTTCAGTCCCATGTAATAGGGCGCGAGCGAGCGAACAGGGGCGAGGGCGAGCCTGTTGCTATCCACAATGCACAAGTCCAGACTCCGGGTTGCTACAGAGAAATTCCTGATTGAAAAACCCAATAAAACTTTGCGCGACCTGGGAATCAAACTCATGCACAGCAGTAGCGCTTGTGTGTGCGCGACCAGTGGACCATTACGCAGTCGAGGAGTACGTATACTTCCCTGGAAAATCCCTTTCACCTTTCTGGTCTTATTTAAGGCCCAATCATGTATACTTAATAGACAGATACATATACGGCGTATATATATATGTATCTGTCTTATCTCAGCCTCAACAACTAATACATAGTACATTACGTAACCAGCATCACGTTTTGCAGCTCAACATACAACAACTTTCATCAACAGAAATCCTTCAGCTATCCGTTTGACCCACATCGCCAAACAATAGTAGCGCAATTATCTGCGTGTACACGTCACATCCGCGACGCCCGCTCAAACAATATTGTTGCTAAATCGATTTGTAATCGATACCTGAGTTTATTTAGAGTAGATTCTTTCTAATATTATTCAAATATGTGAAAGTTTGTGAAGATGTTTGTTACTTAATCACGTACAAGCGATTTGCATGGCCACACAGTAAGACCATGTTCTAGATTAACACATAGGTACTTTTTATTCGGCTGCTTCGAGTAGTTCTCTAAGGATGAGAATGGAAGGTGTGCGCAGAGGTACTTGTAGTACTAATTAGGTGTGTAATCTGTGGCAGAGGGTAGAAAAATACCCTAAAAGGGACAGTAGGATTTCTACAACAGTAGATAATTGACTCACATTGGCACAGGGCAGTTTATGAGATGATGACGAAAAACTGGAAATCGTAACGTTGGCTAGCCCTACTAAAACAAAGCCGGGTTCTATGAGGGTGGGTTCGGTTTTAAATTCACGGAATGGGTTGTTAATTAATAACTCATTATTAGTATAAAAACCAAATTTTTTCGTAATTGTGTCATTAGTCTGAACTATCGTCGACCAAACAAGTCAAACGAGAATATGTGTAATATGGAGCAAATCGAGTACCGCGCTGTTATAAAGTTCCTTACCAAGCAAGGAAAATCAGTTCAAACCATACTGGAAGGGATATCATCCGTTTACAGGGTCTCTTGCCCGGATAAAACTATGGTTTACAATTGGCATACCCTCTTTAAGCAAGGCAGGGACTCACTTGAAGATGACCCACGGCCAGGACGGCCGATCGAGAGACTCAGACGGATCCTGTTGATCAATTACAAAGATAAAGGTGTCTCCATAACCGGAGAATACTACGCTTCAATCCTACAGCGGTTAAAGGAAGTCGTCAGAGAATAAAGAAGGACAAAATAGACCCAAGGTGTCCTCCTTGGGCGTCGGGAATTGGCAGCCGATTCCCGGCCACCGTAGGCGCGGGCTTGCGGACGGCGAGCAATGGGTAGCTCGCCGTCCGGTAAGGACCAGGCCCGAGTTGACGGCGCGTTGTGTTCCACGCGCGTCTCAAAGAGATGTCAGCAGCATTGAAGGGGTCCGCTAGGACCGATGCCAGCCGGGGTTGCAGGATGTTCGAAAGAGTTACCGTGGCCCCGGCGCAGGCAACAGAAGGCACACGGGTGGGTTTTAGTCAGTAAAAGTCTGACACGCCCTTCCGCTCCGCCCAGAGCGGGAGAAGTCATTTGATGATTTCCCATCCACAAAAAAAAAAAAGGTGTCCTCCTTCTTCACGACAACGCGCCTGTCATATGTCGTGGCCAGATCTTAGAATTGATAATTTCATGAAAAGAGTTCGGTCATTTCATGAAAGGGTTGTGTTTCAAGAAATGGCCTGCTAAAATTGACCATATCGTTTAAACGTCAACGTTTAATGATATGTCAGGCGACGTTTGGCCATATAATTAATGTATGGTGGTATCTGTCGTGGTTCAATGGTAAAAATGGCCATATCGTGCCGAAAGCAACCTATTTATCGACTACGTTAGCTACATCCAAGTTGGTTGCAGTTACTTAGGAATTATTCGAGTAGGAATAGATGCACAATAAAAACAAAGCGACATCAACGCCTCTACCGGCGGATAATCTAACTATTTTACGATATGATCACTAATGTTTGGTCAAATCATGAAGCAGTCGTGCGTTTAACTGTACACATCGTCAAACGTTGAGTATTCAGTGATCTGGCCAGACCACATCATGATGTGCATGTAACCAGCGATCGATGTTCTATTTCATGAAATGATCAATTCTAAGATCTGGCCACGACATATACATAAGTTAATTGAAACATCAGAAAAATGTATTAGGGTAGCTGCAGGTGAATATATTGAAAAGGACAACATTTGATGTGAAATTTTGTTCAGAAAAATCATAACAGTCACAGAACAAGGGACTATCTCAATGAGCACTTCCATCCCTGGATCGGGACAAATGGACAAATAAGATAGCCGCCGAGATCCCCAGATCTAGCCCCGTTAGATTTTTTTATGGGGTTAGGTATGTAAAAAATTTAGTTTACAAGAACCAGTATGAAAGTGTCCACGAGCTACAAGCAGAACTTAGACGTATTATTCTAAATATCCACCACAACGAGATCAAAATATCGACAGGGAGCGAAATAATCAAAAGAGTGCGACTTTGTATTCAACAGGAAGGGACTCATTTTGAGCATTTGATAAATTGATTAATTTTGCATTAAAAATGTTAAAATTCATGGTCTTCCTTTTATTTGTGATACTATGTTATTTAGCAAAAAATAATCCTTATGATGAAGTCTTTCGATCGGTATGATAAAGCTACAGAATGATTATTTTTCTCATGTAACGGGTTCGATTCCCGGTTCAACCATGTAATTATTTAAATATCTATGAATGCAGTTTAAATTGTTTTTTAAATTCAAATAATGTCTTCTTTCAGTAAAATGTTCCATCTACAATATTCAAGGTACTTTCCCTCCATGTGGCATATCCATGGGACGGCCTGCATATACATATATACAAATTCAAGAGAGGTTTTGAGATGACTCTACGCTATTTATTTTGAAAATAACTACGCAATCTCCGCTTAAATGCATAACAACTGGTGGCCATCCTGATGTCAAGAGGTAGCGCATTCCAAAGAAGAATGGACTGAGGATGAATGGAAGAATGAACAAAGTCAGAAGTATGAGAAGGGCAGAGTAGGAGAAGATTGTTAGAAGAACGCAGATTCTTAGCGTGTGAAGAACATAGATATTGGAAGTGAGACACTAGATAAGAAGGAGGAGTGGGAGAGTTAAGAAGGGAGAAAAGCGTGGTCAAAGCACGCAAACTTCTTCTCTGGCGAATGGGCATCCATTTGAGCTCAGACCTGTAGCTCGACACAAGGTCATATTTTCTGAGGTTGAATATGAACCGGATACAATTGTTAAGCAGTCTGTCAAGCTTATCCAGCAACACCGCATTCAAGTCAAAGAGCACACGTCACCATAGTCGATGATAGGGAAAATCAAAGATTCAAAGATTAATTTTATCTTCCAATCTTCGCCTTTCTATAGTATGGCAGCGATCTGTTGCTTTTCCGCGATTAATGCACAGGCTCATATTGTCCTAATTAACCAGTCGTCAAAAGAACAAAACAGATCAGGTTTTCCAGCAAAAGACAGCAGGGGTGGTAAGGTACGGTGTCCAATGTTTAAGCGAGAGTCAGTCAGAAGGCAATCAATTTCGGAGTCCAGTATTCGAGCAGAGGTGTTATGAAATAATGAATCCCGAGAAATATGGAAAAAACAGGAAAAACACAGTCACCTGCGCAAAAATACGAAAAGCTAATGACATTAAAATGACATGACATTACAACTATGACAATTGATAGACGTTGACATTGACATTTGCCATTTACTAGTGCAATCTGTGATGCAATCGATTTTATCGATTATGTATTTCTTTTAATGATTTTTCAATGGTGCTTACGTTAAAAATCAATTAGATTCAAGATTTTTTTATTTTACATTGATTCTAATAAACAAATATACTAAAACAATGGAGTATTATTTATAACATCACGCCTTCTTTCCCCGAAGGGTTAGGCTGAGGTGTACCTATAGTACACCCACATTTCGCTAGTTATTAGAGAGATAGAGAGAGAGAGAGTTAGAGTATTATTTAATTAACTGTAAATCGATTTCCACTAAATTGATAGGATTCTTAGCGTACGCTCTATTGATATAATGCTAGCGTTTGTGAAGTTAGTGACGTATAATGAAATAAGTGCTGTAACAGTTTACAAAGGTTGTTTTAAACAAAAAATAGAAATCTACCTATCCATTGTTATTGAGGTAAAGATTTAAAGGGGTTAACTAAGCAAAATAGAGGAATTTATTGGTACATATCTGATTCATGTAACGGTTAGGAGGCCCAGTAACGGGTTTCTCCTTTGTATTTTTATTTCCACTTCTTATCTCCCATTCCGCGAACTTAAAAACCTCATAAATGGCGACCAAAAGCAAGAAAGCGGACGTTGAATGGCCGCCGACTAAAGTAACTCGATGGACAGACGCGTAAGGGTTGTGACTGAGCGAGTCCCCACTGGATGCTGCCAGGCCTAGATCAGATCGTTGTGAAAATCTATGAAGGATGCATTTGCTTAGCAGTGGACGTCTTCCGGAAAACTTACTCTTTAATTTGCACTACGTGTTATCTGTGTTTCTGTGCCAGTGCAAGATTATATTACCTACTAGCTGTTGCTCGCGGCTTCGCCCGTGTGGATGTCAATACTTCCATATCTGAATCGGATTTACTCCACAATTTCATGGGTTTAATTTTTTTGCGCAGAACCCAAATTATTTTTTCTAAAATAAAAGTAGCCTGAGTTATTCCTTATAACATCAGCTAGCCAGTGAAAGTCCGATCAACATCGGTCCAACCGTTTCGGAGATTAGCCGGAACAAACAGACCGACAGACAGACAACAATTTAGAAAATTGTTGCATTTAGTAACTGTTATTTTGACATTACAAACGGACACTTCAATTTTATTTATTTGTATGGATGTGTACGTTCTAAAATTGTATCAAAGAAACAGTAAAAGTTTACAGACATATGATAACTTCGCCTCTTTTCGGAAAGCTACATGTCCACCGCCGCGTCAACGGGTCGTCAACGAGAAAGAGATGACGGCCGGCGCCGAAGTAGCGATACATATACAGGGTCTTTCAACAAGGACGGGTCGATGTTAAAATTGAATAAAACAAGATGTGTGTGAGATATTAACGAAATTTATGTTTTATTTAAAAGGCCCATTTATGCCATTATGGATGGAATATGACATCGTTCAAATGTCCGCCGCGGCTTCGTATGGTGGCACGAATCCGAGAGGTCCAATTTTTAATGACTCTGCTGCATAGATCCGGCTGAATCCGAGCGATGGCCTGCGTTATGTTGGCTTTCAGGGCAACGGTCGAATGTGGTTTATTGGCATAGACCTGCGACTTCAGAAAACCCCACAAGAAAAAGTCTAGCGGAGTCAAATCACACGATCTTGGTGGCCAATTCACGTCACCTCTGCGAGAGATAACTCTACCCTCAAACCGTTCATGCAGAATGTCGATTGTGTCGTTCGCTGTGTGGCAAGTAGCGCCATCTTGCTGGAACCACATGTCGTTCACGTCCATATTGTTCAATTCAAGCCAAAAGAAATTGTTTATCATTGATCTGTAGCGCTCGCCGTTGACGGTGATGGCCTCGCCAACGTCGTTTTCGAAGAATTACGGACCAATGACGCCGCCACACCAAAATCCGCACCAAACAGTAACTTTTTGTGAATGCATTGCCACCTGGTGAACCTCATGTGGGTTGTGGTCATCCCATATACGGCAATTTTGCTTATTAACAAAACCATTCATCCAAAAATGTGCCTCGTCGCTAAAGATTATTTTTCGGCCAAAATCGGGGTCCTCTTCCAAGCGTTCCGATGCCCATTCGGCGAACACACGGCGTTGTCTATGGTCATTAACTTTGAGCTCTTCGGTCAGTTGGATCTTGTACGGATGCAGACCCAAGTCCCGACGCAAAATTCTCCAAGTTGAGGTCTGCGAAAGGCGGAGTTCTTGAGCACGGCGAGAAATCGACTGCCTCGGAGTCTCCTGAACACTCTCACGTACAGCGGCGATGTTCTCGGCCGATCTGGCGTTCCTTTGACGTAAAGGTGTTGGTTGGTTGTTTACCGAACCGGTCGTCTCAAATTTAGTCACCAATCGTTGGAGAGTGGACTTTGAAGGGCCACCGCGTCTGCCGTAAAATGGGCGCAATGCGCGCAACGTTTGCACTAACGAACACTCATTTTGATAATAAAGTTTTATCATTTGCACATGCTGCTCAACCGTGTAACTTGCCATGGTGATTTGGCATCACTGACTGCATAATATACTCGTACAACAGATTTTACAGATCCCACCAAAATAGTATGGCTGCCACAGACTGTCAACATCGACCCGTCCCTATTGGAGAACCCTTTATTACTTGCATCGTGACGTCAAGTTCGGTTCGAATAATCTCGTTTCTCTTTGACGCCCCGTTGACGTTGTGCGGTAGACAAACAGTGTGACGATACTGGTCTTACTAATTTCTAATACCGTCTGAAAACGGACCTAATCAATACGATACGATCTCTCACAGACCCACATTTCCGAGCTAGTATTTGCGAGGTCGTTCACTAAGAGCGCTTTTACAATTACATAACATCACGCCTTGTTTCCCCGAAGGGTTAGGCAGAGGTGTACCTATTTATAGTTCACCCACATTCACATTTCATTCCACATTTCGACAGTTATGTTTAAGTCCCATGTAATAGGGGGCGAGCCTATTGCCATCAACCGGGCACAAATCCAGACTCCGGGCTGCTACTGAGAAATTCCAGATAGAAAAACCCAATAACACTTTGCCCGACCTGGGAATTGAACCCAGGACCTCATGCTCAGCAGTAGCGCTTGCCAAGCACTAGACCAACGAGGCAGTCAAAGTCAGAGTCAGTTTTTACAATTATTGTCGTATAATTAGGAGACGATTGCGATATAAAGCATTTGATATAGTAAATGCGGATAGGAATTATTTCCAAATCACTGCCAATTGCTGTTAGGATCCTTTTCACTTGAATATACGGACAATTTCTCACAGAGTAGGTAACCGGTATTAGTAATTTTCTTCACAAATATAAACTCCTTTATATCTCACCATCATCATCTGCCTAGCCTTTTCCCAACTATCGTCGGCTTCCAGTCTAACCGGATGCAGCTGAATACCAGAATTTTACATGGATCGACTGCCTATCTGACTTTCTGGCTTCTGACGACCCGTAACGACTGTCAAAGATCCAAGAATGTCAGCCGGGACCAACAGCTTAACGTGCTTTCCGAGGCACGGAGGAGTCTCGGTATGTAAAGATGGTCACCCATCCACGGACCGACCGCGGCAAGCGTTGCTTAACCTGAACGATATATCTTACCAATCAAACATAAAATGCCATTTGGGATTATGAAATCTACAAAGGCACACATGGTCAGGTCTACTTCTACCTTCAGATCCGTTTGACCTTATCAAAACCGGAGTGTTACCGTAACGGCCTCAAGATCTACGCACCTGCGAAGGCCGGAGCGAACGAGTGTACGCGCACTAAATGTGTGCATGTGGTTCCTCTGCTTAGATGATCTCTGCATATCTAAGAGCTAATTCAATAAACTGTTCATAATTGGACATTAGTAAATGAGCCATTAAAATAAAGATTGTATTAAGGGGGAAGCGCCAAGGTAGCCCGCGAAATTCAAATTTTCTTACGATTTTGGCAATTTGCAGCTCAGTGTCTGGGCGTATGTTAATTAAAGTATGATTCGCGAGCATAACAAATATGTATTTACAGAATTATAATCATTAGAATCAGTAATACAATTCCTTACGTTGTATAATCCTGAAATGTTAATATTACATGAAATAGTCATTCAATAGAATTACTTGGTCTTAGAGAGTTGTATTGACGACTTTAATGATTATAATTGTGTAAATACATATTTGTTACGGTCGCGAATAATATTTTAATCAACATACAACCTAATACTGAGCTGCAAAATGTAAAAAAAACGTAAGAAAATTTGAATTTCGCGGGCTACCCTAGCGCTTTCACCTTAATGGTATTTACGTTTCACCAAAAAAAAAAGAACACCACATTAAGCAACCTGGCGTTAGGATGTATAATTCACTCATAAATCGCTCAGTTGTCAAAGCAACCAAAATAAAAAGTCGCAATGCCACATGTCAATGTTCACTGACAATGCATCATTTTAGCTAGCCGGATAGTATAGACTCGCGTTTTTCAGTTCGATGATTTTGACAACTAAGTGTCGGTTAGTCAGTTTACGGACCTTTAGGGCAGCTATTAAATTTAACGCCTGATTAAGGCATTTAATCATGGTGAAACACTCGCTATTCTTAAGAGGGCTATCACATTTTGTCACCTCTCTCGCTCACGCATGACCAAATTTTTAAGAATGTTAAATGAAAAAATGCTTTTTTGAAAAATGTAATCAATGGGCGACCTACTAAATAATATTAATTTAATAGGTAGTTATCATAAACACATTTCTATTGTGTTATCTAATAAACTTATGTCATTAAGTATTTATGATCTGTTTTTGAGATGATTTAAATAAATGCCACAATAAAAATGTCTTTTTAATAATTACCTATTAAATTAATATTATTTATAACGCCCGTTGATTACATTTTTCAAAAAAGCATCTTTTAATTTAACATTCTTAAAAATTTTGTCCCGTGTTAGCGAGAGAGGTGCAAAATGTGACAACCCTCTTAATGTCCCGTTAACATTTAACAAAAGATTTAAACTAACATTGTATGGTGAAACTAGGTCTTAAGTACCAAAAGGCTAGATTTTTCTAATACAGATGAACACACTTCTTTACTTTTTAATGTTAAAGCCTTACAAATAAACATACCAGGTCCCTACTAACTAGCCCAAACTCCACTAAGTCCATATTTTCTTAGCTCCCATCTTGAAAACAAAAATCCATTCAACTGAAAACCAAATAGTCAGAGCCTCTCAAAGATTACAGCGTCGGCGTAACTTTCATTTAACTTAGAACAAGTTGACTCTGTCCCAGTTCGAGCACAACTTTGGGATTTACTTCTCTTTTAATAAGTTCCCAACTGTACACACAAACTTAGTCAGGCAAAGAAAACTAAATTATAAAGTTTGATAAATAATGATTTATGGAATATTACTTCAGTATGGAACGTACATATGTCAGATGTTGTTAATACGAAATGGCTTTGGCACAAGTTTGACTTACAGGCCAGGCAGTGAACCTAATTAAGTAATCAATGAAATCATATTAAAAAAAAACCGACCAAGTGCGTGTCGGACCACGCACAATGCAGGGTTCCGTAGTTGGGACGGAGAAAGAAGCGACAGAATTATCCCAAGAATAAACTTAACATTGTAGTTGGAAAGCATGTTCTCAGTTCTCCCATATATTCTAACTGAAAATGTAAGTTTGTATTTACAACCTTGAGTAATTAACCGCGTTATTTTAAAACCATAGACTTCTTTTAGTTTTTCCTGTAAGTAATCTATAAGTACCTATTGAACTTTCTGTATTTTTTTCACAATGTTAGGCTCAGTAGTTTCGGAAATAAGGGGATATAGTCAACTTTCGTCTATTTTCTTAAACAACTTTAAAATTATTTATTTTAAAATTATAAAAAAAATATATACCACATCTACGAGTATATCTCTTTTCTCTGTTGTCTACATCTCTTTATCTACTTTCCTATCGCAGGTATGCTGGAAGAGATTTCTTTAGAAACAAGCATCACCTTTGTACGTATTTTTCTGTTCCTTTCTTCTTGTCTGTTTATATGTGTGTACATAAACTGTTAAATAAACAAATAAATATATTCTAAATCCCCCACAGAAAGCTCTTTCACTTGATAAGTCACATGGTATAGTTGGCAAACCTTTTTTTTTCTTGTTTGCCCACAAATGTGACCCCCTCACATTCAAAATTAATTTATTTACTTTACACGTCCGTGCCTAGGTCACAAAATAAATAATAATAATTAAATATTTATTTGCGTAATACGAGTCCATGTGGAACATGGCATTTTGGTAATATATTTATCTGTGTACAAAATGTCAACTTAATCGGTCGGTAGATTCGGAGCAAATTAACTGTGACAAACTGACGAGACAGACTGATCCTATGAGGGTTTCTTTTTTCCTTTTGAGGTACGGAACCCTAAATAACGCAATATCATGCTGAGATAGGAGACTTTTTGGCCTCGCACAGGTCTTCTTTGTTCTTTTTTTTCTTTCCTTTTGTTTTATTTGTGTTTAAGATATTGTTAGTTTTAATCTTCTTTTTATTTTTGTATTTCCTGTGCGTGTCCCAAATAAAATATTTTTCTTTCTTTCTCTGTTTCAAATACTTAAAATTCTAATATAAAATGCACCATCACCATACTCCTGCCCTTATCCCAATTTATTTTGGGTCGGCGCAACGTGTCTGTTCCTTCCATACTTCTCTATTATACAGGATGGCGATTAGGTTATCACATTAATTGAAACCACGCATTCAGTACATGATTCTGAACCCCGCTACGTTAAAATTTTTCGTCTGTTATTAAAAAAACAAAATTTGCTGCTCCATACATTTTTGCCTACCTACGAGGTCAAAATGTATGGAGCAGCAATTTTTTTTTTAATAACCGACGAAAAATTTCAACGCAGCGGGGTCCAGAATCATATACTGAATGCGTGGTTTCAATTAATGTGATAACCTAATCACCACCCTGTACAATTTGTCTGTACACGGTGTGACGAAAATTAAGGGTGAGGTACAGACCATCAAACTGAACAACTTTCTCCCGGGGATCAACATCGTAATCGCAAAAAAATTATCAGTCGTCCTATACATTTGGTGGAGTAGATATTGAAGTTTTGTATGGGACGACTGATTTTTATTTTGCGATAACGATGTTGGTCCCCGGGAGAAACTTGTTCAGTTTGATGGTCTGTACCTCACCCTTAATTTTCACCATACCGTATACAGACACACTGTATAGTCGTCATCTCGGTAGTCACTCTCTTTCTAGCCATATCATCTTTCACAAAGTCCATCCATCGTTTCTTTGGTCTTCCCCTACTCTTATAACCAACCACATTCATACTCAAAACTTTCCTCACGACATTTTCCTCACTCCTCCGCATCACATTTGGAAATGTCAAAAACTCTTTTAAATACTTAACTGGTTAACTCTTCTAAATAATAATAATAATTTCCATACTTAGTATTGAAGTCTACGCTACGTTTCAATATTGGCGAAGATACGATAGTGTTGGACATGTCGCGAAGAAGGTTTTGAGAATGAATGTGGATGGCTATAAGAACAGAAAAAGACCAAAGTAAATGATGTTTGGATCGTGTGTAGTAGAAATGCTGCTGATGATACCCAGTGTAATTATTAAGAAATAACAATCAATATACGCGTCCGGCGTGCGTGTATGACCAGATGTATGAACGTAAACGAAGCAAAAGGAGTATGTAAGGATCGTAGCAGGTGGCGTTCTGTAGTTTCTGCCTACCCCCATGGGAAGAAGGCGTGAGTTTATGTACGTTATGTATGTAACAATCAGTACCTAAGACATGAGAGTTTCGCCATTTCTTCTCAGGGGTCAGTCAGATAAGAAAAGGCCGACACCATCTAGCTTATTTATTTTTTTTTATATGACGTGTAAAAGCGATTCCGGTATCCTATTTACAAAATAAACAATATCATTTCACATACGATAATTATGTAGTCTCTATATGTATTTTACTGTGTGTACATAAATAATAAACTAGATAAATAGATAAGACGACACGTAGGTGGGGGTGATGGTGTTGTGTAAGATAAATTAAGAATCACGTTATTATTCGCAAAAAGCTTAAAAGCACTCGCGTCATTAACATTTTCGTGTTCCTATTCTCTCCGAAGCATAATAATACGACACCAAATAAATGAACACTAATTACCATACGTATCATATTATTATTAGGTAAGAGAAGCAAAAGCCGAGCCAGAGAAAATACTGAGTGATTAATTTTAGCCCACATCCGCTGGGGCGAGATGTGGACGAATTGTATAACACCTCGTCTGTCAAAACTCTAAATATATGGATGAAAATTTTATTAAACTGAAGATTATTGTAATTTTACAAAAGTGTTTATGTTTATCACGCTATTTTTACTGATTAGATAAATGTTATGTACAGAGTGTTTGGCACATATACTGACACAATTTTTTGGGGGGTTGGGGGGTCATTTGCTAGGTTTCACCCAAAGACCCCATGTCCTAAGTGTCACAAAGTAAGTGTAAAGTAAGTAAGTGTGTGTGTGTAAGTGTGATATGTTTTTTTTTTTGTTTTTTCTTTAAATTACCCGAAATCTCGCCTTTTTACTGTCAAAACTTTTTGTTTATGATTGTAACAGCACGAAATAACTTTTATTGTAAATTTGTTTGGGAAAAGGCAGATTGATTGATTGAGATAGGTGTGAAAGAAAGTCAGGAAATTATAGGAACTTATTAGAACATAGCCGAAGCTGCAGGCACAGTTGGTAGGTAAGTAGGTCTTGTTCAGCTATTTAGAGGATAGATAGCATCATCCTTAAAATCTCACGACTTAGTTCGATTCATTTAGAAGTACTACTGAAGCAAATGCAGCGAGCGAAGTCTTTCTGCGTTAATTATTACCCACTCTTTAAAAAACCTAGAACTAAGAAAGAAAAAAAAAAGAAAGAAAAGATAGAAAAAAAATAATTAATATACCTACATACTTATAAAATAAAAAATATATTAATATAAGGGACCTTATTAAGAGTATTTAAACCGTAACCCAGATGCCATAATTAGGATATGATATTCAGATATAAGGACCACACTGTTTACATGTCAGAGCATTTTCGCTAGCAAATGAATCGGTTTCCAATTTTGTTGTGTTGTTTTCGAGGACAGACAGCATTTCATTACTCAAGCTTCAAGGCTTTAGCCAAAAACGTAGTCTCGTACTTAAAACATTACAGTCCTAAAGCTGTTTTATTTTAAACTAAGTTTAATATGAATGAATTATACACAAACTTTGTGGAATGAATTCTTTACTTAAATGATGGTGAAAACCGCATCAAAAACCGTTCCGAAGTTTAGAAGAACAATGCGGTCACACAAACAGACACGAAATGCGACTTTAATTTATAAAATAATTATTTATGTATAGATATAGATTATGGTCCGAACTCACGATTAAAACCGAAGCCAAGATTTTCTATACTATTTCGATTTTCTTCCTTTTTATATAGAAAATACATACAGGGTGGCAGGGAATCGACACACTACCTGTTACCATGGATTCAGTACATGATTCTGGTCTCCCTTGCCGTGAAATTTTTCTTCGGTTATTAAAAAAAAACAATACTAGTTCCTACAATAGTGCAATACCTACGCGGTCAAAATGTATGGAACTGCACATTTTTTTTTTTAATAACCGTCGAAAGATTTCAACGCACGGGGGTCCAGAATCACGTACTGAATCCATGGTAACAGGTGGTGCATCGATGTCCCGGCCACCCTGTACCTATAGTTCGTGTAAATCAAACATTAGAGCATATAAGCAGTATGCCACACGCTATTACACAAGTATCACAGGAGCCGTGCACAATGCGCGCGCGCACCGGACGTGACGTCAGCGCTTCATGAATGGCCCTAGTGTCGATGACACGCCGCATTGTTCGTACATATGTGGCAGCTATGTTGGATGATTTGTTGTTTGTTGAACTTTTATATGGAAAGGGCAAAGTTCTGTGAGAGGGGAATTGTATTTTGATGGAATCTTGCGTCCTGTAGAAGTATAAGTAGTTGAAGGAAAGATATTTAAAAATTAGACTGAGATGCCAGTCATTACGGGTAGTCAGAAACCCGAAAGTCTGACAATCAGTCTTACCAAAGGGTATCGTGTTACCCAGGAACTGGGTTGTGTTTGTCATTAATGTGGGATAGGCAGCTGCGTTCGGTTAGACTGGAAGTTGACCCCAACATAGTTCGAAAAAGGTTAGGCAGATGATGATAAAACAATGTCTATTGGGCGATGTATAAGCTGTTGTGATGGTTTATAATGAACTAGCCACAATAGCCAAGAATTAGCCAGTCAGTTTAAACCCTGCGAAATAACACAACTTACTTGCTCACAAAAACGAATACCGGTTTTGAGGACCAACGAGGCTGAACTCCGCTGACCATTAGATGCGAGTTATGCAGAATGGGGAATTTTGGCCAAAAGACGGTCCTTTGGCCCAAAATAAAACCTACAAATCCCCTGATCCTTATAGATTTTCGTTTCTACGAAAATAAGATTAAGAAAAGATCAAATCAAATATTTTATTGGAACAAAAATGGGTTCACAAATTTTTAGTGTTCGTTAACAGCTACATTAGTTTTAAAAACTGTATTGCAGCCATTAGCGCCCACCTCCGAGAGCAGACGTGCTTCCAACATTAATAATACTAAATCAATAATACAAAAATGAAAATAAAAATAGAAAAAAAGTTCGGAGAGAAGATTCCGATTTACCATTCGGATTCGTAGCACCGCCACCTCACAAAATATTCTACACTTAAGCTGAACCAATCGATTATGAAGCTGTTTTTTATCGTATTAAACCTAATTAATTATCAAATTGATATAATAAAGACTAGTTTCTGTAAAGGGCCCACAACTTCCAGGTAAGCGACGTAGTAAATAGGTTCTACGAACTATCGCATACCTTACACAACCACCGGTAACTTTCTTGGGAAAAAAAAACTAGTTATGAGTACTTGGACTTAGTTATTTATTAATTTTTTTACATGCTGTAAGTAGAAGGTTTAATGATTGACTTGAAAGAGTATGGCAGTTGAGAGTATGTCATGCTCACTTAAATGTCTCGCTGATGGTGGCGCGTGTGTTGGATCATTCGGTTCCCTACAAATGGTTGAGCTGGATGGTGCTGATCCACGCGTCATGTTCGTGAACGGGCGCCGTCAGTGGAGACTGGTCATCTCTTAGCTGCCAGGGCTTATTTTTAATCTTATATTTTGAATTGTTTTAATTATCTATTTTTTACATTGTTCTCACATATAGAAGCAACAAGAACAATGTACCCAGGACTTTGTAACAATTTTGATTTAAAAGAGTGTCCATGGAGTTTCTTGCCCATTCTTCTCCATAGAGATCTACGTTTTGCAATGGGCGACTAGCTTCAATTTTCTGACTAACTGACTGACTCTTTAAAATTCAAAAGTGCCTGTAATTGGTTTAATTGAAATAAATGCTTTGAGTTTGAGTTTGATTCAGTTCCTGGCTGTGTAAAAACTGTGTCAAGTTACAACTCATCATCTACATGCCTAGCCTTTTCCTAACTATGTTAGGGTCGGCTTCCAGTCAAACCGAACCGAACCAAATGCAGCTGAATACCAGTATTTTACATAGAGCGACTGCCTATCTGACCTGACCTGATTGTCAGACTTTTGGGTCTTCTGACGACCCGTAACGACTGTTAAAGATCCACGAATGACAGCCGGGACCAACGGCTTAACGTGCTTTACGAGGCTTCGAGGGGTCCGTCGCTTAACCTAATCGATCGACCCGTGCGGCTGTTATTACTTAGCCACTAAATCAATAAAATGAAAATGAAAAAAAGCCTTTAATACCATAATATTATAAAGTTTGCAAGTTTGTATGTAGGGGGAAATCTTCAGTGATCCGATCCGAAAATTATTTCACTAATGGGAAGCTACAGTGTCCGATTGTTATAGGATATGTTTTTCAATGCGGTTATAGTCGCGGGCAAAAGCTATAGTGTGCAATAAAAACTGTGTGGTCCTTATATTATTCGAAAATAAGTTTATGTATCCCCTTGTAAGAGGATATTTTTTTTAAAACAAGAAACACGCGGACTAAGTCACGTGTAGAAGCTAGTAAAAAAATAAAGTACATACTTATTTCCAATATGTAACACTTCACTTCATTAATTAAGAACCCCTGTTTGTAGCATGTGCTGCTAATGTTGCATTTGAAATATTGTTTTTTAATAAGATGAGTAGACACGCTATAAGCTTACAAGTTTCTATTTACGGCCGGACCTAATAACCTATTTTCAGTAAAAGACAGATCACTATTGATGGTAGACAGTATAATTCTATCTGTCCTTATGTCAGGCCGGTAAGATTCTATAATCCCTACAGATTATTGGGACTTAAAACCATAGATAGATAGGTTTTTCTATCTCCAGTATGACAAAACTGGTGATAGATAGGTTATTGGGTTCGGCTGTTAGTCGTCAAAAAGATTTCGTCAGTTTTATTTCAGAGTTCGTAACTCTTTAAAAGTTCAGATAAGTTTATAAGAAGGTTTCATTCATGCAGTGAAATGCGACTCAAATTATTTTGAAGATTCTGGAGAACTTAAAGCAATAACACTACTCTTTTTCTTTGTTTTCAGAAGTAAAGAATTATCATTTGTAGAGAGATCACTGAACCTGACTTGATTTCCGTACGTCTTTTTCGGGTGACCACTGAAAATCAGCGCTGTGCTGTGGGTCCCTCGTAGCACAGCATCATGCTGAGTGGAAGCCTTCTTGTCACAGTCATGACGTGCAGCTGCCGACTATTTCTGTTTTGAGCTCGTGATTATAATGTGGATCTATTTTGTTTTATTTTTCTGATTATTCTTATCGTTTTGTATGCACGTGTCTCTGTGACAAATAAACCTATTTTTCTTTCTTTCTTAGAGAAACTCCCTACTTACCTCATGATTATAAAGAAAAACACGTAGTACGACTCGATTCGTTATCTCAGTATTGATTCACAAGCTCCATTCCTAAGTAACGCAATCATTTTTAACCGTCTTCAAAGAAAGGAGGTTATCAATTCGACACGTATGTATGTAATATTATTGGAACTGCAATATGATAATCTATTAGGACTTCTAATCAAATATACAAAATTTTATAGGTGTATGTATGTATGTTTGTCCACGCATTTCTCCGAAACTATTAATCGAATTGTGACCATTTTTTTATTGGCTTATATTAACTACAATTTAGGTTTTCCTTGCTTCGGTCAGCCTAAGTAGAAAGTCAGTCAGTAACTTGGGTTAATTCAGTTAAATTGCAAAAGTTAACTCGTCTTTTGTCTTACATTAAACGTCATTATTTAAATTGCATTGACCTACATTCTAATCCGCAAGTCTGCTATAAAACCTGACATTTGTAAACACGATCTATCCTTGTCGTTTCATGTTAGCAAAATAAAAGAGTGCCGATAGTATGTACTGCTTTACTTATGTACATAATATATGATGCTTATATAAATGTCTACTTAGACTGTGCGAAAGTTTTTAAACATAACATAAAGCCTATATTCACTGATGGCATAGGCAGTGGTGATAAATGATAAATGATTTTATTTCTGTAAGTAGGTTTATACAAACACTTTTACACGTCAAACATTTTTTTTTTAAACTAGATGAGGCTGTTTCCTATCTGACTACTCTGAGAAGAAAGGCCGAAACAAACTCAGAGGTAACAGTCTCTTTTAAAGTCCAGACATAATCTTGGTCAGATCATGTGAAGACCATGTAGGTTGGTGTCTGAAATGGTCTTTTGAGGAAAGAACCACACAGATTGAGTGGACCTGTCCAGTCAGTGCAAGCATCTGTCAGTAATCGTACAGCTCAACATAAAAGTTAAGGAGCTCAACGATGTTTCGTACACCCATATTTCGCCAGGTATGTTGTCATTGGTCTCCGGGCTGGTGCTGAGAAATCTCTAATAGAAAACCAAGTAGCACGTTTCCTGATGACCAAAGGATGAAACTGAGGACTTAAAGCCAAATTTTCCAGCTCATATTGTCAGCGTAAAGATATTAAACAAAGTAGTGTGCAAAAACACAGACCTTTTATTCAACATTGATAAGTAAAAACAAGAAATGGTTGTCAAGGCAGATCGATAAACGTATCTAGGCTACTTTTATATTGCCCGAGTACCGCCCTAGAGGGCGAGAGCTCTTAGCAGCCACTTCTAGACATCCTAATCACTTATAATTGACTGACGTTTTCGTGGCTAGCAATTTTAGTTCACCCGAGAATAGATAGCGGTTTCAATAAATAGAAACAATATATAGGTAGAACTTACTTTATTTCATAAAGGACTATGAATGAAATGCTCTTCCCTCCAAGTACTATCGACAAACGCTAGGCCTTTCAAATTGAAACGATTTTGCTTGCAAGCTGCAATTGTACTTATGAAAGTAAAACAAAAGACTATAGGAGCAGGGTTTTCAATGAGTCAGTGTAAACAAGAAGCAACTTTAAGGTGTAAAGGCGTCCGTTTTGTCGATAGTATATAGTTATGTCTGAAATATCAGCTGAATTAGTTACTGAAATAGATATTGTTATCAAACTATTTTCGATGTCACTACCATGTATATATGTACCCTCCATTGCTGAATGCAAAAACGCGCCTACAAATGGTACAACGACTTAGTACTATTAAAAATATTACAAAATTTATTGATTTATGTTAAAGGCTATGTGTATTGGGTTCAAATAGTTATTCAAATCAAAAAACACTGCTGTATTTCAGACTCTTGTAGACTAGACAACTTGAAACACTTTGATGATCGCAATATAACAAGGCATGATGAATAAATGTTTTTTTGTCCATCAAGTTTACCTGATGGACAAAAAATTTTATAATTAAATAAAATTTTAAATAATTAAATTAAATTAAAATAATTAAAAATTTTACAATTTATTGTTAAAAATAGATTTTTTATGTAATCAAAAGATTACGGCGATACATTGAGTTAAAATGTGGCATGCCTTGCTAGATTTTATACCGAATTGTGACAGCTTAGCGAGCCCCCATATTCCTAACTTTAATGCGTTTTATCTAAGCCATTTTTTATTAATATGATAAAGCAAAAAAATCTAATATTTTAATTTTTTTTTTAATTTTTATATAGGTATCTATGTCTAATATTTTTTTTATTATCTGACTGACGGACTAAATAGAATTTCTTTTTTTTACCCAGGCATCATCCCCACTACTTATCTCAAGAAAAGATTCCTTTCCATTAAACGTAATCACAAAGCCTCCTTCTTCAAATAAGAAGAGAAGAATTATCTTTACCAAAAGTTTACCTACATACCAAGTCGCTACGGCCATCCTTACATACTCTTTTTGCTTCGTCCATTTCACTAATGGATCTCCATTTTCATGTAACCAAGAACAAATATAGGATGACTGGTAATTAGTGACCAATACTTAAACACATGATTGTACCTACTCATGATAACAAACAACTTTTATATTTTGACGAGTTATGCGATCATGAATGTAGGGAACAGCAGATTTTTTTTTCGTGATTTCAGGTTTGACCCCATAGTAAAAGTTGTTTGTTATCATGAGTACAATCATGTGTTCAAATATCGGTCACTAATTACGAGGCACCCTATATATTATTACGATATTTTTTTTTATATGTAGGGCATACAAAAAGGTTACACAAAGTAAAACCTTCGCATTTCGTGGTACCGGTGTAGGTCGTGTTATTGATTTTGTAACTGTAAGAACTCTAGGGCTTCTTTCTGTAGTACACACGGCTACATATCAAGCTATAAATTTCCAGTATAAGCTGACCTCTCATTGTACGGAAATCCTGTACAATGCGAGATCAGCTTATACTGGAAATGTATAGCTTGATATGTAGTATATAGCCATGTGTCCACTTCGCTAACAATGGAACATGTAAGTTCAGATGTTAGGCTTATGATACGTAAAGAGTAGTACGATTGAATTAATAACTTAACTGTTGAAGAGTTTGTGGCGGCACATCTACATCGCCACAATGGAACGCGTCACACTGACGTGACGCAAAATCCTGCATCGCGCAATCAGAGTTTACCGCGCGACTAGCATATATACAACATCCCGACATGAACCGTCGGGCAGTAGACCAAAAAATCATCCAGTAGATGATTTTTTTTACCGTCTCGAAATTTTTACAGGGTGTTCTAACCATTAATATGAACAACTTTCACTATGGGACCAACTCTGAAATCACGAAAAAAAAATCAGCTGATTCATACATTTTGGTCGAGTAGGTATTGAACTTTTGTAGGTATGAATCAGCAGATTTTTTTTTCGTGATTTCAGAGTTGGTCCTATAGTGAAAGTTGTTCATATTCATGGTTAGAACACCCTGTAAAAATTTCGAGACGGTAAAAAATCATCCAGTATACAACATCCCAACATCAACCGTCGGGTTTAATCCGATCCAGCATGTCCCTTTGCTGTCCTCTTCCAGCGACGCCCTAAGCCGAGGTCCGTACCCCACAGGGGGTACCTTTAGCGAGTAGTCGCTTAGTATTAATTTTATGCCTGGCTGGAGGCTTTAATTTATGGAGGCATCCACAGGAAAGCCCGGTTAAGCAGTTGACAACTTCCTATAGGTTGAACTGCGAGATGCTATTCCCCAAAAACAAAAAACATCAACCGTCGGGCAGTAGCCCACCAGACACAACACCCGTCTGGTCGGAGAATCCTCCCTTTTCTATGCAGGATGAGTGAACTTTACACCCTGTTCCTCATGCCTCTATAAGTTATTAAATGCTGAAGTGTTCACTATCGCAATAAATAGGTTAAAACCTAGTTTCACCATACCATGTAAGTTAGTTTAATCTTCTGTTAAAATGTTAACGAGACATTAAGAGTAGCGAGTGTTTCACCAAGCTCTAATCCATGATTACATGTTTTAATCAGGAGCTAAATTTAATAGCTGCCCTAGAGGTCCGTTAACTGACTAACCGACATTTAGTTGTCAAAATCATCAAAATGAAAAACGCGAGTCTATATACTATCCGGCTAGTTAAAATGATGCATTGTCAGTGAACAATGGATTGTGATATTGCGACTTTTTATTTTGGTTGCTTTGACAACTGACCAAAATAAGAGTTAATGATAATCCTAACGCCAGGTATCATAATGTGATGTTATTTTTTTCTGTTGGAACGTAAATACCATTAACATCGAGGTTTATTTTAATGACTGATTTACTAATGTCCGATTATGAACAGTTTGGTGAAACTAGCTCTTAGCTTGATACAATTAAAATCGATTCCACATTATTGCTCCTTCGGTAGTATCACAGATACAAATCTAAACCTCGTAAACGCCCATAGTAGCAAGCAGTGAAAATGACCTATCGGACGAAATTATACATTCTCACGGCTTCAACAAAACACCTAGAGGACGCCACTTTCGGCCGTCGCATTATGAACTGCGTGAACCTAATCTTTACTTATCAATTAGAATTTTACCTAAACTACCTACATATCGCTCATCCAATAGAACAGCGACGTAATTACGAAAAGGAGTTTTGAATGTCATAAGTTCACGTTTCGAAAGTTCTAGAAAAAGAAAGACAAAAAACGACAGAATTATAGTTACGGTGAATTGGTGTATTTTTCAAAACGTCACCCGGAAACATCGACTTATTTGTCAGTAGTATTTTTATAATCATGTTGGTATCTTACATTATATAGGTATCTTTGTTTTAACATAAAAACTAAATTTTTGTAACTCATTTTAAATTAAAAAAAATTTGATACTTCTTATTATTCTTAATAAATGTAAACAGATTTATAAAATTATAACTAAATTGAATAATTTGTTGTTTTAATTCATGATTTATTCTCATTTCAAAACCTAATTTATCTCATAATTGTTATATTTCATTTATAAAATGGCAAAGTGTACACAGGTTTGTTTTATTTGGATTTTTTTAACAGTTTTCTTGAGTTTTCTCATGAAGTTATAACAAATTATTATTGATAGTACAGTAACATACATAAATATTAAAAGATTTTATCATAATCATTGGAAATATATTATATTTTCAATTTCAAACCTTTAAAACATTCTCCTGAAAAATAGCTAAAACGTAATTGCGTCATTGTTCTATTGGATGAGCGATATAGCTACTTATTAAATCTGAATGCGTTGCGACCTCTGGCCCGATGCCGTATTAGCATTGAAGATTTACCCATTCTTATCTAACCTTCTGTTCTGTACCGAGCTGAGTGCTCCGTAATGCTACGTCGCTTTAGCATTTATGCTTGCAGCCTTGAACGTAGACAAATTGAATTGGAGTTTTTTTTCGACACCCCATAGTAGGGTGTTCTATACAGCGTGAGATTCGACTTTACGGGGCAAACCTGTTTTTTGTTTTTGACACGCACCTGGTTGGTGCCTTACAGTACCTTTGAAAGTACGATCAAAAGGCGCAGAGGCTCCGGACCCAAAACTAGGAGCTACAAAAACCACGTAAGTACTTATGTAAGTAATCCAATTGCGTCTGAACAATATTATTTAATCCTAAATCATGTTTTAATACATATGTCATGGCCAGATCTTAGAATTGATCATTTCATAAAGTATTCGGTCATTTCACGAAATTATACGTATTTCATGAAATGGCCAGCTAACATCGACCATATCGTTTAAACGTCAACGTTCAAGGATACGTCAGTCGACATTTGGCCATATCATTAATGTAGAGTATCTGTCGTGGTCCGATCGTAGAAGTGGCCATATCGTGACGAAAGCAACCTATTTATCGACATTCCCAGCTGACCACAGGGCATATCGCAAAGTAGTTGCATTTCACGTCACTAGTAGCACCCCGACCAAATGGGTTAGGTTAGGACTGTGACCAACCACGCGCGAGCCGAGCGCCGAGCGAGCGCAGCGAGCGGTGCCGCGGCAGCAGCCGGCGAGCGCTACATCCAAGTTGGTCGCAGTTACTTAGGAATTATTCGAGTAGGAATACATGCACAACGAAGACAAAGCGACATCAACGCCTCTACCGGTGGATAATTTAACTATTTAACGATATGATCACTTATGTTTGGCCATATCGCGTTTAACGCGTTTAACTGTTCATATCGTTAAACGTTGAGTATTCATTGAATCATCTGGCCAGAACACATCATGAAGTGACCAGCGGTCGATGTTCTATTTCATGAAATACAACCATTTCATAAAATGGTCGATCACTTCATGAAATGATCAATTCTAAGATCTAGCCACGATATACATACATCCTACAACCTCTTTAGATTACAGATTATACAGAAGGGCTCATGGCTAAATCATTACAGTCGCGCGGGGGTCGATCGAAGGGATAAGCTACGCTTGCCGCGATCGGTTCATGGATGAGTCATCCATGAGGCATCCGTGCCTCGGAAAGCACGTTAAGCCATTGTTGGCCCCAGCTGCCATTCGTAGATCTTTGACAGTCGCTACAGGTAGTCAGAAGCCCAAAAAAGTCTGATAACCAGCCAAGGTTACCAAGGGCTAAGTACTTATCGTGTTACCCAGTAACTGGACTGATGAGATAGAGTAAAATGCCATCGATCTTATAGATACAGTGAAATTGAGCAAAAGGATTTATATTATTTTTGCTTAGTTTGTGGCTCATCGAACATGCTTGCATATAGTTTTTTCCTTTTAGATGATTAAACTTTTTTTTTTTACAATCTCGGGTCCTCCAGGTCGCGGACCTTTGGAAGGTCTACGAGGGGCCAAAGCCAACTCGCAGAGGCCCCTTAGACAATTTTAAATGATGAGGAGGCACCAACCGACGATTATCCTTGTGTGCACCTCCGGTTGGTGCAGGACTAATATAGGATATGAAAACAAAGATATTGGAATATGTGTTTGGATGGCTAAAGTGGACTGGTTACCTAGAACTATGTGAAAGGACTATGGCCCCTGCCTGATCAATGTCAGACACGAAAAAAATTACAGGGGGTGACTTGCACACTCAATAATGGGCCTCCGGAAACTTTCCCTAGTACTTAGTGACGTAGCGATAAGGGGGCAACATGTCCTGAGGTGTTTGAGGAGTGGAGACGTATTCCACGGCTATCAGGACCATCCCAGAGCTCGGAAGATGGTCAAGATCCCTACCAGCACTTACTGAAATACTTCCTTCCTCCGAGCACGTTTGCTCTTGCGGATCTCCACATAAGCTGGCCAATAAAGGCAAGAATGGGGTGTTCGTTCCACCCGGCCAATAAAGGCAACAAGACTTCTCCCGAGAGATATGATCCGTGGGGTCGCTACTGCCCAGCAGCTCGCCACATGCTGCCCTGCGGATTTCTGGTACCTGTCTCTTGGTCTGGCTCCTCATCCTAGACCTGTTCCGGCAAAGTAAACTCTACCGGCACAGACATAGGGTTCAGGAGCGCGCAAGCCCCACCACGACATCAACGTAGAGATACGGCGACGGGGTTATTATTATTATTATTTATTACCTACTACAATAAAATAATGTACAACATTGTTACATTACGAAATGATAAAAGTAACCATTAAAAGATGGTTAAGTACTATAATATTATTTCGATGCAGTTCGTTTGGTTTAGAATACGACCCACTACCTATGTAAAAATAATATGTTTTTTTTTAATGTTTTCCTCCTACCCATACATATTTTCCTACAGTAAATATATTATAAATAGTGGGTTAAGCAAACATGATTTAATATTCTATTTTAAATATTATCTGAAGAAGTAGGTATCTAAGCAGTTTCAGAGCGACATTAAAAATCAATATTGTTCGCGACAGAGAACAATCATGTACCTACGTAGCTACTCAATTCATTTCATTTTCTTTGTTCTATACCTACAAATAAAAAAAAATCGACGAAAATAGAAAAACAATGGTTGAACAGTGCGCGTGTTGCGTTGAAGTCTTTTATGGGGGACCTACGTCATCCATAGAGTTGCCATACTATGCTAGTCACATTGCTATTTTATCAAATATAATCGTGTTTATTAATTGAATGAAAAATATCCGTACTGATAGTCTAATTAGAAACATTATAACAAACAAGTCTGTAATGTGTTACATAATGTCACATTAAAATAATCGATTATACTAGTTGTAACTAAAAAGTTAATTGATAACGAAATGAGTTTTAAAGAAACACGCTTTAACTTCAAGTTGTTAAAAATATGTAAACGAAGATGACGAATTTAACAACCCCTCCACGTCGTAAAGTTTTACGAATGCGTTTCACGTCGCCGCTGCTGAAATTTAGAACGGCTAGCGCCATCTAGTGGTACCGTTTGATAACACGTGTGAACATATGTGTGCTTGTTATTGAGGACAGCGCCATCTAGTATACTTTTGACACATCTTTAGACGAAAATGTCGTTCAAAAGTTCTTTTTATTTATTTCTTCATTATTAGCTTATTTTCTGCTTATTTACAAACTCAGAAGTGCCCACTATCACTTTAACGTGTCTTCAAAGCTCGAAAATAGAACAGTAACTCTATTTTCATACAGTTTTCTTGCCATTTTCGCAGTAACGATAAAATTTTTGTTTTAAAATGATAACCAAGCGAATCCTACCTTAAAATGCTGGTGTGCTGCTTGCTCCTCTGCCTCGTATTTGTGCTTTATGTTCTCGATGCGCATCTGCTTCAGTATGCCGGCCACCTCAATCCTGGTACAAGAAAAAGAGTATTAGCTCCCAAAAATATGAAAAATGTAGTCAAATTCTGTTTTGTAGATAACTTTAACTTGTAGTATGCTATTATAGGTTCTTTTATAGTTAACCAATTAAAACGCGATCTAACCTTAAGAATGAAGACAATCTTTGATATAATAATTGCTTGAATCCTTTAGGACAAAAAAACAAACTACTGCAAATATGTTCTAGTTGAATAATTCAGTCCTAACTGCACACACTATTCTATTTAGCTTTGTGGAATTCAAGCACTTTATTTTTTTCATTATAAAGATTTTCAACCATTTTCTCCTAAATTATTGAAAGAAATTTTATGATGTTATGAACATAGTATTTCTGAAACCACACTATTATAAAATAGATCTTTTCGCAAGGTTGCAATCGTTTTGCATGAGGTAAGGTATTTATACTCATGAAGTCATGACTGTATAACTTATTCTCATTCTTTACCTAATCCTCATATTCTCCTGCAATCTCCGTAAAGGACCGAGGTACTCCTGGGATCGTCCTCCGCGTACTTCAGCCAGCTGGTGGTCCACCTGCTTAACTCTCTCGCAGTACAGCTGTTCGCGTAATACTGAGAACTGACGCTCCAGGTTAGCTGGAAAGATATGTTCCTTATTGAGTAAATTATTTAATTAAGACAACGAGGACTCATACATAACATAAATTCCCCTTTTAGACTAACATAGATAGATCGACAGAAACAACACACACATACATAATTATTAAAACCACAAATAAGACAACACACTACACTGTAATTAAATTTATTTTATTTCTCATAGGACTGCAACAAGTTTTTGTGACTTTACTTTAGTTCTATGATATGGAAACATCAGCAAGCCCAAGCAAGCTTGTAAAGCTAATTTAAAACAATTATTTGATCATGAAATAATTATTTTGGAATTAGAATTAGCTTTGAAGCTTATTGGACAGTCATTGAGGTTGTTGCCCAGCTGTGAGATAATGCAGGCTGACCATTAATTTGATATCAGTTAATATATTGATCATTTAGAGAAATGGTGACATTTATTTCAGTACTTATGATATGGTTGTGCTTGGAGAAACAAGGTAAGAAGTGTTTTAAATATTGCTTGCTGATAACTCTCACACAGCCCATTTTGATCAGTAATAAGCTGTAATGTAGGATTAAGAAGAATGAAAGTGTCTGCTAGAGAAGGTATAAAAAAGATTCCATTAAAAAATGGTTCAATTAAATTTAAATGGCCTATTATGACGATTAGAACACTACTGATGCAATTAAGCAGACAATGTAGTCTACACAACTTTCAAGTATTCAGGACTCAAAGAATCTGAGTCAACAGACATAAAGAAAACTTTATATATAGACAGTCTGCCAAGTTGACAACCCATCACCTATCCTCAAGTCAAAAAATATTAATTAGTGTATTTTTTTCTTAGCTGATAAGCAGCTATAACATTCCAGAAGATTCTTTTACAACCAGATAGCGAATAAAAATAAACAATTATCAACAATTCCGCCAAAAACATCTATGTTTTGTAAACATAACCTCAAAACAAAACAAGGGGACTCAAGGGGTACCAACCTAAGTTATCGAGACACTCGTTCCGTCGCCTCTCGCACTCGCTCTCGTCCATCTCCGAGGAGTCATCAGAATCTGGCTCATCAGCTTCTTCAGCACTCGAATCCCTATCTGGTCCTCTCGAGGACCCATTGGAACGCTCGGTATCAGCCCCCGACATCTCCCCATCCCCATCACTGTCACCCTCCACTTTCATGGACGGCATTTTAGCTGAGATCCAATAATTTGTTGAAGTTTTAAACTGTTGAGAGGAAATTTACAGTTTGTTGATTTTCGCTCCCTTTAGAAAGTGGAACGTCAGTTGTCACTTGTCAAAATGTCAAGTATAATGTCAAAAAGTTACAAAAAGTCAAAAATGTCAACGTCAAATTCTGGGTTGCCAGCGTAGTGATGACTTATACTACTAAAATGAATTTGAGCGTTTTCAAAATAAAGTGTACCATGTCTGAATTATTGCCTTGGTAATATTTCAATTAGAGTTTGGCCAACGAAAGCTGACCACGAATTATTTTCAAAAGTTTTAGTATGGCAATATTTTAGGACTGTCAAAATTGTCAGTTTCCAATGTGGATAATTTTGATATTTCGGCTACAAGAAACAAAATAAACGAATTTTATGGAGTGAAAAAACAAGGCCCAACACTGAAAAGCCTGCACAATGTGCTGAAGGAAGCAATTGAATTTACGGGATGACGTGAAACCCTTAGAAAAATTTTACACAAGAACGGGTTTGAGTTTCAAAACAATAAAAATGAACGGGCTTTACTTGCAGAAAAATATGATATTGCGGCATGGAGACACAGATTCTTGAGGACAATAAATCAGAAGAGCCACATCAAGCTACTACCTACAGTCTGTCAAATTTCTTTAATAGATTTTCGACTTTATTGCTAAAGTATTAAGTTCAAGGTTGATTGGAAAATTTGACAGTTTTGGGTAGCTTGATGTGCTGACGTCTGTACATCAGAACTATAAAGTTAAAAAATCGTGGCAAAGACCTTCAACAAGTGGTGTCACTACTAATATATCGTCAGAAAAAAGACATATTATTGTGCATGCAAGATCGGAGGAAGGGTTTTGTGCCAAGTGCATTATTGGTATTCAGCACAAAATCCAAATCAGCTAACTACCATGATGATATGAATGCTACCAACTTTATGAAATGGTTCGAGGAAATGTTGATACCAAATCTCACTAAACCTAGTGTACTTGTGATGGACAATGCAAGTTACCATGTGAAAGAAGTAAACAAACCCCCTATTATGTCTGAATCTCCGAATATGGCTTAATATCACACCAAAGCTGGATTAATGTGTTTGGTGAAAGATAACAAACCTGCAGTTGTTTACGAAGCAGAAGTACCTACTTCTAAAAAAACACAGTCATACCCACAATCACGAAATTTTGTTACTGCCACCGTATCATTGCGACCTCAATGCAATTGAGCTTGTATGGAGTCAGGCGAAGAGAAAAATAGCAAGCAAAAATATAGGAATACCAGGGTCTGAAATGCAAAATTTAACAAAAGAATGTTGACTATCCATAACTGCTGATGGCTGGAAGAAGTACACTGATCATGTACATGTTGAACATCAGTACAAATTAAGGGACCGTATTGTTGAAAACGAACTTGAACGATTCATAATACAGTAGCAGTAGCAACGAAGAAAGGAATGAAGCTGATTCAATATTATCAGGTGTAGAGTTTTTGGAATCTGATTTCGACCATAACCCCCTATGTTTTGTTTTGATTTTACTGTGTCATCCTCATCACATCAGTGGTATCTATTCAATTAAATAAATATATAGTAATAACTTTTTGTTTCATTCAACCTTTTCTGCAGTGGCGGCGCTAGGCGTCGGCGACGTCAGCGACCGCCGACGGCCTCGCACCTGAGGGGGCCTCGCAAAAGTTTTACAAATTATTTAAAATTTCTTTATTTTTTCTTATTTATTTTCATACACTTGCGTGAGTGAAGTGTCATCTGGCAACACTATGAAAGTTAGACAATTTCGCGCGCGAGTCTCGGGACGGGGAATCCCCGTGTCGTATATTTTTATTTCATTTTTCTGTGAGCGTAACGTACCTAAACAATCATTCCTTCTGTGAATAGAACTAGACTCGCATGCACAAAGTTTATTTTTATTGTGTTGTAAAGTCATTATCATTACCCCGGTGTGGATAAAAGTGTTAATTTAGATAGTGATTAATTTCATATTTCTAAGGTAAGTCAAATAACGACATTAACGAAATGATTTTATCGAAATTGATAGGTATATATCTTTTATAAGTCGTAAATATAATTATAATTTTTGTCGACATTTGATTATCAATAAAACTCGTTTACTCATACATTAGTTTCACTATAATTCGGCTCATGTAATCTAACGTTTTCTTTTTGACTGGGAAATAAAAAAGGCCTCGCGTACCTAATTTCGCCGACGTCCAAGTGTGGTCTAGCGATAGCGCCGCCACTGCTTTTCTGTATAAGGCTGTGCCAGGAAAGTTGAGCTGTGAACTTCAATGTGCAGAAGTTAAAAAATGCCAAGCTAGTTTCGTTTAGAGCTTAACTTTGGTACTGATAATGATCATCCTCACGGCGAAATATTGTAACGCTAACTTGCTTATCCATCATTGCGCGAATACATAATGGTGGTTTAACAGTCCCAAGTAAATATCTAGGGTAATAAGGTTATTATGGTCTAAGTATATAAATATGAAATACTGATCTAAATATCGCATAATATGTCTTGAATTATAAATAGTATCAACTCCATTTAAGCAGTGTATAGCCAGGGTTGACAGCTCTTGATTTTTTTAAATTCCCGCCTTTTTTCTTGGACAGCTTTCGTTGGTCAGACTAACACAATTTCGATAATTTTTTGATTTAGATATTATTAAGATACATGATAGTTTATGAAATGATATTTAATTGTTTGCAGATTAATCTTTAAAAATGGTAAATTTACCACGAAATCAACAAAAGACGAATTATGCTAGTTTTTAGTTCGGTTTTGTCACAGCTGATGCCAAAGTAACCGTTACTTATACGATATTGTGGCGGCATATCTACATCGCCACAATGGAACGCGTCACACTGACGTCACGCAAAATCCTGCATTGCCAGTTTACCGCGTGACTAGCATATATACCTACCTACAACATCCCGACATCAACCGTCGGGCAGTAGCTAGGAGTATATGTGTTCTGTGCAGTAGCCCACCAGACACAACACCCGTCTGGTCGGAGGATCTTCCTTTTCTATGGAGGATGAGTGAACTTTTCACCCCGTTCCTCATGCCTCTATAATATCATAAAGAATATGTAGTTTAATCCGCAAAGTAATTATTGTATTCCGGAACATTTTCAAAATTCAAAAATCATTATTTGCTAATATGGGTAATTATAAAGTTGTTAAAAATAGAGCATAGCTAACCATATTACGCCTTGAGGCATGCAAATCTCAAGCTTTGACTGTATCACATTATTATACAATTACTTGCAACAATTTTGGTAATTTCGCCGTGGCAAATAATAATTAAACATTAGCCAATAATAATGTCACTAGAATAGTGAAAAATTAAAATAGCATGTATTAAATGAGAATGTCAAGATATATTTGTAAATAAATGTTAAAGTAATAATAGATAATTAATTAGTGCATAGCACATGTCACATCAAGGAGCTCGTGGCTAAGTAATAACAGCCGCACGGGTCGATCCATCAGGTTAAGCTACGCTTGCCGGGGTTGACCGTGGATGGGTGACCATCTTTACATACCGACACTCCTCCGTGCCTCGGAAAGCACGTTAAGCCGTTGGTCCCGGCTGTCATTCGTAGATCTTTGACAGTCGTTACGGGTCGTCAGAAGCCCGAAAGTCTGACAACCAGTCTTACCAAGGGGTATCGTATTACCCAGTTACTGGGTTGTGGAGGTCAGATAGGCAGTCGCTCCATGTAAAATACTGGTATTCAGCTGCATCCGGTTAGACTGGAAGCCGACCCCAACATAGTTGGGAAAAGGCTAGGCAGATTGATTGATTGACATGTCACATCAACAGCTATATTACTGAGAACAATATGTCCTTACGTCCTCTATTAAATAATCCTGAATACTATAATAACATTTAAATAGCAAGAATCTTTTTAAATTCATCAATGGATGGAGTTTCTAGTATAAACTTTAGTAAGTGATTGTATAATGTATACGCGGTGCCATACTGAAAACGCTTCTGATTTATAAGGCCGTCTTGTTAGATTTGCAACAAATACTTCTGTACATATTATAAGATGCATGATATACTTATATATAATGCATTCAATTGGTAGTAAAAGTGGTTCATAATAATGAGTACAATGTTGTGCGTTCATTCCGGGACATGTTGTATATAATAAAGGTATATTTTTTAGGTATACATATTGCAGCATAACTCTGCGTGTCAAAACTTTTTGGTTCTTTGGTCTGATCTCTCTGGTCTAACCCTAATTCATTTTGTCTTAGGATTAATCAGTTTAGAACAGGCCGTCTTTCGGCCTCCACGTTTTGGCCCAAATAAACGCTTGACATCGGTCTTGACGGTCAACGCCACAGAACACATATACTCCTAGCGGAGGTCAACGCGGAGTAATTGACCGCATCCAGCCGCGAAGGCCACACAACCACGAGGACCACTCTGCCAGCGCCTCCTGCTGTCTGCGACAACTCGCCGGACGTAATTATGTTGGACAATGATTTTTACGGTATTTCTTACATACTAGCTAAGTAACGTAGTTAGTTTTACTCTCTGCAAACGTTTAATTCGTAGACTATTTTATTTTAAATTTTCAAGCGTGTTAAATGTGAGTTACCTTGGTTCTCTGATCTTTTTTCCCTTTACCGTTTATCTCGTGAGCGTAACGTAACCAGCGATTGTTTTTCTTTCGATATTCGCGTACTAAACTTTACCCTTACGGACCAAAGTTTTCTCGTCTATTTTCTCTTATTTTACAATAGGTAGTTCAACCCGCAACTTTTTATACACAAATTATTCCTTTTTTTACTTTTTATATCAAATTGTATTTTTTTCCTATTATTTCTTTTAAAAAAGTCAAAATTAAAACATGTCCTAAAGTGGTGAAATGTGTTTCCTTTTTCTTTTCGCTACAATATGTTTTCATCGATATATTGGTCAATTGTGGACCGATTTTGAAAATTATTTTTCGTTTGCATAAGGAAGCTTGTGCGATGGTTGTGTGGTGGTTGTTGGTGATGGTGGTGTATTCCCGTTAACCGTGTCTCCATCACGGTATTTTTAGTCATTTTTATTAAATTATTATTGAATTAATAACAAGTAAAAAGTAAAAACATTTACCTAACATTATTAGTAGGCCGTGTCCCCGTTAAACGGGGACAGCAATAATTTAATAAGTAATTAATTACTAAAATTACCGTGACAGCGATACAATTAACGGGGACAACGGGAATACATCGGTGGTCCCATATTATTATTTTTTTAATTTTGCTTGGATAGTTTTGTGTCAGCTTTGAATAATACGTATTTTTCCACCTATTGTTGATAATGTAAATAATAACTTGCTGTCATCATTGTTATTTACACAGCAAGTATATTACGAATTTGTGTGGGGTAAGTACCACAGCTAAAAAGTGAAAAATAAAATCTTAAAAAAAAAAACACAACCGACTTCCAAATAAACACTACAAAGTGAACGAATACCTTTAATTTTGTATTTTCCTTTTTTGCCACAAAAATGTTTTAATTGGTAAAACAGTTATAGGTACCTACCACGGTCTAACCCAGTTGTGCGCCAGCGCCAGTTTACCTAATCTTATGTATGGAATTCAAAGGAATGCTGGGGCATTTCTGTATTAGGTTCCGGGTTCGAACTCTATGTCGGGCTAAAAATAAGGTACGGTCTATTGGTATTTTCTACCAACAAGTTCTCGGCGTCAGCACGAAGTTTAGTAATGGGTGTTGGTCCTTCCCGTGTGTTTTGGGGAGGGAGAGGGAAGAGAGAGTGCACTGTGTTGTCTCTTCCCTTACACATTTATGCACTCAACATAATTTTTCGTGACAATCACTTAAATAGTGTATGTAAGTCCTGTTTAATACAACGCACAACATAACATCACGCCTTGTTTCCCCGAAGGAATGGACAGAGATGTACCTAACTATAGTGCACCCATATTACGCCACTTGTGTTGTGTGTTATGTTATGTGTTACTGTTTAATACATTTTGTTAATAATAACCAAATGGCACTGTGTTTAACCAAAATAAAACAAACATTTTTATCTGATATTAAATTTAATAGGTATTCTATTATTTACAATAAATTGATCACTATTAACATGTTATTTATTTATATCTTTATCATTTCCTCGATTGTTAATAAATTATATACATGGCTATTTATAAATAAGATAATATCAATACTGTGAAGTTCGACAAATCCACAATTTCGTATTATGAGCACGAAAAATATATGGAAAATTGTTCCTTGATGCAAAATTTAAATACCTAAGTACACTCCAAACATTATTCTTGCTCATAACAGTTTAACAATAACTTAAAACACACAGAATTATGAAAAAAGAAAAACAAATTATAGTTTACAAGTTTTAGCACCTCCACAGGTTACAACTGATTTATATTTTATTCAAATACGAAATAACTTACACAACTAATGCTATTTCTCGATTGATTTGAAAACAAAAAACTTTATATGACACAATGTCTCAAAATCAGTACACATAACATGAAATTAGCGGTAATGATGAATACCTACAACATACACATAAAATAACATATTTAAAAATTGTGATTACGTTAAAAATGAATATTAAATCCACAGTTCATCGTGGCCTCATATATTTGGCACTAAATTATTTGGATGCACATGTCTATCTACACAGATATACAAATATTAACGGAACTAATTAATCAGGACATTTAGAATATTGTTGGCGTACGTTAATTTGTATTGCAATGAATTATATCGCAGTGTTTCATCGTAACCAGATAATATTAATACTAATAACTCTAAATCGTTTCTTTCAAACTTTGTACCTTGTACAGTAATAGCTGCGAGTTTATTTAAGATACTGTAAATAAATCTATATGTTTTTATTTATTTTTGTATAGGATTATTTCCAGTATCGCTGGTAGAATCACCTCATCCTCGAATATTATCCTATGTTATTATTGTCTTGTACAGTTTGAATCGAACTTGTAACTTATTTAGGTACTCCGACATATGAAATAAGGTTCCGCGGCGTTATTATATTTGAAAATAATTTCGTAATAAATACTTGCATGATGTAAATTATTAATATTTTCTGGTTACACTAACGGAACCATGTAGACGCAGTAACTGTATTATAGACACAGTTCGCGAATATTCATTCTAATATTATTTTATCTATAGGTTACACGTTACATGGGTAAACTTGCCAAAAAGAATAATTTATTGGCCGAAAATATTAATTGAAATAGGTATACTATAAAAAACAGATATGTCGTTGTACAGTAGGTAAATTGATTATACGGATATAAAATATTGCTTTTCTACTCACTATAATAGCAGTGTTAATTTTAATCGGTTTTATTGTAACTATTAACGTCCTACCACCGAGTCATTTCTTTATAGAGAAATCCACAAGAAGACTACAGGAGAAATTTTTCAAAAAATCCTATTTTTTATAACTACGTACCGTATAAATTTGGCATTTTAGAGAAATATTTTATTGTTTTATCATCGTATTTATTAACTATCTATTTTATTCATCGCAAACTATAAATTCCACTGCATTATGTTGGTGTAATAGTTTAGAATCTTTAACAATCTTATTATTTTTAACATGCTTAATATAATTTATTCGGACTGGCAATACATGCGAAATATTTTTATAATTGTATAATCACAAACATCTTTGACGACGTAGTTTTATAATTGGAATTAAGTACAAAATTATGCAGGACAGCAAAGAAAAAATAATGGATGTTAGCATTGGACAGTCTTCACAATTGCATAATATTCTTTTATAAATATTATTAATACTACTAAAGGAATGTATTCTCTAATTACTTTGGAATGTATATCGTTTCGTAGATTAACAATTTTTATGCAAAATTATAATACGTTAATAAATTATTGAAACCAAAAGTTTTTTTAATAGCAATACTTTTTGCTAATGTAGAGGCAATCATGTAGGTAGTTATTTAAATACAAGAAAAAGATTCCATGTAGGTACATTAATCCATGGCCTTGTATAAATTATAATATCAAGCAATAAATATAATGCCTTTATTCAAAGAGGGGAATTTAGTTAATATTTTATTGGCGCTTAAATACACTCATATTTTTTACGTTCAAAAGTTTGGGGCGTGCGATGCCGAGTCAGTCAGGACAAAACGTTGAAAATATTATCTCGAATTTTTTATATAAATGTCTAAACTACCGAAGGATTTAATGACTGACTCTCGGGGTCATTTATTATAATAACTATTCCTAAATATTATTAAAATAAGAAACAAAGATAACACTAACCTTCCTTCGTTTCTAATTTTAACAAACAAATTACTTAGAAGTTTAAAATGACATAACATCCACGAATAAGGCAGTATATTTTGTTAAAAATTTAAAAAGAATCTCGCTATGGATTTATAAGATAAACTCACTCTTTTATTGTAATCGCTATAATAATGCACAAAACATTCTTAACACCACACGATTTCAGTGATTTTATTGCCAATATTAATTATTTCAAAATGAAGTCCATCAATTAATACGGATAAAAACGTACGAATTTCGTGGTATATCGATTTTAATTAATACATATTATTTTATTTCTCTCATTTTGATTTCATAACACCTTCACTCTACACTCATCTTCATAAGTAAATCGCACCTCACTTGTAACACTTATAATATTTTTGAAATAAATCCATAACTAAACTAAAGTGATGTTTGAAACGATTTATAATAGTACATTCGTTCTGTGAAAATCGACTCGAAAGTATAATCGAGTTACACTAACGTAAAAGACCTCGTATTCTCGCTTTGATTTAAATATTCAATTTCAACTAAACAAGATTTTGGGAACACATTTCTAAATTCTATATTTTCATCTACATCGTTACGACCTGAGAACGTATCCGTCTCTCTACATGCCTCTCTATCGCTACCGAGTACTCTCATATCCGTCTTTTTAAATTTCTTTTTGACGTCGCAAACGTTTAGGAAATAGAAAAGCAAATGTAAAACCATTTGCGTGATGATATCGAACATCAAGATCAGTTTGGTCATACTGAAGTCCCTGGCGACGTGTATGACGCTGACGGTTCGATGGCTCATGTCGCGAAAGTGTGGCGCGGCAGTCGGCCGGGCGGTTGCGTGTCGCGCACCGCGAGTGTGTCGCTAGGTATGCTTGAGCCAGTGCGCCGGTACCCACTGCGGCTCTCGCTCCAAGCTGTTGATCTCGTTCAACAGTTGCTGGTAGGCACGTTGGGTATCGTTATTTATGATAATCATGTCGAACAAGTGGCCCCATCGCAGTTCCATATCTCGTGCGGTTGCGATTATTTCTTTTAACTCTTCCTCCTGAAAATAATAATAGTAATCAATTTGTAAAAATATTCATCAAAACCACAAAAATCTGAATTGATGTAAACATAACATGATATCATCCACATACACGTACTCGTTTCATTATTATTAGTTTGCTTAAAGGAACCGCAGTTTACCAAACTAAATCGAATTGATACTATAAACCATATCAACGAAACTGCCTCTCAGCAAAGAACTCGGTATTATAAATTTATTTATATTTCTTATTATGATTATCATCGCTAAACGGGTATTTGATAAAAGCTTTGTTCTAAGTCTGTCATGCTGTAACTGCCATGGCAAGAGAATTACCTTGAAAGCCTCTCCATTTCTGATTTTCTTTTGCCTCAGTTTCTCCAAGCTGGGTGGTGCGACAAACACGGTGTAGGGCTTCAGGTCCGAGTTGCGGAGGATCTTCAGCGACTGAGGGTGTAGGTTTAGCACGCAGATCTTCCCTGAGTTTACTACTTCACGTATCGCTTCTAGCGATGTACCTGGATGGTGGATAAAAGACATATTATTTACTGCACTTTTCTTTTTCTTTACAGATAAGTCTTAAGGATACTTTTTTAGTCATTTTGCTAACTTAGCTTCAAGGAATAGCAGTGAAAAGTGGAGGGTTTTCTTTTTAATTTTTGCCCATATCAATATGGGCAATATGTATAAATGGTTATTGGTTTCGCAATATTATGACTAAGTAAACATTTTGTTTATTGTGTTATACAAGGTGGAACAGGACGATTGTCATTCCTTTAAACCACGTAAAGAGAATCATGTTCTTTACCCGTATACAAAAAATAAATCAAATCCAATGAATACTTTAGCCACAGGAAGTTATTTTTCATTTTCTTATTTTTCAACATGATGTAGATCTGAGTCCGTAATAATAGGTAAACATTGCCGCCGCCGCGCCCCGCACCCCGCACCGTGCCGTTGGTCAGTTCGTAGATAAAGCGTGTTTACTGTTGTGTGTGTGTTGTGTGTGTGTACAGTTGATTCTGCTATTTATTTTGTTTGAAAACTGCAATTTTTTAATTTTCAATTATCTACTAATCTTCGTGTTTTAAAATATTTCGATGGACTAGTACTGTGCTCGTTTTAAATTAATGTCGTACGTCCAGATCAACATTGTATAAGGGCTATCTATTAAAAAAAAAAAAAAAAACAGCTGTTCCCTACATTTTGGCGAGTTAAGCGAACATAAATGTTGAGAACAGCAGATTTTTTTCGCGATTTCTGGATAGGTCCCATAGTAAAAGTTATTCCTAGTGATGAGTACAACGACCCCTTATGAGATTTCGTGTATGGCTAGATAGACCTTATACACTCGCTAACCCGTCAGACGGTTGTCCTGTTCAAATTTCAATAGTTCATACAGAAATCCCACAGAAAAATGGACGTTCAGTTTTTCACGAATTTAAAAATTTGACGAGAATCTTTTCCAATTTTCCTTTCCATAAAAACCTAAATCGGACTATTAGAAACATTTTAAAACAAAAAATTGCCGTTTAAGCCGATTTACCGTAATAAGCTTTCTCGTACTCTCCGTGTTCGACAAACTTTCTGTTTAGTATGTCTGCCTCGAATTGCGTGCGCGATATGAAGTGGTAGTCCTGGCCGGGAACCTCGTGCTCCTTGCGAGGACGTGACGTGTCTGTAAAATTAACGAGACGGTTATAATAATTTATGATGGTAAATAAATTGCTATATACCTTAATTTTTGTTAAATACAGAAAAATGTTGTTATCTGTTGAGTGGACGAGCCCATGGTTGGAAATGATTGGGTATAACATCATGAAAGACGAGTATAATGCGTCTATTAAAATAACATTGGCACTTACGTGGCACAGCAGCAGCGAATCTCGAGCTGTCTTCCATTAATCTCTGCCTCAGCTCGTGTCGGCCGATGTTGGGAGGACCAATCAGGACGATGGGTCGCTTGTGTGACGCCCGAGGGTAGTATAGCGCAACCTCTTCGTACGTCAAGATCTCCTCTTGCTCGTATTCTGGAAGGTTTAATCTCACTAATCTCACTTATAATGCTGTTTTGTGCGATAATTTGGTGGGTTGAATTGTCCGGTAATGAGGGTTCTTGAGGTAAGTACTTAATTGGATTTCGTATATTGGAAAAAATCTCTACCATTTTTAATTTTAAAATAATGAACATTTTTAATTACATTTTTAGATATTTTTTCACCCAACATCAAAAGTAAGATACGACCGCTTATACCCAAGAAACTACCATTAGTAACAAATTTATTTAAGTATGTGCACACTAAAACACACATATCTCGAACGAAACCATAGATTTTGTATGTCAAGTGTATGTTTTTCATGATACTATTCTTGATCCTTTTATGATTCCTAAAAATATAACAAGTCTCTCTATTGCTGGCCCTTTGGCCCTTAGTTATATCATGTGATGTTGAGTAACTCACCATCCCCGCCAGACGTAGAGTACAGCGGGTATCCAGCTTCGCTTGTGGCCTTCTTTCCCTTCTTCTTTCGCGGTGGTTTCTTGGCACAGAGTAGGGTGCCTCCTTTGCGGGGCTTGTCTCTGGCTGCTACCTCACCAGCTAGGGTCAGCTTCATTGATTCTCGCCTGGAAGGAGTGGGCGAAATTGTGTGATTAGCATAATCAGCCTATAATGCTCCCACTGCTGGGACACATGCCTCCCCTCTGTGAGTGGGAGTGGGCCATAATCCACCACGCGGGCCCAATGCGGGTTGGCGGATGTCACATGTTTTCGAATTTTTGCTTCTAGGACATGCTGGATTCCTCACGATGTTTTCTTTCACCGTTTTGAGAGCAGTGGTGATTAAATTATTTACACAAAGTAAAGTGCCTGCTTGGGTTCGAACCCACTACGACTCGTAAGTCGTTACCACTGGGCCTTCACTGCTATGAATTGTGTGATTTATTGTTGTAAATAATACTATGCTAATCGCTAGTATTGTGAAGAACATCTGTATTTACACTCCACTGAGCTGCTGTTTCTAGCGGTGAAACAGGACAATTACTATTCGATTGGCCTGTCAGAACCTCCGGATAGGAACAGCTCTACTTATCAGGCAGCTAGGTAATTGCTTACAAACTGTTCCATTTTTTTATTTATGCTGTGTGGCCTAACCGGTAGCCGGTAACTGAAACAGTCCCCTAAACTCGTATTTATTCTTGTATAATAAAATATTATTGTGATATAATATTGCCTTAGCTGTTCATGGTACATTGGAACAAAAGACATGGTACTTCTCCTTCATGCTTAGTTGCTAAAAACTCTAATAGTGTCAATACTCACTGGTGCTGGAATGCCTGGCTGGGTATGAGTCCGGCGAGGGTCTGGTCTTCCTCTCCCTCACGGAATGCTTGCCACCAGTTCGGGTCCTCGCGGCTTATCACGTGAAGGACATCGCCTTTTTGGAAACTTATACCTGGAACACAACGATATGGTTATAAAAGCTGGATTTATAATTATTGACGGTTTTATCATGTTTTAAAATTGCAGGGGACATGTACTTTATGTATAAAAATTCCTTAAATAAATAAATATAAATTAAAATAATAATAAAAAAATTGCAAGGTGAGTGACTGCCAGGAAGATTTTTTTAAAGGCATCCAAGAATTTGAATGGGGATGAATGCTGATAAAATTGATATCGATTTTTTATCATTTTTGTGCGGTCACTCGAAAGGACTGACAAAACCTCCCACTTTCGCGATATAAAGCAATGGTACGTTAACTTTTCAGGGTCAGCTGATCATAAACATTAAAGCTGCACTAATAACTGTCATAATTTCTATTGTCCAATTTCCTAGACCAGCGGGGCAATTGCGTAACAGACTTACAATAGGAATCGGTTTCATTTTGACAGTTCAACAACAGTCATTGCGTTATTTATGTTATTGAGCAGACAAATGTTTCGAACATTTATGACGCAATGGATTAACAATATGCTTCAAAATCATTCAGATTGTGATTGATAGTGTGTTACGCAATTAGGGCGCAGAGTCACGTGTGCTGCTGATTTACCTATTCCAACCCACAAAGAAAAAGAAGAAATATTCAATTCAGAGTTAATGCTCACTCTTGAATAAAGGCACCTAAAAAAGAAGAAGTATCCACTCACCAAGCTCCCGACAGGGTATATAAACATCATCCTCTGGATCATAATCGAAGTGCGCGCGCACGTGCAGCACGCGGTGCGAGGGCGGCGCGCGTGACGTCACGCGGCGCGGCGCCAGCACGACGCACAGCGTGCCCGACAGCGCGCCCAGCACCTGGCACACCTCGTGCACTGACTTGCCGCGCATTGCCACGCCGTTTACTTCGAGTAGCTGGTGGTAGAAAGAGATAGAAGTAAGGAAATGAACTTATTGGCACAGACCATCATCATACCAGTATTTTACATGGAGCGACAGCGTATCTGACCTCCACAACCCAGTTACTGGGTAACACTGTACCCCTGGCTGGTGAGACAGGTTTTAATTGTTTTAAACCATGGACAATATTAAAGACCAAGTAACAAAATATGGCCAACAGCATGCCAGGTTCATAAGAGACCTTGGTGCTGGCCATGGTACCTTTTCCTTAAAAGAAATTTACAGGGCAACGTATACAACAGACCACTGGCAGAAAAGGAATGAGTAGAACATCAGGTGGTCCTGATTTTTATAAGTTTTATTGATGTCATCGTATACTTAAGAACTTCGTTAGTTTAAATAATCTATCGGTATTATTTCCGTTAAATTACAAACTGTTGAAAAATTGTGAACTGCAACAGGCCATTTACAATTTAACACATTATTTTTCGATAGTTTAAAATCTATCCATGGGAAACCGACAAATTGTGAACTGGCATCAAACTTGCCTGCGACGTAACGCACCTTGCGCTAATACTAAATAGAGCCCAGCTGCGAGCAACTTGGAAGTCGCGCTCGCTGGCAGCGGCCGCGGCACCGCTCGCTAAGCTCGCGCGCGGTTTGTCACAGTTCTAACCTAACCTAACCCATTTCACACAGTTCACAATTTTTTGAAATAATTCCGATAGATTATAAACTAACGGTTCTCACAATCCTAAAGTGACATTGACAAGTTAAATCGATAAAGTAATTTGACAGTCGCATTGCATTAATTGATTAGCTGAAGGCATAATCCGATCGTTTTGTGACCATCTAATTTTCAATGCAAAAAAGTCTAAAATATCTTGGTCTGCCTAGGTTTTGATAGTAGTAAGACTTACCTCGTCTCCTTCGTGTAACAGTCCTGACTTCTCCGCCGCGCCTCCTCTTACTATCCTGCCGATAGTAGTAAGACTTATCTCGTCTCCTTCGTGTAACAGTCCTGACTTCTCCGCCGCGCCTCCTCTTACTATCCTGCCGATAGTAGTAAGACTTACTTCGTCCCCTTCGTGTAACAGTCCTGACTTCTCCGCCGCGCCTCCTCTTACTATCCTGCCGATAGTAGTAAGACTTACCTCGTCCCCTTCGTGTAACAGTCCTGACTTCTCCGCCGCGCCTCCTCTTACTATCCTGCCGATAGTAGTAAGACTTACCTCGTCCCCTTCGTGTAACAGTCCTGACTTCTCCGCCGCGCCTCCTCTTACTATCCTGCCGATAGTAGTAAGACTTACTTCGTCCCCTTCGTGTAACAGTCCTGACTTCTCCGCCGCGCCTCCTCTTACTATACTGCCGATAGTAGTAAGACTTACCTCGTCTCCTTCGTGTAACAGTCCTGACTTCTCCGCCGCGCCTCCTCTTACTATCCTGCCGATAGTAGTAAGACTTACCTCGTCCCCTTCGTGTAACAGTCCTGACTTCTCCGCCGCGCCTCCTCTTACTATCCTGCCGATAGTAGTAAGACTTACCTCGTCCCCTTCGTGTAACAGTCCTTACTTCTCCGCCGCGCCTCCTCTTACTATCCTGCCGATAGTAGTAAGACTTACCTCGTCTCCTACGTGTAACAATCCCGACTTCTCCGCCGCGCCTCCTCTTACTATCCTGCCAATAGTAGTAAGACTTACCTCGTCTCCTACGTGTAACAGTCCCGACTTCTCCGCCGCGCCTCCTCTTACTATCCTGCCGATAGTAGTAAGACTTACCTCGTCCCCTTCGTGTAACAGTCCTGACTTCTCCGCCGCGCCTCCTCTTACTATCCTGCCGATAGTAGTAAGACTTACCTCGTCCCCTTCGTGTAACAGTCCTGACTTCTCCGCCGCGCCTCCTCTTACTATCCTGCCGATAGTAGTAAGACTTACTTCGTCCCCTTCGTGTAACAGTCCTGACTTCTCCGCCGCGCCTCCTCTTACTATCCTGCCGATAGTAGTAAGACTTACCTCGTCCCCTTCGTGTAACAGTCCTGACTTCTCCGCCGCGCCTCCTCTTACTATCCTGCCGATAGTAGTAAGACTTACTTCGTCCCCTTCGTGTAACAGTCCTGACTTCTCCGCCGCGCCTCCTCTTACTATCCTGCCGATAGTAGTAAGACTTACCTCGTCCCCTTCGTGTAACAGTCCTGACTTCTCCGCCGCTCCTCCTCTTACTATCCTGCCGATAGTAGTAAGACTTACCTCGTCCCCTTCGTGTAACAGTCCTTACTTCTCCGCCGCGCCTCCTCTTACTATCCTGCCGATAGTAGTAAGACTTACCTCGTCCCCTTCGTGTAACAGTCCTTACTTCTCCGCCGCGCCTCCTCTTACTATCCTGCCGATAGTAGTAAGACTTACCTCGTCTCCTACGTGTAACAATCCCGACTTCTCCGCCGCGCCTCCTCTTACTATCCTGCCAATAGTAGTAAGACTTACCTCGTCTCCTACGTGTAACAGTCCCGACTTCTCCGCCGCGCCTCCTCTTACTATCCTGCCGATAGTAGTAAGACTTACCTCGTCTCCTACGTGTAACAATCCCGACTTCTCCGCCGCGCCTCCTCTTACTATCCTGCCAATAGTAGTAAGACTTACCTCGTCTCCTACGTGTAACAGTCCCGACTTCTCCGCCGCGCCTCCTCTTACTATCCTGCCGATAGTAGTAAGACTTACCTCGTCTCCTACGTGTAACAATCCCGACTTCTCCGCCGCGCCTCCTCTTACTATCCTGCCGATAGTAGTAAGACTTACCTTGTCCCCTTCGTGTAACTGTCCTGACTTCTCCGCCGCACCTCCTCTTACTATCCTGCCGATAGTAGTAAGACTTACCTCATCTCCTTCGTGTAACAGTCCTGACTTCTCCGCCGCGCCTCCTCTTACTATCCTGCCGATAGTAGTAAGACTTACCTCGTCCCCTTCGTGTAACAGTCCTGACTTCTCCGCCGCGCCTCCTCTTACTATTCTGCCGATAGTAGTAAGACTTACCTCGTCCCCTTCGTGTAACAGTCCTGACTTCTCCGCCGCGCCTCCTCTTACTATTCTGCCGATAGTAGTAAGACTTACCTCGTCCCCTTCGTGTAACAGTCCTGACTTCTCCGCCGCGCCTCCTCTTACTATCCTGCCAATAGTAGTAAGACTTACCTCGTCTCCTACGTGTAACAGTCCCGACTTCTCCGCCGCGCCTCCTCTTACTATCCTGCCGATAGTAGTAAGACTTACCTCATCTCCTTCGTGTAACAGTCCTGACTTCTCCGCCGCGCCTCCTCTTACTATCCTGCCGATAGTAGTAAGACTTACCTCGTCCCCTTCGTGTAACAGTCCTGACTTCTCCGCCGCGCCTCCTCTTACTATTCTGCCGATAGTAGTAAGACTTACCTCGTCCCCTTCGTGTAACAGTCCTGACTTCTCCGCCGCGCCTCCTCTTACTATCCTGCCGATAGTAGTAAGACTTACCTCATCTCCTTCGTGTAACAGTCCTGACTTCTCCGCCGCGCCTCCTCTTACTATCCTGCCAATAGTAGTAAGACTTACCTCGTCTCCTACGTGTAACAGTCCCGACTTCTCCGCCGCGCCTCCTCTTACTATCCTGCCGATAGTAGTAAGACTTACCTCATCTCCTTCGTGTAACAGTCCTGACTTCTCCGCCGCGCCTCCTCTTACTATCCTGCCGATAGTAGTAAGACTTACCTCGTCCCCTTCGTGTAACAGTCCTGACTTCTCCGCCGCGCCTCCTCTTACTATTCTGCCGATAGTAGTAAGACTTACCTCGTCCCCTTCGTGTAACAGTCCTGACTTCTCCGCCGCTCCTCCTCTTACTATCCTGCCGATTATCACGGCCTCTCCTTCGTTTCTTACAGTAGCACCTGTGGATAGAAAATAAAAATATAATTTTAACTTTTGGTAAGTTTTGGGTCACATTAGCAGGAAACATTGGATTCTTCAGCGCTCACTCGTTAATCTCAATGGTATTCGCATTATGTACCATTTGCATTTATGTAGATTTGAAGTAAATAGCAGAAATTGAAGTAGGATTTGTTTAATTTTTTGTCAATAGGTATTATAATGATCAGTGATGTGCTTACCAAGTGGTTCGTTAGTCTTCTCGATTTTGATAATTTTAATATGTTCGCTGGGGTCGTCGGGCGACTGCGCCGTCAGCGCCTTGTCGTTCTCACCCTTGTGATTGAAATTGTTACCAGTCTGGAAAATACCATTATGAAGACATTATAGTTATTATACCGGAAAAAACCGAACAAGTGCGAGTTGAACTCGCGTGGTGAGGGTTCCGTACGATGAGTATGTTATCTACCATGTTTTATACCAAGAACAAACACTGTAGTTGAAAAACATGTTCTCCCATACATTCCAACTACAAATATAAGTTTGCACGTACAATATTGAGAGATTTACCATGTTAATTTAACACCATAGTATTCTTACATTTTTTCATGTAATCTATAAGTATAGAACTATTTTCTTTATTGTTTTCAAAATTTTTGGCTCAGTAGTATCGGAGATAAGGTCAATTTTCTTAAATAACTTTTAAAGTATATAATATTAAAATTATAAAAAAAAAATTGAGATCCTCACAACAGGCCCTTTCATTTGATATGTCACACAGTTCAGTTTGCATATATATATTTTTTTAATTTTCCAATTTGCCTCCCAAAAGTGACCCCCATACTCAAAATTCATGTATAATTACGAATTTCATATGTGTACCAAACAACTTAATTGGTCCAGTAGATTCAGAGCAAATTGCCTGTGACAGACGGACAAACAGACACCCGAGTGATCCTATACAGGTTCCGTTTTTTCATTTGGACATACGGAACCCTAAAACAGAACAAATAATACAACTCATCAAGAGAGATACAACTAAGATCGTAGTAAGAGAACGGAAACTGTTTTATCGCAAAAGGAAACTACCAAACATGATTAGCTTGACTATGGAGCATAACTGAGTGAACGAACACGAGAGTGTTCACGGTAACTACTATTGAAAACTTAAAAGTTTAGTCGTTGTTGAAAATTTGAAAGTATTAGTTATCGCAGACTACGACGCGCGGTTCTTAAGTTTGGAAATGCTGCGTCGAGTATTTTTAGAACTTATCTTTTAAACAACGTTCTGATCAATAAAGCGTTGTCGTAGATTTATAAAATTATATATGTAACTTCAAATTTTAAATACAGTCATGCTGAAATAAATCCCATAAATAAAACAAACGATCGTATTTGCAATCCTATGTCGGAAATGAAACTTAGTAAAAATCTTGAACAAAATATTCTCATCAAAACGTTTTTACAATTTCGACCGAACGCGAACTTTTCAAACTTGGTCTGGAATGTCCGAATACATAAGTAGGTACGGTTTATGAATTTTACATTAAAACAATTTCCTATTTTCTCAGACTGTTTGTTAACTTTGCTCTTCAGTTGTTTTGATAAAATGTTGGAAATAAAAATGGTAATCGGTTCGAAATTGTACGACTGTATGGTTCCAGATATTTGAAGTTGACCAAAAGACTGGTGCAAGCATGGGCATCCCAGGGGGGACAGGGGAGGACAGCTGTGCCCCTGGATTTTATATGCCTAACTGCTTACCTACTGATGTCAATAAAAGTTATGTTAGAGTCACGTAAAGAATTACTTTACAATTACAATAAACAAAACCACGCTGCGCGGTCGTTCATGTTGTGTCATGCCAAATTCGCGAACGCAGCAAGCACTGCACTAGGCTGGATCTCCTGCGGGTGTTTTCCCTACACACTACATACACCTACCTCATGTTTCGTGTAGTGGAGTAGCTGGGTACGCCCACGGGTACAAGGTTAACAAACTTGCAAATACTAAACTTGAACAGTTTGTGTGTGCTTAGTACACAAATGGATATACCAGATGGGAAACGAGATTATCTATAGAGACTTAGACGATATCAATTCTAGAAGTTCCTCTATTCTACAGTATTGAACTATTCATGACACATTATAACAACTTACTTGTGGTTGTGATTGACAGTTCATTCTGCTCATCACAAAGGAATTACTTGTATATCTGAGTAGCTAGTTGTTTGTTTTTGTTTTCCCAATGTTTAAGAGCTCGTGTGCAATCGATGCGATGGAAATTTTGAACATTATTGTCTTTATGGCCAAATATTTTTTGAACCTTAATAAGTAGGTACGTCATTCTTACCTTATGCCTCTTGCCCCTTGTAAAGCACGCAGGATCGAGCAGCGCAGCCGCCTGGTCGTGCGCCTGTATCAGACTCTCGAGCTCCAACCCTCCCAGGATCGACAGCAGTTCAGCCGCTAACGCTGACGACTCAGCGCCTGTCGCTGTATGCGCTCCTAGTACGTCCATGCACTGTTGAGAGAGGTTTGGATTATAATTTGGGATTAAAATAGTGGAAGGACCAATTTATTTATCGGTCCTTCGAGCCGGATCTTCGATTCGCATTGCTTAGCTAGTTCAAATTTATTGTAGCCAATAGAAGCGAGGCTTTTGTCATTTAAATAATTCAATGGGCGATGGCATGTTTGTGAATAATACGATGCTTCTTAATTTAACTGCCCATGACTTCTTCTCTCGTTACCACTAATGCATGTAGTGGTGAAAAGTTATCCCTAGGCAGTTAGTCCTGGTTCTTAGATTGCTCACTAAAACTAGTAGCAGAACCGACTGTCCAGGTTGCACTTGTACCAGACCTAACTTAGTATCATCACTCCTGAATGCCTTGACATGAGCACTATCGACAAGAGATAACCCACGCATCAACATCGGCTTTCTGCTGTGTTTATGACTTGATTGTTCTAGATCAAAAGCCTAGTTCTACTTACGTCTTTCAATCGATCAGTAGCGCGGTGTGTGTGCGGCGGCGCGAGCCCAGGCCGCTTGTGTCTGACCGCCGTCAGCACAGCGGACCGGGTTGCCAAGACCGTCCGTAGCGCAGGACATAGCAGTGCCCCTGCCGCGCCCGCCACCCGCGCCGCCAGCGCTGACTCCCCGCTCGCGCCAAGTGCCTTCTGCACGCGGGTGAGCGCTGCGCATACTTCTTGGTAGTCTGGAAATAATAATGTCGTAATGAGTTGCTGGATTGGCGCTGGGAGAGTGTAGCTGAGGATCGAGTTGAATGTCGTACGATTTGAGAGGCCTATTTCCAGCACACACGCGTAGCATGAACCACATCTATCTGTACCCTACGTAAGTACTAAACAAAGTGACATTTCTTTTCTTCATTTTTGACATCGCGCTGCAGAAATCTTTCTACAATCTTTACTTTTGTCTTTCGTTTCTTGCGTCTCCACGGTGGTCGTGCTACGTTTGCAGCAGTGCAGGGTTATGATGATGATCGCTCACATTATCCGTCCTTAATAAACAGAGTGGCAGGACATGACGCGTATCCGGTTACCATGGATTCAGTACATAATTCTAAAATTTTTCGTCGGTTATTAAAAAAAATCTGCTGTCTCCTACAAAAGTGCAATACTTACGCGGTCAAAATGTATGGGACAGCAATTTTTTTTTTTAAAAGACCGACGTAAACTTTCAACGCAGGGGGGTTCAGATTCATGTACCTACTAAATCCATGGTACCCGGATTCGCGTCGATGTCCCTGCCATCCTGTATAGCTCGACGAGTATTATGAAAAAATTAATTTTGAATGAAATCACCAGTTTACATTGCAATAATAGTGAACATGGTTTAAAGGAATTCAATACGATTGGTAATACGGTAATTAAATGATACCTTATCGTTTATCGCGTTCATGCTACTTCAGATATTATTGTAATTAAATTCATTTGTATGCCCTCTGACAATTTCCCCTCCTTTTTTATGTACTTTTAATAGGACCGTACTTTTGTTTGACACATTTGATTTTAAATAGCCCAAGTTTTCTTTTAATGCCAACTTGTGGGCTACTAAAAGGCACATTCGCCTGTGTTCTCTGAAATAATAAAGAATATAAGATATATATAGATATAATTAGGAAGAAAAATACAAGCCGAACCATTGAACATAATGTCTAACTTCAGATAACCACCATTGAAAATTTTCAAAAACCTGGATCAAACCCAAGACTTCAAGCTCAAACGTTGCCGTTTCGTCTTTTACAAAGACCAAGAACACCCTTGTTTAATCCGTCAAAATAAAGCAGTCCGATTTATTTATAGAAACAGATTGTTTGTTTGCCAAGGAACCCTTCCCATATCCATTACCCTGAATGACCTTCACGACCTTTATAGGCTCCTTAAAGATGTTATCAATATACGGGTGGAATCCAACGATCCTTTGATACGCAACCCGATACTGAGTGTTCCTTGTTTGTATAGGTAGGTAGGAGAAGAAAAATACAAACTTTGTGATTGGATTTGGTCTTTCGGTACTGAATACATACATAAGTTGAGATTTTATTACAAAGTTTTCCAAACATCGTTCAGGTCCCATATTATGACGTTCTGTCGCCATCATGATTCCAGTGCGTGAGAGAGACCGTTAACAGCATCCCTTTTTCGGACTGGAATCGTGATGGCATTAATACTTCATAATACGGCCCCAGGCTTCGATGTTCAACAGTTTTTTAGGTCTCCATAGGACAATCAATTATTATTACCAACCTTTTTTTTTAACTGTAGCCTTTTCTTTGTGATATAATTGTGACCTGTGCCAAGGGACTACAACTAGTACGACGATTAGTATCAACAGGTAGGAATCAAATAAAATAAAACAAACTATCCCTACAATTTGCGTTTAGCCTTTCATACTAAAAATGCCAAAATCTTTGTACAGAACCTATAACTGAAGTCAGAGAAGTTAACAATCGTCTCTAAAGCTAATCTCCTGAACTCGAAAACTTGTTGACGCAAAATTGCTGTAATCAGAGCCTTATCCACTTGATATGAAGCAAGTTTAACCCTTACCTTTGCCGCCTTACATCAAAGTTGCTAGGGTCAATCAAGGGACCATATTCCACGTAAACCCTGAACATAAAGGATGTGTGTTGATACATATCTGGGAGCGTCCACAAGTGTGGGGCAGGTCAATAGCCAAGTTTCGTTTGATCTAAAAGAAAGCCTTATGGAATATCTTAAGTTTTGTAACGAATTTCTATAGATAAGTAGCTGTGTCTGTAAATAAAAGTAAAGTAAAAAAAAGGTAAAATAGATGCTTTTCGTAATAGACAGAAGGAAGTTTTGTAGATGTTTCGTTAGTGATAAAATTCTTGCCGATTTTGTTTTCCACTTTTTTAAATATCGTTTTATAAGTAAGGACATAGAAAGTAAGTCTTGAAGAAAAACGAAGAAATTTTTCAAACATTTTACAAATTCCTTTAATAATTTTCTCGGGATGGTCGTCATTTCCCATAAACTAAGTTAGCGTATTAGCTCTGACCAGAGACACGTAAAACCTTCTTAATACCTTTATCAGTTCATCAGCAGAGACTTGGCCCAACTTTAGCTGGCTATGTTATAATTTTATCAGCCATCTCACCGTCCTAGTTCCCAGTTCCCAGTAATGTCGTCCGAACGACGCCAACGAGCGATCTAGCGGCATGTGAACCGGAATTAACGCGACCCCTAGTTCGGACGGTAAAGTGAAAATATGGGCCAGCGGGGAAAAATATATCGGGGTATAACGGTATGCGCTTTTTTAGTTGTACAGGATTTTTGTTTGTTGCTGGTCTGTACCTAAAAATATATGTCAGTATTTATAAGACCACGACGCGATAGGAGTTTATTTAACTTTTGGTCCCAATGCTCTGTCCAGACTCTTCAAGCCATCCCTTATTTACGCAACTGGCATCTTTATAGCCCAAATCCTAAATAAAACCACTCCTATCCTAACTTACTTCAACATTAATTTTCTTGGCAGGTACGTATTTTAAAAAAAACGAGTTTGCAAAAAAGTTGCATTTATTCTCATTTAGCTACTAAAAAGGGTCTCGTACCTTCTCACAAGACTCGTAAGCCGTAAGGGAATCATATCAAGGGAATTTGGAGGCAATACCTACCTTGTAAATTAATAACACCATACAGTAAACGCATGGTTTCCCTAGCGGATTGTAAAGGTTGAAAGATATCATGGATGAATAATCCCTCTATGAATATATTAATTAGCTGTCTTTTAAAAATCTGGTTAGGGTAGTATAGGGACGATTTTGCTCTGTATTTTGCGAACCTCACAATATCATGTTGTTGGTGTTATAGCAGAGAGATGAATAGAATTATTATGCTATAGCCGCATGTTATTGGTTTGGTTCTAGGACATAATAGGTCAACAGTTTCAGGAGTATGGGCTGCAGTATTCTGCTCTACCAATTTTGGTGTGATTATAGTCAAATTGACCATTGTGGCAAAAGCTTCTTCCTCATAGATCCAGATTGTAGTAGTCAGATGAGGTAAGCATTCTCCAAATTCAAAGGCGGAAAGGTTTGCAAGCGACAGGGAAATTAAGTTATCTCAGCCCCTTAAAATCCAAAATCTAATACATTTTCATGCAAAGTAATTTCAAGCATCACTGAATTATTTGCTTCACTTGAAATTTCGCTGATCCGCGAGAAAAATTACCGCAGGACGTGATCCGAGAATTAGATTGGTTGAATTTTTCTCGGATTCCTTTCAGGAACATTGCTACTTTTTTATGCGGATTCGATTCAGATTTGAATTTGAAATACCAGATGCTTCATGTGCAGATCATGTACCTACATAGGTGAAGGAAAAATGCAGGAAATACCTATACAGGGTACAGGGTATCGATGTCTAAACATGATAAAACAAAAAAAAAACCATCAATTATTGTAGTCACTTGAAATACTCGTACCAGTTTAAAAATCTGTTTTTTTGCGTAATCTTCTCAGACGTGATGGATATCGATATCTAAACACGATAAAACATAAGGAAACAGTTTTTCCATAGTATAAGGAGAGGAAGTAGGTTATCTCCGGCACAATCCGCGATATACTTGCCTACTGTCTCAGGGTTGTCACTTTTAGTTAAATTTTAATTCAATGCCAATAAATTGGCAAGGGTCGGGAAGTTGTATTTTTTACTTGTATTGTCTGGGTACCTAAACGATGATGAAACCTTTCACGATGAAAGAAAGAGCGACGGGCCAGCAGACGGGCGGCGCGGGGCGGTGATGAGCACGAGTAAACGGTAGGTTACTGATAGTACTGTCACCAATTCATTAGTTTAAAGCCCGGCCCTTGCCAAAGATAACACATATCTCTGTATAACTAATTCAGTGATCATTAGTCAATAAAGTTCAACAATGGTTTTCCTAACAAACACAGAAATTTATTCAAGATTCATAGCAGTATTATTTATATAAAAAAAGCCAAACCCAAACACACAGCAATACGCTCTCCTGCGATTATCACACATTTTTCATTCATTTAGCGGTGCCGAAAAGTCGTGACGCGCGAACCTCGTGCGATGTTAGCCCCGACTGGCGCGCTGCGAAACGGGCCGAGATTTGTTTAAGTGTGCGTGCGGCGACGCATAGATACTTTGGCGCACACATACAAGCCGCGCGCGGTGCGTTTTTATGAAGATAACGTACTTCCTCTCTTTTTACTATGGTTTTTCTCAGCTTCAAGTAACAACGCTGACAGCGGTCGTTGACCTCCCAAAAAAACATCAAATATTTTTATTTTTTCGAGTTTAGATGTCGATATCCATCACGTCTGTGGAGTTTAGCTAGTCGATTTAAAATAACTCTGAAGCCCAATTCTCGTAACTAAAACGTTCAAAATCAAGTCGCAATCTCATCTCAGCGACAATCAAATGTCAAAAACTTGTCAAAAATGTAGGGAAATTATAGCTATTTTTGACATATTAAGACTGAGATCAGACTGTGAATGTTCTTAAAATTACGAGAATTGTCCCTCTGAGCATAACAGAGAAGTACATGAAAGTCAAAATTCAGATTGCAGGAAAGCTGCTGATGATTGTAAAAAGATTGTAATTGTAAAAAATTAGTCCATACAAACAAAACCAACCATCCAAATGGATAAGATTTCTAGACAAACTCCACGTGGAAGAGTTCGAACATCAGTGTGTTAATACTTTGTCTTACTGAAGCTACCGAAACTTACATGGTTTACGGCGTTTTTAATTTTATCTTAAGTTGATGGGCGTGATTTATTTTACTAGTTGGTACGTACACCAGACAACTTAGATGAACTTGAACTAAGAGGCATTTCCAACAATGAATGGATCAATCTGTCAGTTCCGGCACACAAATAAAACAAACACATAAAAACATTTCAAACTCACCGACAACAGCATAAAGCTGCGTGGAATCATCGCTGGCATCGTCTTCGTACGCGTCGTTGACGAAGGCAGTGCCTGATGAGGGGGGGTTGGACTCCAAGGCCTGGAGCTTGTTGGACCCTCGCAACGAGGTGCGCAGGAACTCGTTCTGCGCTGCGATCCTCTCCTCAGCCTCCTTGCGTTGGCGAAGCTGTTCCTGTGGGCGAAAGAGAAGGTGGAGTTAATGGATGGTCATTTGTTTGCGTAATTCAGACGTGTTTTCTTTTTTCATGACCGTCAAGAGAAGCGTAAAACAATATGGTTCACTTTTAATGACAGGTCGGTTTGTATAGGGGTACAGTGGCATATCAACATGCTTGTAGATATCGCTATTTATTTGAAGAATTTTAACAGTGAACTTCCAACCCCAAGCTGTAACTTTTATCATCTTCGATATTTTCATGTCACTAGATTGTAATTGAATACTCTCTTGAGTATTCGCTATGTACTCTCTGTTATCTAATATTAATTCAAACAACAGGTCATTATTATTACAACAAAATAATAGAACATTATCGGAAATAGAATTAATAACTATTACCATTCCCAGAAATGGACATAACATTTGCAATACTTATGTCACAGAACCTACCTACATAGAGATATACAGGGTGTAAGGGACAGCCCTCCGCAAACTAACAGGGCGCATTCAGCTCCTAATTTTGAATCATATTCCACCGGAAATATTCTCAGGAAAATTTTCATTTTTTTTCTCATATTTTCAATTACTAATCCTTTATTTCAATTTAAAATTTACATTCTGTGTACGCAGCACTCCATTTATATGAATGAAACAGCTAAAATAAAAAAATCAGCAATGGATATTGAAATACTCGGCGGCCAAAGGCTCGCTGCGCTGCCGTTCGCTACGCGCGTTTTGTCACGGTAACGATACATTGCGTGTGAGGTAATAGAACAAATGAGGTTTATTGGATTCCTATAACGTTCCTGAAATAATTTAATATACCGGTCATCTTAGTATGATATACTGAAGTCACCCCATCAGTCTGCTGAGGGCTGTCCCTTACACCCTGTATTTAGTTCACAACACCGAACTAACTCGTATTAGTTCAAATTTGGAACCGACTGGTGTTGCAAGCGCCGTGATAGTTCACATGGTCAATGCGTCATAGTTAATTGTATGACCTGTGACCGCTCCCACGGCAACACCATTGGCTTACCATCATTGGCTTAGCCTTAAGATGCCTTAAGACGGTGTGATGAATTTCTCTATAATCTTATCATTGAATACTGTCACGGCCGTTTACCGAAAAATTTTAAGTTTGCAGCCCCCATGCATTGATGAGATTTCATTTGTTTTTTCGAAGTTTGAAGAAATTATCAGGTGGCCTTGACAAGTGGCAATCGTTTTCAAAGCGTTTTGTATAAATTTCTACGACGACTTTCAACAGGATTGACATACGCCTTTCAATACCGTCAATACTAGAATCCATTTTTGACTTTTTTATCGTTGTTTTTGCCGATAAAATGTTACTTTATTGGATTATAAATTTATAATGCAAGGACTGATGATGATTAGATGAGTCAAATGTCCCTGAAAATATTATCGTGATACTCATTTACAATATACATTACAAGATTATAGACTGATATGAAAACAACAGACTTGAGGACATGATTCACGTTGCCGATCACTTCAACCGTTTATCAACGCCTGGGTTTTCATTGGCTTACGTAGTACGTACGTCAACAACAGCTGACTATAGCCCCGTTTCTGTGAGCCTGATCTAGCCTCTGATCAATACATCTGTGTAAATTCTTAGCTAATTCTGATTGGGTGATCGCCATAACAATAGCCAATCAAATCACTGAACGATGTGACAACAGTTACAAATGAATTTGTTCTTAAAAAGCATGCGCTCATCTTATCCTTATGTTTATCCTGTCTATGTTAGAATATTCGTTTTATTTATTTTCCCATTATTATGCACCTTATAAGTATGTTGTAGACACTTTTTTTTTTTTAATTTTTACCAACTTTATTTCTTAACCACCTGCAACAACGATAACCAATATTTCATTCATTTCTTTTCTACCACTTTTTGTGTCAATAGATCAAATTAATTTACAGCACAATAAGATTTTGTCGTGCGAGATTACATAATTATAAGTGACGTCAAAACGTTGTCTCGCTCACATAAATGTTGGATGGCCCTGTTTACCTCGACAAATAAAACCCTATAACATCTATCATTTGTCAATAAATCTGTGTCACTAATATATCAGTTGTCCTGCATAACATAACATCACCACATAAGGCCATGCAGCCTTAAAACATGCGCCTTGACCGAGTAAGTAACAAGCTTATGTAATGTTTACCTATTTATTATGTTTAAATAAATATTTTCCGTTGCTACTAACCGGCTGATGATATTTAAAGTATTTTGATGTGTTTTAGCATTTTACTGATTATTATTTTAATTACGTATGGATATACGCGGGGGGGGGGGGGGACGGGACGCCCTAGGAAGACTTTATAGTGACATTATTGGTGATGTTCTTTAGAAAGGTTAGGTGCGTAATACTCGCAACCGGCGTGAGTATATGACCAGATGTATGAACGTGAACGAGGCAAAAGGAGTATGTAAGGATCGTAGCAGGTGGCGTTCTGTAGTTTCTGCTTAACCCCATGGTAAGAATGCGTGAGTTTATGTATGTATGTATACGAGGTATTGAAGAAGTTTAGCTTACTCGATACTGTAATCTAGATACTTTGATAAAAGATCTTCAAATCTTCCGAAATGTCAAGCAGTTTTTATTTCTTTAAATCCTCTTGGGCTGCAATTTTATATTCCCTTTGTATTCTTTGTGAAGTTACTTAGTCAAACAAGAAGAAAACAGTTTAAGAACATTCACAAAAACATTCTTTATATTCTAACACTCAGACAATGATTTACCGTAACTGCCTTTCAAAACATTAAGCTCAAACTTAAAACAAAAGACCACTAATTGCTTGGTCAAACGACTGCTTTCAAGTCTGCGAATTTGGTTTTCCGAAACATCTGTCCCAGACCCCTAGTTCCAATTTGCTTTTGGTCTGATTTTCGGACCAGCGACTTGGATTCCTTCACGGTGCATCGCACACTCGTCCGGCTGGCTGGCTAGACTGCAAGACCAACTAAACTTTAAGAAACTATTCACTTCAGATTAGGCTAACTTCGTCTGGAGGAGATAGCTTCACTGTTCTAGCCAAATTACATCCAAGCTAAGTGGTAAACCGTCGAGTTTAGGAATGACAATAAACGTAGCACGAAATCATTCTTAAGACCGAAACTCAACTTGAAATACTTTGGACCCTGATGTTTTATGAATGGTGATAATGGAAAAAACCGGCCGAGTGCGTGTCGGATAACGCACAATGAAGGGTTCCGTAGTTGGGATGAAGAAAGAAGAGAAAGAATTATGCCAAAAATAAACTTAGCATTGTAGTTGAAAAACATGTTTTCCCATACATTCTAACAAATGTAAGTTTGTTGAGAGATAACATAACATAACATCACGCCTTGTTTCCCCGAAGGGCTAGGCAGAGGTGTAGTACCTATAGTAGTACACCCAGAGAGAGATTTACCAAGTTATTTTAAGACCACAGACTTCTTAATTTTTTTATGTACCTAATCTATAATTATAGAACTATTTTCTGTATTGTTTTCAAAATGTTAGGCTCAGTAATTTCCGAGATAAAGGGGGAATGGTCAATTTTCATCATTTTTCTTAAATAACTTTAAAAACAATTTATTTTAAAAATATTTAAAAAAAAAATAGGTATTTACGTTACACGTCCGTGTTTAGGTCACAAAAATTCATAATATACAAGATGTAACATAAATAACGCACAACATCTTAAGGGATCATTGTACTCATTATAAGCAACTTTTACTATGGGACCAAACCTGAAATCGCGAAAAAAAAAACAGCTGTTCCCTACATTTTGACGAGTTATGCGAACATAAATGTAGGGAGCAGCAACTGATTACAATGCCCCCTTAAGAGGTTGTGCGTTGATTATGTTACACCTTGTATATGTGTACCAAAATCCATTAGATTCGGAGAAAATTGGCTGTGACAGACGGACAGACAGACACACGAGTGATACTATTAGGGTTCCGTTTTTCGCTTTTGAGGTACGGAACCCTAAAAGTTATAAAAGCTTATGTAAAAGCCAAAGAGAGCGTAATAACGACGTACCTAGTAATACATATTTTAAGGGAAGAATATACAGGGTGTAAGGGACAGCCGTCTGCAAATTAACAGAGTGCATTTTGAACCATATTCCACCGAAAATATTGTCAGGAAAATTTAAATTTTTTTATCGTTTTTTCAGTTACTATTCCTTTATTTCAATGTAAAATTTCATTCTCTGTACGCAGCACTCCATTTATGTAAATAAAACAGCTAAAATCAAAAATCAGCAATGGATGTTGCAATACTCAGCGCCCGAACGCTCGCTGCGCTGCCGTTCGCTACGCGCGTTTTGCCACGGTAACGATACATTGCGTGTGAAATAATAAAACAAATCGGGTTTACTGAATTCCCATAACGTTCCTGAAATAATTTCATGTACCGGTCATCTAAGTATGATATACTGAATTCACCCCATCAGTCTGCGGAGAGCTGACCCTTACACCTTGTATATGGTTGAACTAATAATAAAGTCAGGCTGTAAACTGTAAGCCTGCGGCACTCAAACTCATAAGTAGAGTTGACAATTCAAAGTTCCAACACACCTAATGTAAATATGGAAAAAAACGTTTAAGCCAAGTACCTACTAAGTAAGCAATTTCGCTGTAATGAAAACAGCTCCTGCCGTGTACACCGTGTCTATAAACTCGTACAAATTCAAACAGAGTATTTTGTTGCGAACAATACGAAAATATTCAAAATTCACGGACCATGACATACAAAGTACAAACTAACCGATATGGTACCATTTGGTCTGCTAAACGTCGCGTTGTTTAACATACAATGGTGGCCGCAGAATTATGTATGTCGTGTATGTTTGCGTGACGTCAGCGCGTTAACTGATAGCCGTGCTGGACAAACAGATCCGGTCGTGTTATGGGGTCAGGAGATATGAGAGAACGCAGATTTTCTAATTTTCGAAATTGAGGAAGTTTACGACGACATACATGAGATGGAAGAGAACGAAAATCCAAAAGATATAAAGGATACTGGTCAAATTTGAAAGGGCAGAAATATATTGCTTCTAGTTATCTATATAAATAAAAATAAATGTTTGTCCTGTATGCGCTGCCATACCGTTAATCCGATTGCGATAAAACTTTGTCAACTTATTGTTAAAATCTGCGCGAAGGATATAGACATAAAAAAAATCATGCGGACGAAGTCGCGGGCAAAAGCTGGTAAATTATAAAAGTAAATCCAATTTCATCCCTGTAGTATTTCATCGTTCGTGGCTTCGTACCAATATTTAAGAAACCGTAAAGTCTACTTAACATGAAAAATCCTAAAACATATTTCGTGAAGTTATCCCAGATAATCTAACCGGGGCCAAGTTATCGAACTGGCAGTACACTTGGTGGGCTACTGAACGGCCCCATTCTGCCGCAATATTCGCTGAAAATTTAATAAAAAACACATTTCCTGCTTGCCAAACATTGAGTTATGAACGTCAAATCATTTCCTCTGAGTTCTCACCCAATACTTTGTACTTATAACGTAGGGGCTCCTTCCTTAATTTATTTCCGTCTTTTTAATCTATCGGTTGGATTCACTTTGGTATAAAACTCTGGAAACAGATTGGAGCGTGTACTAATCTGATCAGAGCAATGACCTAGTGTTAGTGTTCATTTTATAGATAGCAAAATATACTTTACTGCATTATAGGATCTACTGTCTCGAATGAAATTTCCCGGAAACCCTCAGTGTCTTATTTCAATAGATAATTCTAGGATTACGGAGGTATCATCATTAACTTCGAGAGTGATTTAATTATATATAGTGGTGCTTTAAGACACGTGGAAACGGAAAATGTGAGTATTAAAACCTGTCTATAAAGTTATCAGTATTTTAATATTGTAGCTGTATAAATTGAATCACAATTTTCATCATTGTTTATTAAGTGCAATGCGCATAGTCGGATTGGTTGCATTAAAACATTGTATGTTAATAATAATTATACATACACCATGTATAATTATTATTAACATACAATGTTTCTTGATAAAAATCTGTGATTGTCTCTTATATCAGATCTTTGCTACTAATAAAACAAAATATATTCCGTCTAATTTGCTAACTGTCCGAATCACAAACTCAAAGTTTTAATCACAAAATGGAATTTTTAATTTCGTTTGGAATATTATGTCTATTAGCCTTGAAGCGGTGCACTTACGAGGAGCAATTTTCTTTTGGCAATAGTTTAAAGACATTTTTTTTTGTAATATGTTCTAAAATCAGTCGTGCATTAGACGTTTGCGAGCGACGTAAAAATTGAACTATGCTTTTATTATTCGGTGTCTAGTTTCCAGTGTAAAACTTTGCCGAGAATGCACCCACCAATTTTGGCAAACAAAAATAGTGTTTGTCCTCTAGCTTTAGTATTATAACGAATTCATTGTCAATACCATCATCCTTAATATTATCATCTACAATCCCGCTCCTTCGTTCATCTTTTTAATTGGAGACAGCTTTCTTATCTTCTCTTTTAATTTTTAGTCTGTGTACATCATCGTTAAAGATTTCAATTCCTTCAACACCCATACAAATCACCTACAGCTTTATGCAGGGGAGCCTTTTCATCAATCTTATCCGTGAATATTATCTTTACTCTCCCCTTTGGTTGGGTCCCTGATTGTGCAAGAGAGAAAGTCTCCGGTGTCAACATAGATTTATCGGTGATAAACTGTAATGGTTGCTTATAAACCTCACTTTCGAGATCACGATATTGAATGGAGCGATGTTATTATAATATCAATCAATACATATATCTTTCCATAAAGGTTACCAACTGATTCGGAGTTATGAATTGGAGGACATAAATGGCATGAATGGGCAGAGATAAATACAAGACAATGGTAATGTCGATCTACTCATGACGTTACTTCGTTAGTTTTGTAGATAAACTAGATAGATTTGTCATTAGACAGTTCCTAATTGTGGGTCAAAATAGTAATTTTCAAAATAGTCACTGCTCGCCTCTCTATAGGGTCGATCGATATCTTCTATCTACTTTTAAGTGACTACTCTACGTGGAGTTTCGCTAGCTTATTTAATTTGATCGTGTATAATTATATAATTTATACGAAATCAAAGATGTCAGTTTAAACATGTTGTCCATCTTCTTGGCCTAAAGTTTGGCCTTACCTTATTAATAAGCGTCAGCTACTTATTCCTTTCATAACAATAGCCTACTCCAAATATTCAGCTTGTAGACGTCACTGGAAGCCATTATTTCTATTTCCACGACGCTGCGCCGTATACGGGCCGGTTCCGAATATCTGTCGCATTTCGCGCCAAACGGCCCGAACATCACGATGTTTTTACGTTCTTACGGAGCCTGGTATGACGTCAAGTATTATCATAGGATACGAGAAGGCAGAAGGTACACGACTTACGAAAAGCCTGTAAGCCTGGAAAAGAAGGTATTCGTACTTACGACAATCCCCTTTTCCATTTCGAAGGAACATGGCGTCGCTTTCAGATATTTGAATATGTGGTAGGCATCGATCACTTATTAGTGATCGATGGTGGTAGGAGACTATTACGCACACGTTACATCAATTTGGACTATGCAAGTGATGTTAAAAGCAATAAGTAATTTAATAACCGCTGACAGAGAAACTCAATTATCTTGTCAGAAAAAGAACATAAAGCTGTGCCCACACGCACACAAAAGCCAAACATGCAATGATTACGAAGCTACTGCTACTGTAATGATTAGAGGTTCTTATGTAGCTCCTCTGGTCCAGATTCCTCTTCTTAAAATGCAAAGTGAACCTTCGGTACCATTTTACTTGGTCCTAATTGCTAGTACGGGTCTTCTACGAGTTCCGTAACAGCTACTATGAATATTTTTATTGAGTAATTTGTACAATTTCGTTATTTCTGCCCTGTCAAGAAAAACAGGTGTAGCACTTAATTTTAGTACACTAGTTGCAATAGTGAACTGAGTTCGTGCTCTTCTAAAAGTCAATTGCTTATAATACTTCGTATGCACTTTCTTGAACTTTGCGTTAGTTTTCTCATGTATTTGTAGTTTTTTGCTTTTGAATATCTAAAATGGTCCTTACAGTCTTTCTTATTTTGTATCGATTATTTTCTTTCGATTGCACCACGTTTATAATATTAAGCAGTTCATATAGCGCTTCTTATAATCAAAGGTAACATCATACTTCGTGCAGTGGAAGGGCAATCCGAGTTATTAATCAGATTACTCAATTAGCAATGCTAATTATATTCAAAGAAGGTGCTGCTAAAAATGTTTAATGTTACAGCGGAGATTATAAAATCATTGAATTAGTACGTGTGTTGTTTTTAAGTGAACTTGACTTGCGTGCGGGTGAAACCAATTTTTTTTTGTTATGTAATCTACCTTTGTGATACCAATACAATTCTGCTAAATCACAATAGGGGAATACCAAACCGAACACCGTGGGTGCTAAAAAGAATGAAAATATTGTCTTTTTTAATACGCCCGCCCGCTCTAGCCAGTAATCATGTCTGCTGCGGTCCTGCCAGTAGGAGTACTACGCATCTGCGCACAGCTTCGGTGGGTACACCCAAGCTGTTAAGCATCTCCTCTCATCTCCGCTTCGCACATCTCCGCTCTGATGGAGTCCGGGCCTAACTATGGAGTTTCTTGCTATTCTTTTTCGAAGGAGCGCCTAGAATTACTTCTGTTTTCTTGTAAATTTTGACATTCAAAAGTGCCTTTTATTGGCCAACTTGAAATAAATGATAGTAGAAGCTTAAGAGTTCATATTATATCAAAGAAACATTACACAATGTGTACTAACTTATGAGATAGAATCCATTCCTTACGAGTATATTAACATTTATGTTCACCGTGTCTAGATAAAATCAAGTTAGTAATTATAACGTTACATAGCAATTACAACATTTTGTAGCAACGTTACATTGCTTCGAGTCATTTCAAACTGGATTGCTTAAATTGTTTTTACAGTTTTCGTTCAAGACATTTAAAACATAGCAAACGTTTTCAAAGTCGAGCATAAACCAGCGGATAAAACAGTTTAGAAAGATGAATGCAAAGAGATGGAAACTCCTATAATGTAAATGGAGAGCTGGCACAAAATGAAAAAAGTGACCACTGAAGAGATACCAAATAGAGTAAAAGTGAAAAGACAGATTTTAGAACATATATGTGAAAGAAGAGGCATGGTGTTAATTGATTCTACGTGACAGCTTTACAACCAACATCTTTCAAGTAAATATAGACATGAAGAAAACCAGGGAGTGCAAGAAGAGGATATAAGAATTTAAAAAGATAAAAGTGAAGACAGCAGCTTAGAAATTAACATTAACAAAGGACAGAAGCCGGATGAAGATTGATTATTTGATATACATTAGTACCAAGTAGCTAAAGAATAGTAAGTAGTTGTCGAGAATATGGAATAAAATAAGGTTGCTTAGTACCTACAGCTGTACTAAAGAATCAGCATCATTTCTGACAATATGTTGGCGTATAATGAACGGTACATTTCTATATATATATCCTTTTTGGGCATACAAGCATGATAGGATTTTTTATTACCATCTCGTTGTTACTCTCTTTAATATCCTGTTTACCGTACGTGATATTATTACCTGTCAATGTAAGTAATATTTTTTCAGATGAAATATGATAAAATATTCAATACAGATGCCTTCTCTTATCTTTTCACAAATGTCACATTTTCATGTGAATGTCGTGTTATCTGTGGATATGTAAATTGTGTGTGAGATGAATCAGTATATCAGTGTACATTTATCTATTCGTAGGCGTTGAAATGTAGTGCTGTTGTAAGGTTGCAACCAATAATATTTCTCGAATGTGTTCGGAGTTTGAACATTTCAATTTGGAACGTTCGACGATGATGGCCCAATGGAAATACAGACTTGTTGACGTAAATGTAATGTTTTTTCATATTTAATTTTGAAATGATTTGAGTGGCTTCTTCGAACGTTATTATAAGGCTGACTAAATGTTATGGAAGGTAATAGGAGAATCAATAAATTGGATGAAGAGGAAAGGGTAACGCTTGGTAGACGAAAATTATTTAGTATGGCCGAAAAAACGATTCAGAATTTGGGACTGTGTTTATTTATTTATAGTTTAACTAAAGAAACCAATGGTGTTGAATGCATAGGCAATTTTTAATCTTTTTATACACACAACGAAATTAGTAGCTCTATTTTTACTCCAAAAACTAAAGTATCCTTCTTTGCCAATACATCATCAATCACTAACATTATCACGCATTACTTGTATTCATGCTATTATTACATCGTCACACACTGGGACGCTAAGTGCCTGCCCACGCTCCACTAGTGGCGAGTACTAGCGTCGAGTACTAGCATACTATACTGTACGAGTTACATGGCATTACGTGAGAAACGTTTTACGCAACGGAGCTGTTGGAACGTTAGGCCGAGCCCGGGATCGGGCCCCGAAACCAGCAACAATCGATGACTGTATTGACTTTTCAATAAACCGAGATTTAAATCTAAAGAAGAATAATGCTTAGTGACCAATATTTAAGAACGATTAACTAATAGTATTAGTGATAGTGGGTCAGTTAAATAAAAATCAGTATCAAAGATTTCGGTAATTTTCTGGGCAAACAACCATAGTGCATTGGTTATACATATTTTATTTATTTAAAATATAAAATTAGGTTACAGTACCTATACATATATTATAAACACCAAATAGCTTATAATATGCTAAATGAAGACAAAGAAAAAGTTAGACCTTAGAATAGTTAAAACAAATGTTGTTAACTTACGGTAACTTTCTAAAATATCATATAATAATATCTCAATCCCAATCTTGATCCGGCACCCTGATTGCGTAACACACGATCAATCACAGTCTGAATCATTCCTTCTTATGTTCGAAAAATTTGACTGCTCAACAACGTAAATAGCGCTATGAATGTTGTTGAACTGTCAAAATGAAACCGATTCCTACTGTAAGTATGTTACGCAATTGCCCCACCGATCCTTGTCTGTAACCAATCAACGGTCGAGTTTGTCAACCGGAGTCTGTGAGAGGGCGAATCACAAGCAGACGTCAATAACTGCGGATCAAGACTGGGATTGAGATACATTATAGAGTTTTGAGTCCTTTTTGTTTATGAAAACTTCGCGGTACTCTAAGGTTTTTACAAAGTGTTATTTAACTGTATACAAAACCGATCCATGTCGTTCCTACAATTAAATTAAAATGAGAAGCCCCAGAAAGTTTCTTTTTGTTCTATTGAATTATACAAGTTTAAATAGAATGTTGCAACTGTGACACCTACGCCTTGCTGTTCTACATTGTTTCAAATTGAATTACTGACTTGCAAACAAGCATGTAGCTGACTTACACTGTGACAAGTACCTTGTGCAAATGAAAATGATGAAACTAATACCTAAGGGTTGAATGCTAACGGTCCTTTGAAGGACCATTAATTGTTCCGCTTTTAGAAAATAAAGAAAAATAAATTTCTTTTGTAAGCACTATGAGTTTTTTCTTATGTTAAATCTAATATCAAAATAACAGCTTTTTACTAAATGCATATAATGAAAGTACCTATTTATAACAAAAAAAAAAAACAATTTTTTAAAATTTTTGTCTGTCTGTTTCTCTGTTTGTTCCGGCTAATCTCCGAAACGGCTGGACCGATTTTTACGGGCTGATTTTCACTGGCATGAAATTGTGAACAAAATCCGATTCAAATAGGAAGTATTGACATCCACGCGGCCGAAGCCGCGGGTAACACCTAGTAATACATTTTGATATTATCAAGGAAATGTATAAAAAGATCACGTCTGAGCTTTTAAACTCGAAACAAGATTTTTTTAAAGTACAAAATTTAATATTTTTGTTACCCAATCGCTATCCTAATGGCCCAAAAACAACAGGATCACGTACTATTTCAACCAACTTCGCCTGACACCAGCGCCAGTGCGCTCGCACTATCCTGCGATAGCATTACTAGTGCCAGCAAACAAACCCTGTTTGCATTGATGACTACGTTTACTCTACAGGTGGCGCCACGGAGCAGACTTAGTTAAGAAGCTTCACTTTTACAACAATCAAAGTTGGTAAATGATTAGTGAAGTTTTAAAAGGAGTTTTACGAATTAAAACTTTTTTAGCATCTTTCTCGTATTCTGTGAAAATGGCACAAAATTTCCTCAATTAATATCCTGCGCTTTGAAAACCAGTTTTAATAACTTTCAGAAAAGTTGGCAACTTGACATAACATTGAGCAAGATCAACCTATATACATTTTAAAGGCCTTCGTTACATTCTAAGTTATATTTATTTATTATTGGTTCACCAACAATTGTACACACTGGTTTTGCGTTAAGAATACCATGCAATAAATTATTATACATCAGTGCAAGAATCACTTAAAGGTAAACACCGCATGCATAAGAAAGTTGTACAAAAAAAAACGTATTAATTTAAACTAATCTAGTTCTTAAAAAAAAATCAACGCATGGGAGTCCAGAATCATGTATGGTCAATGTCCCTGCCACCATGTATACTGGAAAATCCGTTTTTAGGTTAATCTGTAACACTGGATTTTCTTAGTTTTTCTGTTAGAAAATCTATAAAGAAATCGCCGTTATTTGCCAAGCGTTGATTGAAATGAAGTTAATTTAACGGATAATTTGACTTTAATACATCTTTGTTGGCGATTTTGTCCGCTTAACAGAATGAACAGGTAAGAAAGTGAAATGCGGAAAGTTTTCGTCATACGAAACTGAAATGCTCCCTTAGGGAAACGAGTTGAAAGGAAATGATCTGTAGGGAAATCTGTCGAATCTAATAACTCCAACAGAATGATAGAAGACTACTTTTTCTTATGTTTTTGAATCAGAAAGTAAAACGATTCTTGATCGTTTCAGTTAGTAACTTATTTGCTAATATTTGTTAAACCCCTTTTAAAACGGCTGAAAATGATGCTAATAAGTAGGTTCCTACAGTTCAAAGGAAAAACCATCAACAAGCTCAATTGGTTTTTTAAACATCACTGTAATGTTTGCTGTCCTATGTATCATACAGCTGTCCTTCTGGTCATGGAAAGTATAGAGGTAGGTAAAGTCAGGGTTTATTGTTTGTAAAATTGACTACCAACATAAATTTTTGTTATATTCGAATCACAACTTTACAGTCATTCTTTGACAGAATGAAATGGCACGGCAAATTGACTTAGTGCGTCAATTTGATAAAGAATTAATTTCCCTGACTATACCTACCTAAATCCAAACAAATTATCAGAGGAAGAGAGCTACTACTAGATTCATTCCTAAGGTAACTACTCCATATAGATGTTAATCGAACAATTTTCTGAACGATATTGATATCTTAACAACTCAAACGAAGGTTGACGGTAATCAATTCAATTGGTGGTCATAAATTATGTACATTATCGCTTGAGGCTGTCAATTGTAGCAGTTGTTAGTAATTGAGACTATTAGTATATAAGGCATGTTAATAATATCCGTAACATTTTTATGCACATGAAGAAAAATGTGAACATTATGTAATTATTGTAATCATTAATGAATTTGGACCTGGGTATTTTTTTATACATATATACTCTTGTAGCCTTGGACTAGGTAGAAAAGACACAAAATAGAAAGAAGGGAACCTTGTTCTATAAGATAAATGTGAACAGTATGTTATTATTATAAACATCAATGAATTTTCTCTCTAGTTGAATTTGTTTTCTTTAACATAATTCTGTTGCACTGGATTAGATAGAAACAGACACAAAATACAGGCCCTTCACGAAGCCGTCATCTACGCGTTATGTACCTACATCAAAATAAGTAACTTTGCGTAAGTAAAAATAATTGCTGGGAATTAATTTGGTGTGAAAATTCGCTGTTTATGGTAGTGCGCAACGCAATGCACGCAAAACATTGTACTTATGGGTGCATGCAACTGTACAGGAGATGTGGGGGTATTTAAAGTTAAGTTATAACTTAATTGAGTTATAATTTTATAACATTTAAAACTTTTAAAGTGAAGTTATAACATAACTTGTCTTCGTAAAAAAAAAAACATTAAAAAAAAATTTGGATTTTTGACCCTCAACATCTCCGTAACCAGAAGGGTCCCAGATATGGTCCAGTAAAAAAAAAGACCAAAATAACAGGAAGAACAAGTAACTCTGGGCTTCGTTATGGGTATTTTTACATCCGTTTGAAACACAAAATATGAAGGAAGGAGATTATCTAAACGAACGTAACATACAGTTCGTTCGAATAATGAAAGACACTGAAGGGCACTTAAAGTACTGCGATGATCCTTCCGTTCACTTTTATGACCGAAGTATTGAACGAATGTGCATCTGGAGAAGCACTTTAGTACCCCCAAGAACTGCAACAAATGTTCACTAAGAAAATTCTTAGTGGCAAAAGCTATACAACACGTGCCGGAATTATCGCACAACCTCTTAAGGGGTCATTGTACTCATCATTATGAACAACATTTACTATGGGGCCAAACTTGTAATCGCGAAAAAAAATATATGCTGGTCCCTACATTTTGACGGGTTATGAGTTATGCGAAATAAATGTAGGGTTTTTCGCGGTCCGATTTTTTTTACATACAAACAAATTTTACTTCTTTATAATATTAGTATAGATACAGATTTACAGAATGCGGAAGAAAGATAAACGATTGGCCATGAAGGCTTTCCTAGTCGATCAAAAACGCTTGCCAAATGCTCGATTTTAAACAGTCACGCAGATAGGATCAATTGACCTTCAGCAGCTGTTCTTCTTTATGAACCTATCAACTCAACACAACCTACCTACCAACCAACCTACCTACTCAATACAACCTTGATACATAACGTAGCACATCACGCCTGTGCTCCCCGAAGTGTTAGGCAGAGTTGTACCTAATCGTACACCCACATTTCGCCAGCTATGTTCAAGTTCCATGTAATAGGAGGCGAACCTATTGCCATCAACCTGGCACAAATCCAGTCACCGGGTTGCTACTAAGAAATTCCTGACGGAAAAACCCAATGACACTGCCCAACCCCAGGACCTTGTATTCAGCAGTAGCGCTTGCGACCACTAGACCAACGAGATAGTCACATAGCCTTGCTACCAATATTCCCATTCATCAGTAGTCAATTCAAATATGGATATCGCCAATTTCTCTTTTTAGCTTCCAAGTAAACAACCTCGCCGGATATTGTGGGTGACCTTACCTCTTGACCTCAGAGGACCTTGAGTGTCGAAACTCGAGAGGTGTCACTATTTTCCTCAAATTCAAAGGTTTTAGCTAAGTTCAGTTACATTAAATTAGTGAGAAATAGACGTTTTATAAATCAAAGTTTTGACAGTGCCCGGCTTCCTATCTATGTATACATCTAAAACTAATACATGCATTATGGTATTGCGGAAGATTTTATATTACTAGAAGAGTACCTCTAAAGCTACATTATTAAAAATGTAGGTGGTAGATACTGTTTGATATTACGCCTGTAACCTAGATTGATCTGGACTCAAGATAGAGAGGAACGTCAAAAAGGGAAAGCCTCTGCTATACAGGGGATTAATACCTTTCAGTGTAAGAAAAGATGAAACCGGCATTTCCTGGAACCACATATTTGAATACATGTGACATCCACCAACCCGCACTGAGCCCGCGTGGTGGAGGCATGTGTCCTAGCAGAGGGAGCGTTATAATAGGCAGATTATGTATACGTAAGTTGTGATATTGAAATTGGTAACTACGGGGCAATTGCGTAACACACTTACAATAGGAATCGGTTTCATTTTGACAGTTCAACAACATTCATTGCGTTATTTACGTTTTGCAGCAGATAAATGTTTCGAACATATGAAGCAATGGATTAGCAATATGTTTCAAAATCATTGTGATTGATAGTGTGTTACGCAATTAGGGTGCTGGAAGACATAGCAGCTGTCATAGGGTTGGTACAGGCTCATTTGAGTTCTCTCCATGCGTTTCATATTACTACTAATGCTTTAAAAGGTCGAAATGGTGGAAACTACGCCAAAACAGTCCATTTGACAACAAAGCGCGTTTACCAAGAACCTTTACCCGTAATAATTGTTGCTCAAAGCATAACAACTAGCCGGCTAGGTAAGTCCGGCTTACATCCGGAAGTGCTGGGAGCAATACAATAAATTGATACAACGGTTCACGTTTCGCCGGAGCCGGCCCGGATATCAACCGTTCCGATTGTAAACACATGTGCTTACTGACCGGTGATAAATGAAAGAAGGGTTAATGTTTAATACATTATCTGCTTTAGCATTTGCTGTTGCAATCAATGTAAATAAATAGAAAAAAAATAAGAATAAACAAGGTCAAATTAAATTTGCTAGTAAAACTTAACGGTCGAGAAGGTACCTATCCATATCTAAAAATGATAAAATAAAATCAACTTTTTTAGGTTAAAGACCGCAGGGAGTGTAGTTACTTGATGTATGTAAGTTTTTTTGTTGTTTTACCGTGTTTAGATATCAATATCCATCACGTTTCTGGAGTTTCGCTAGCTAACTTAGTTTGGCCCGGTATTCAAATGCATCTAAGTAATTATACTGTCTGAAATTGCTACAGGTTTCTCGAGCTTTACAGAAATAAGTTTTCTCAGATACTTTATAATATTTTTGAATACAAGATTTCACCAGAATTGGAGTAGTCGCATTTCAGAAAAGAAAAGCAAAAGCAGTTTCTTAGAAAAGTACCGCAGAATATGAAAGCGCAGTTGCAAACAACATCTGGAGAAAAGTACCTCATTCGTGGGTGATTATCCTAATGAAAGCAGCTGATAAATGAACCCAATCAATGTAAATAAAATGTATAGAATCAAGAGAAACTCTCTCAGTTGAAAGTAAACATAAACAACAATATACTCACAGAGTAGGCCTTTATTCTTTCTGGGTCGACATCGTGCTGCGAGCGAGCCTGCGCTCGCGGTGATGACGACACCATGATCTATGGATCACGATCTATACGCTCGAGTAACGGTTTATCCAAATTTGAATGTTGAACGCCATATCACATTGCACTTTTAGAAATATTTTTTTTGGTTCCGGCAACACTGCTGAACACTGTGTTTCATTTGTTATTTTTCTGGAGGACAAAATATAAATAAATATTTTTTCGAGGTTTATATTTGTGTGTTTTGTGATAAACTTTTTGTTTTTAGCGTTTGTATGTGAAAATTCGTTCATTGGATACTTAAATTTCGTACGATTACGTAAATTCAATTATGAAACATTTAATTTTTAATACCGTAACTCAATTTCGTGTCTTTCTTGAACACTTAATAAATAAATAGTGTTCCCAAATTGGCACACCCATTCTTGACCACTGTACCAATTTGGGAACACTATTTATTAAGTGTTTCCAAATTGGTACACTGGTCAAGAATGGGTTAAGTGGGCGAGTAAGTATGTGCATGTTAAAATAATATTATATTACAAAACACGTAAGTACCTAATAACATTTTAATGCCGATATTACAGACCGCATTGCATGTTACACAAATTTTAATAACCTACACGGTATCTCGATAAATATAAAAACAAACATAATCGCTGTTTAATGTGTATTTTTGTTAGTTTACGTCAAATTACGTCACGGCCGTGATCGATGAGCATAGTAATGTAATTATGCTGTTACGATCGCAAGTAGTTGAGCATTACGTTGAGCACGCACTGGTTAACATTCTACACTTACTTGTTGTTACGAGCGCAAAGTAGGCTGTGAGTCTGACATCGGTAAACAACAATTGGGGAAAAATTATTTACTAAATAGAATGACGTTTTTGTCCCGTTTTTTTTTAAATTTCGTACTCATTCCGTACCCAGTGGGGCACGACTTAAGTTTAACGGAGCAAGCCGAGTTGCCATTTTAAGAATTTATCGTAAGGCTAATTTTATTTCAGTTTAGCCTAATTGCTATTAAATGTGGGTTTCTATGAAAAGACATAGTTGTAATAACAGGTTGAGACATAGTAATTGTGGCTCCAAACACACTGCAACTGACATTCACCACACTCAACTGTAAATGTCAAATTCTCAAAGAGAATGTTCCTAACGTATCCTGTGTGCCTCAGTCTAAAACACTTCAATATACCTACTTCACAAATATAAGTCTAGGCTCGTAGTAAAAGTAGCACTCCAAATGTTACGATAAGAGGTCCAAGGTCAGAAATCGATTATGAAACGATTCGATACGGTGAATTTAATCGATAATATGGATGTTGAAGTATCAGATGTTTGTGATGGCAAACTGTTAGATTGTCGATGGAATTCGAATGGTTTTTTGAAATCTGAATGTTTTTGGTATTGCGCTATAGTCATTAGAAGTTTTAAAACTACCATAATTCTAATGATATCCATCATAATAATTATTAATCTTTGAAAGTTTACTGGAAAAACTGACGCATGTGCAGAAGTTATACATTTTTTATTTTTTTTATTTGAGATAGGTTTGCTCTTGACTCTAGTCTAGGTCAGAGATGACAGCGACAAAGTCGACGATGGAGCGAGCTTACCCAGAAGAAGCCTGTTCACTCTCACTTTGAAGAGATCGGGGTTGTATGCATTCGGAAACACAGACGCAGGCAGAGAGTTCCACTCCTTTGCTGTGCGCATCACAAAAGACATTTGGAAACCTTAGTGCGAATTGGTGGGACATGGGCAACTAGTTATACATAGATAAACAAACGATTGTCTACTACATAATTATTTACAAAAGACTAGTTTATTTTTGACTGCGATATTAGAATGCAAAGTTACCTACCGTAAAAGATAAAACGGATCTCTTATCGTTTTTCAAAGTCAGTGCAAAATGGGCTGCAAAACTGCTATCTCTAAGAATGTGATGACGTTTTAAAAACTGGGTAAGTACATACAGAATACATACAGAACTAATTAAATATTTCTCAAGTCAAAGTTTTACAACAAGTGGTTTTTCAAAACCACACAACAGATAAGTTCATGTAGGACCTAAACATTTATTTAGGTAGCTTGGTATGTTTAAAAAAGTAAATTGAAAAAAATCAAAAACCCGACTGCGTTAAAAGTGAACTTTAAAAAAGATGGAAACAAGATGACCTATTTCTGTCTCCAAACAATCTCATGCAGTCGGAGGCAATAGGTCTTTATTATTGTTAAATTTAAGAAGATGCAATAAAGCTGAATCTAACGACATATATCATACATACAGGTCAAACACATAACCCTCCTTTTTTAACTTTGCCGCAGTCCGGTAAAAAGAGACTTGCATTTTTACGAAAACAACTAATTACGTTTCAAACTATGGCAAGTGCTTAAAAAGTAGCGAAAAGTTACATGCACTGCATCAAAATCTAGGTTAAAAGGTTTGTTGGATATGAATCGGTATTTCCACTTTCGTTCAGCTTGTTTTAATATAAAAGTGAAAATATAACTTCCAAAAGGTGTACAAGACTACATAATTATGTAATAATCCGTAAGTAGGTACAAAGATCGGGTGTATATCAACTTGAGATTATCCTAGATTCTAGATAATACATGAAGCTTTATTCTGACAGAAAAAATAAAATGGGAACATCTACATCAAACAGCTGCTGTGCAAGATAAAAATTCTTAAAGAAATTCTCAATTGTTGTTAAAACCAGTATAATCTCCCAAATAGAAATTGCTAATGTAAAACAATGTTTGCATTTCTTTTATATTCGTATATATACACAAACATGTCTTCCCGAATTTTCAGCTTCAGTACTTCAGCTTCAGTTGTAAGCTAGTCGGAAACTCGGAAGCTCCATTCGGCTCCTCAAATGCTATTGCACGGAAAATGCAACTCAATGTTACGTCTCGTCGCTTAGGAAATCAAATAAAGAAGTTTTGAAGTCGCTGCGAGAGACAGTGAGGTAATATGCCGTTTTGTGTTTGAATGTTTATTTTGTTTTGTTATAATTTAATTATTTAAAAAAGTTACTGCCTCGTTGGTCTAGTGGTCGCAAACGCTACTGCTGAGCAAAAGGTCCTGGGTTCGATTTCCAGGTCAGACAAAGTGTTATTGGGTTTTTCCATCAGGAATTTTTCAGTAGCAGGCTGGAGTCTGAATGGGATGTCTATGTCACAGCCAACTAGCTTAATAGCCGTTTAGTTAACAGCCTAGCCTTTGGAAGTAGTGCTCGCTGATCACTGCCGCGGCACCGCTCGCTACGCTCGCTCGGCTCGCGCGTGGTTGGTCACAGTTCCAACTTAACCTATAATAAATATCATTCAAGCCGCTAATTGAACGGCGCTGTTTAGCAAAAAGGCTAGGGAGTTAACTGAAAGGCTAATTAAGCGAGTTGGCAGCGACATCTACATGGCACTTTAACATAACTGGCGAAATGTGGGTGTAACTATAGGTACACCTCTGCCGAACCCTTCGGGGATTACAGGCGTGATGTTATGTTTAGGTATATTATGAACTATTCTCCGTAACTACATGGAAAATTAAATCCGAAGGAGATGTAGTTAAAAAACGTACCAAGTTGATCCCTTTGTTGTAACTCTCAGATTAACAAAGAATTTAATTTCCGTGACAGCAAGCCTTCCCATCTAACAGAAATCGAGTCCCAAATGAACGAACGTCTCGATGTTGACAGATAAATTGAAATACCTATTGATAGTAATACTGTGATATTGCTAGACTAAAGACTATTAGAGAAGTATGGAAGGAAAAGACAAGTTGCGACGATCGTAAATAAATTGGGTTAAGAATGAGGACTGTGATATTGTAGACGAGCATTCAAGTGATGATCAAGACACCAAATTGTACCTATTACGTAGGGTAGATGTTCTATAGGACTGTATTACTGTTAACTATTTACTGTGACGTGACGGTCGATTCTACTACTATTCAGTCGAGTCTGCTACTTTTACACATCATCTAAAACTTTGATTTTAATTACTTAAATATTTTACTCAATAAAAAAAAATTTAAAACGATTATTAATCGACTTTTTTGCTGACTGTTCCTTGCTGCGATAAAAGACGACAAAATACATATAAATAAAATGTTTCTAGAAGAAGCACCTATTAAGTGAGGAACTTAAAACTTTTATTCCTAATAGACAGAATAATTCAAATAATTATCATGGAAATGCTGAGAGTCTAACTCGTGACGAAACAATTTAAAGACTCCACTTCTGAACTCATTTCTTCTTGAAATGAGATGGAATTAAATAAATGGTAATTACCTTTTTAATACATTGTACGAAAATATGCGCAATTCTTATTTTAACTGAGGAGTTTATTTCAAATGAAAAAAGTTAAAGACCTTACTGAAGTTGTATTTGTGCTTCCTCTAAATTGTTAATTAGTTAGTGACTGGGGTGAAGTTACAAGTTCTGGAGTTAGTGAGTCTTAATTAGACGTACATAATGATGTGCTACGTATCGTAAACGTTGAAGGAAAGATCATAATATGAGTTGACTTGAGACGTCTAAGGAAAATAATAACACTCTACAAAAAAACAGTTTTGGTTCGCAATATAAACGAAAATATTGTATCTTGGATAAAACGCTAATGCTGAAGCTAAATCTGATAACAGAATTTCGCCATCAGGTCAGGATTTTTAGTCATTGTTATTTTTTATTCCTCAAATATCTACATACGTCGTATTATTTATTGGAAAAAATAAATTGATATTACGACTAAATTTACAAAAAAAAAAACATAATTAATTAAGAAAGCTATTCCTAAAGAAATAATAAATACTAAATTTAAAAAAAAATCTGGAGAATTAACACAACCACGTTTAGCGATTTTACTCATTTTTTACTTAGAAAGTTTATAAAATAGCCAAAAATAGAAAAACAACAAAATATTGTGTAGTTAGATCAAGCAATAAAACGTAATAAATGACTACAAACATTTAATTTCCTATGTACCCTCATAAACAAAATAATAAAATGCTGCAATGTGTGTAACTTGACCATAAAGAGTGTATTTTTGTTTTTATTTTTTTTTTAATTTAAATTGACGTGATGGTGATATTTGATGTTTATATTAGTAATCAGTAATGCCTAATTAATCAAAAAGTATATGCGGTTACTCTGTTGCGAAATTTTGTAATCTAGACAGTGTAACTAGTCTCCTGCAATAGATCAAGAGATAGAGAGAGAGCGAGAAAAAGAGAACATACGTGGGCTTTTCAAGAAGATACCACAACTTAACAATATTAGAAAGCAATTTGAAAAGCCCCAAAAGTTACTATACTTGGTTATTCATAAGCACCTGAAAATTCCGCAACTTCAAACCAGAAATCGTCTGGCTATACCTTATTACCCACAATATCCTTACAAAATAGAACTCCATAATTAAATAGCAGAATGAATCTTCCAATTTATCTTTAGATCTCAAGGTCGGGCAGATGAACTGTGAAATTAGACGTCTTGAGGCACCCCAACACTCCTTCCTACAGGCCCCGCGCATGCGTGCTCCACAATTCATTCATTACTTACAATTAATATAAATGTTAGCAAGTTTCCCTGCCTTGCTTGGGGACATTTTATCATGCTCCAATTTCCGGTATCCGATATAGTTGTCACCCCTAATTAAATGTGAGAGGAAATTAATATTTGCGACAAAATTTTCGATGCGAACTTCTTTTCTATTGACTGTTTATTTTTGCGAAAATGGAAAGTGTTTTTGAAAGTGTCGATTCGTGTTTAAAATAACGAGTCTGGAGAACATTTTAGAATTAACAAGGCGAGATTCTAACAAGGTTAAATTAATATTGGTCTTTTACATTCCTACCCCATGAATACCAAAACTATTTTCAAAGACCTATGAAAATCCGCTTAACTTCTTACTAATCATAAGCATAATTTTATGCCCCAAACACCTCCCAAGACCTAGGCCAAAGGGTTAAGGGCTTAAAGATAACACTGAAAGCCAAAAGTCATGACATTACAAAGGGATGGGATTACCAAGTTATTTTTAGTGTTCCCTATTTCCACAAATGTTATGTAGAAGGTACCTACGTGCGCACTACGATATATTAACCTACAGGACATTGCCAGTATAAGATGAACTCGCGTCCTTATTATCAGTGATAGGAATAAGTAGACCTAATTTGCCTAAACTTCGAGGAAGGAAGTAACATGGAGTAGATAATACCTCCTCTAAAATCCCGGAATAATTTTAATGACGTTTAAATCCCGGGATTTAAAAACCACGAATTATTTATTGGACTTTATTTATAGATAGATAGAATACTCTTTACTATGTACACCATAAAAATTACATATATAAATGTGTGTGTGTGTGTAACCCTAAAAAATGTTATGATATTTCAAATCAATAATTTGTAACTACAAATAAAGTCCGATAAAAAAGTCCGTGGTTTTTAAATCCCGGGATTTAAACGTCATTAAAATTATTCCGGGATTTTGGAGAAGGTATTATCCACTCTATGTTACTTCCTTCCTCGAAGTTTAGGCAAATTAGCACTACCTATTCCTATCACTGCTTATTATACTATACTATACAACATGTGCGGGAATTGACGCTCAACCTTTTAAGGGGTCGTTGTACTCATCATTATGAACAACTTTTACTAAGGAAAAAAAAAACAGCTGTTCCCTACATTTTGACGAGTTATGCGAACATAAATGTACGGAATAGCAGATATTTTTTCGCGATTTCAGGTTTGGTCCCATGGTAAAAGTTCTTCAAAATGATGAGTACAATGACCCCTTAAGAGGTTGTGCGATAATTGCGGGACATGTTGTATACTATATAATATTATAAATGCGAAAGAAAGTCTGCCTGTCTGTTACCTTTTCACGCCATAATGGCTAAACAGATTTGCATGCAATTTGGCACACGGATAGACAATTAACTGAGTTAGAAAGAAAGAAAAGAAAAATAGGTTTATTTGTCACAGAAACACGTGCATACAAAACGATAAGAATAATCAGAAAAATAAAACAAAATAGAACCACATTATAATCACGAGCTCAAAACAGAAATAGTCGGAAGCTGCACGTCATGACTGTGACAAGAAGGCTTCCACTCAGCATGATGCTGTGCTATAAGGGACCCACAGCACAGCGCTGATTTTCAGTGGTTACCCGAAAAAGAGTTAGGACATCAGATATTTTTATCCCAGTAGTAGGTACGTTCCCGTGAGATAATTTCCGACCTCCACGCAGGCGAAGCCACGGACAAAAGCTAGTCCGATAAGAGGTCTACTTATACTGGATGTACCTATAGCTTGAAGTCACGTCGACTGTCTGTGTACAAACTTACGAGGCTTTGCATAGTGGCTCATAGATCTCATCTTGGGATTGCGTCTGTCGTGGTTTCAAGAAGATTTTCTTGTATCCAGAGATGAACGCAATGATAATAAATATTGTGACACTGGTTCAGTTTATAATAGTTAATTAATACTAGCAGCCCACCCTTGCCTCGCAAGGTTTTTAGATTTGACAATATCTATACATACAAGAGGTATCGTATTACCCAGACCCAGTAACTGGGTTGTGAAGATCAGATAGGCAGTCGCTCCATGTGAAATACCAGTATTCAACTGCATCCGGTTAGACTGGAAGCCGACCCTAACATAGTTGGGAAAGGGCTAGGTAGGTAGATTGATTTGGTTTCATAAAACTCCTATACATAATGCTCTACATAATTTATCTATTAGTATCCGAGAGAGCTACAAAATCAAGAATGCGGATCGCTGTTATCGAAAGATAGCGATTGTATCATACTATCGAATATCTCGTATCTGGTATCGATCGACTTCGCTCTAAATATTCTTACTAGAACATCTGATGATGTTAGCATAAAAATAATATTTTAAAATATATCTAAATTATAGGTAAGTACCAACTTTCCCTAAAGAATTACCTATAGTAAAACAAGTCATGTGCCCGATGGGATTCCCCAGCAGTAAAAATTACGGACTTCCATACAAACTTTCATCCCCTATTTAACCCCTATAGGGGATGGATTTTCAAAAATCCTTAGTGCTTATTTTCGTCATATAAATAAGGAACTTTTGAGAATGTCATGCTTTTAGACCCAGCGCAGCGGTTTAGGCTCTGTGGTCTGTCAGTGAATGGATTAATGAATTCAGAATTTTTATGAATATTAAAATAAATAATTAACAATCGAATTCAAAACCCAATATTGGAAGCCATTCTTAGTGCCACTGAACAAAAAACGCGATTTGTCGGACAAACCATAAAAAAGCTTGAAAGGACCACAAAACAATCAACTAATTGTGTGAGGATTGTATCCCATCGAACGATCACCTTTATGCGACCCATTCGTCTTATTTAATCCTATTCCATATCCTATTCCTATATTATACATCTATTTAGTAAGGAAAACAATATGAGAAACCCACTGGTACAAATCACTAAGAAAATGTGGAAAAAACTTATATTTTTTCCGAACTCATGTTGTTGGTAGAAAAATGTAACATGCTGATATTACCTACAAAAAATGTAAAAAACATGAAAGGACACGCACGAGTGGATATTTGTATTGAATTTCAGGAAATTCGCAACACTCGCTCTGTTTTGGAAAATTATTGAAATAAATGGAGCGTTTGTGTAGACGTGATTATCTAGACTTGACAGTTTATATTATCATAAAAATCATAATAAACAATGGCGAATATGTAGGGTCATTGGCCTTAAAAACAAAAGAACAAACAAACATAATAATACGTAGTGTCACACTGCCTAACCAGTGATTTTAATACTCAGGAAAACCGCAACTTGTCAAATTCAGGATTCCCCAAACAACTTGCTGGCATTGGTTTAGTGTTACGTGCATGTGATTAATTGAATAACTAATCACTTTGTCAAATACTGCAATAAATACTAAATAAATTGGTTTGGTAGTAAATTAATTAAAACCTATTGAAATGTTTGTCTGATGACTGTGTACTCCGTAGGTTATGAATTTAGGAAGTGGTAAATAAAAGTATCAATAATTCACTTCTGCTATATTGATAAGCAATAGATAATTTCGATAATTATGTATCTGCATTCTTTTAAAACACATAATCAATAAAATACATATAAAAGCAGCCAAGAATATTGTATAGATTAAAAGTATTTTTTTTAACCAAAACTTTTTGTCCAAATTCAAACTACTTTTGAAACACTGTTTCTGGTATTAAGCGAATCAATGCAATAAAATGCACTAAATTTCTCAGTTTCTTAGCTATTCTAGATTTAAGACACGCAAGATTAATCTCGTTATGAAATATTTGGTTAGGTCTTGAAATTTTGTTAAATATTTCATTAACTCGGTGAGAGACAAAAAGTGAGTCATGAAAACTGGTGACACAATTATAACAAAGATGTCTATCTAACAATAGTAATTGTCCGTTTTAATTCAAAACAAGATTAATTGGTATTGTTCTTATAAAATGTTATTATTAAGTTCTTAGTAAAAAAAATTGAAGATTGATTCATTTCGTAGCACTATTTTTGGAGTTTTTGATTTGACTAACTGTTTTTCTTTATTATTTTACGTTTTGTTATATTTTCCACATTATTTAACAATACAACCGACCTCATCTATGTAGTTTTTTGTAAAGTGTACAAGTGTTTGTATAAACCTACTTACAGCAATAAGTACGTATCATTTATTTATCATTTAACGGTAAGATCTGTTTCCAACGGTCCATAAATTAATAACCAGGAGTTTTTCAGGCACAATCCTTATTATGAATTCTTTTATCATGTGTGCGATCTTATCACGACAATTATAAAATAAAGTTTCTGAAATAGTGTATAGAATCTGTTGATTAGTCGCCAATCGCGCTCGATTAATAAAATAATTTGAAGGCTAACTGTTTGATAATGTGTAAATGAAAACCATACTCGACCTTGTGTCTCTAAACATTGAAGTTATTTTTCATTGATTGATGTTGGAAGAATGTTTTAGTATGTTGCAGGCTCCATTCCCAAACATGTAGAGAACAAAAGATATTGTAGTCCGATACAAATATTATTTGCTGAATTATTGTGATTATTTTTTATAGAATGTTTTTTGTAGCTACTAATAAAAGAGACAAATGACATTATTTTATTGCCTATAATACTGAAATGTTTGATTGGTGATGATAATACTAATATGGAGCATGTAAGTTCTTCACTACGAACTAGAAAATCCTGTACCATTATATAAGCATTAGTAGATAGGTAGCCCTATTAGACTTCGATCTATCGAGTTGGATCTCAATAATTATCGAGGTTATGTAGTCACGATCGGCCGAAGGGAAAGTAAAAGCATTTGCTCTATAGAAACTGTATTATGTAGGTAGACCGTATCGTTAAGAGAGACTTTAGCATTTACCTAGAAAAACGCTTATAAGCCATAGGAAATTGTGTAGATTTTCCTAATCTAAATATCTTTGAAGGCTTAAAAACTATGATTTAATGCTAGTTTCAACTACAGCAAAAATACAGAAAAGTATGCTGTAATCATCTAAAATAAATAACTACAATCAGTCATGCGGCTAAAAGAATTCTCACGTAAAGACAAACCGTGACAAAAGAAAACGATTTTTGCGAAAACGTAATACAATGAAGATGGAATTATGTATATTTTAATATGCTGCTTATATTTTCAAGGCATTATCATGATTTTATCAGTGAGTATCTCTACACAATGTGTATGGCTACATCCGTAATCTTCCGATGTCAGATCTAGGCTGAGTTTTAGTAAACAATCCCAAATACCTCCATTATTATGTAAATAGACACGTCTTAGATCTAAAACGACGAACACATTATTATTACCTCAAACGCCTCATTATCGCCTTCGTACCTACGGCATAAACAGAAGTACTTCAACCTGTCCACACTCATGCAACAGCGCGTTGAGTCCAAAAGGTACGCGTTCAAAGTCTGCAAAACCTTCGCCATTTTGAACTTTCAACACTGATCACTGGCAACACTGAGATGAGAAACGTCAAACTGAAAGTGACATAATTTGTTTTTTTACATTTTTGATGATGCAATGAAAACGTTTTTGTGCTAGAGGTGTGCACAGTCGGAAAAGTGTGCTAGTACTGGCTGTTATCAGAGCAGACTATCTTGAGTTCGTCACGCCAGATATTGTGTTGTGATGACGATAACGCGAGGGGCGTACCGCCGGCTTTGTTTTCAAAACAAAAATAGATTTTAGTTAGAACCGAGGCTGTATTTTGAGAAAACGTTACATACGGAAAAATAAAGAAGAATAAAACTACGTTTTTATGATTATGTAAATCTAGATACAGTTTCATTACTTGTGCGTGAATCGTCGTGCATGTCATACTTGCTTTTAATAATTTGTGGCCTCTGTGTAAAAGTAGAAAACAATCAACGGAACTTTAATTAGCTTTTATCTCTTAGTTGAACACCTGATTACCAACTCAATTAATTTTATGACAATGGCAATTCATTATACTGGCGCATAATAGTATCATTTTAATATTAATTGCAACAACAAATAATTTATAAAGCCTTTGTAGGCTCAATGAGTAGGTATGATAAATAATGTGCTATTTTTAACGTTGGCAACACCAGCTGTGACCGGGTCCCGCAGGTGTCAAAACAGCTGTCAGGGACATCCGCTGACTAAATTCTTTGGTCATATATGGGTTTGAGTAGTCTATTGAATGAGAGGCAAACGGAGAGTAAGTATATACATATGTATACCTACGATCTCATTCAAATTACAATAAAAATCTCGCAACAGTCTGTTTCTTATGATATTAAAGGATCAAGACCAACCAATCCTCTTTTAAAACGCAGGCACTAATTAAAACCTTGGTTTAAAAGATCTTGTCATTTATATCCCTTTTTAAGGAACTCTATTTTCTATTTCTTTTACGTTGGCCCTAGTCATTTTAACTAGCTATTAGCTACTTTCCATTCTGCCTGTTTAGGAGTGTATCTAGGTAAAATTATTGTAACTAGGTCCTAAAGACATCTGGGCTGTCAGATGTGCTGTCGGCCTTGTCAGTAGCCTTGGCATACAAATCTGTTTTACTTGCCTTCTGCTTTGCTGTGCGATATTTAAAGTTTTAAAACTGTAGTTTTTTGATCTTGATTTAATAGGTATTCCGAAGTTTAGTTTCGTGCCGCTTTTGTGTAGAAATATAGGCCAAAGAATTTTTTAAAGCAATTGTTTCTCAATATAAAAATACAATTATCGTAGTTTTCGCTATTTTCTTCCAAATAACATGTTATTCTAGTCCAATTTTGTATGAAATACCATATCGCGTTTTGTAGCGGAAACATTGTTTTTCGATCTATTCTTTTTTCAAAGTAATTATGGAAGGCTGATTTGATTGATAATTTTATTAAAACAATTTTAGAATGTTTTAGTCTTGCAACAGTCACACATTTCGACAAAAAGTTTTATTACCAAAACCTTTTATTCGAATTCTGTTTATAGCCAAAAAATAGGTTCTAGCTACAGGTAAACAAAATTTATTCCAGTCAGATGGCCGAAATTTTTATTGCGATAAAAAAACTTAGCAGTAAAAAGGACCGACATGATGACCTTTAGAGGTACTCTGTGAAGGGTACGTAAGTAGTTTATAGGTCTCGTAAATATTGCCCCAACCGAGGATCTAATGTATACGAGTGTAGCCACATTCGGTTTTATGGTCCTGCTGGTATATGAAAGTAAGTACGGGAGATCTTATTGAAAACGTTATCATGTTTTGCGAAGTTGCTACTGTATTGTATGAAAAGTGGCCGGCGCAGTAACACTTAAGTCATTCACATTTTGTTACATAACGCTCTTATCATTTACTAGGTAGGTGCTTCCAAAAAAAATCTATATTCCAAAAATCCTTGGAGGTTTTCATTACCTGTCTTATTAGCCTGTGCGCTGCCCGATTTAGTTCAACCGTTCATAGCACACCCGTTTTTTTTAACTTTTACATTTTTTTCGTAAGAATGTAGTAATTTTACAAGCAATACAGCCCAGCTGATACATTGTTAGTAGTTTTACGAGCCTAGAGCTAGCGATGCATTCCTGAACTAATCCCCTAATCGATCACTGTTACTGAGGATTTCTGTTGGAAAACTCTCAGTTATTTATAGTTGGGAAACGGGAAAAGAGTTGAACAAATGACAAATTGACGATAGGCTTAACGTAGGACCCAATACTCTTATTGGTAAAAGATGGGTAAAGAAAATAAAATCTTAAACAGAAGTTTTACGGACCAATCTCAACAAGGCGCCTGAAAAGGATCTAAAAACAGTTGAATATCAGAATCTTTAAAAACGTCATAATAGACATTAGAGAGATTTTTAATGAATTGGGGCTTTAGACGACCAAAATTTCAAATAATCTTCTATCTTAGGAATGGCATCGGCATGGTATGAAAAATCTGATTACGATAGTTCATAAAAAAACGCTAAATGTAATCCAAGTTTTGGAAAAATAAATGTATCATGAAGGCACAAATATTTGTCAGCACCATAAGCGAGGCCTAAGACAACAAGCAAATAGAATGTTGTTCTTCCCCAGAATTACTTAAGAAAGCCTTCTAAAATTATCTTGTCACATCCCTCTTTGTGCAGGCTGACAGACAGTGAGTTGAATTTAAATGGCGTCAGTAATTGCTTTCCATGCGTTTACAAAGACGTATTAATTACTAATGTGTCAGTTACATTCATTATACGTGTCTGTGGAACGTTTGGTAGGCGTGACATAGGTAGGAATGACTATGACTTTGAAACCACGTGTGACTTTGTTACGTCTTTAAATGCAAAATGGCGCTGCAATATTTCAAAACCCATACATATTTAGTACTTAGTAGCTAATTTTTGAAACAGCGTGTTCGCTCGTTCTTTAGTTATTTTCGTGACTTTAAAGGGTTATTTTAAATTGGCTAGTTAAACTCCGTAGACGCGATGGGTATCGATATCTAAACACGATAAAATAAAAAGATTTGATGTTTTTTTTTTTTTGGAGGACAAAGACTGCTCTGTTAGTGTTGTTACTTATTGTATGAGTTGAGAAAAACCGTTTTCTGATGTTTTATCGTATACCAACATATGGATATCGGTATCTAAATACGATAAAAGACGTGAAGGCCCGTCTGTGAAGTTAAAAAAAAAACAGGTTTTTCTACACTGAAATTTTAACTAAGTAATTTGTGACTAAGTACAATAACTGCGGTCGATAACCCCACAAAAAATCAGCAAATTAATTTATTTTGGTTTTATCATGTTTACATATCGAAACTCATAGCGTCTACGGAGTTTAGCTAGCCAATTTAAAATAACCCTGTGATTGTTGTGCTGTGGGTGATTGGTAATTAGTGACCGATACTTAAACATTATTGTTCTCATGATAACAAACAACTTCTACTATGGGACCAAACCTGAAATCGCAAGAAAAATCTGCTGTTCCCTACATTTTATGTTCGCATAACTCGTCAAAACGTAGGGAACAGCAGAATTTTTTCACGGATTCAGGTTTGGTCCCATAGTAGAAGTTGTTTGTTATTATGAGTACAATCATGTGTTTAAGTATCGGTCACTAATTACCAGTCATAATATAGCTGTGTGCTGTAAGGTAATTAACTATATAATATCAAAATGGTAACCTTTTATTCGGTATTTCGGTTCATCACTAGTTAAGGACAGTTTGACGGCTCAATGAGAGCTAACGAACTATTGATTGTTCTTAATCAAGATGTCTATAAGAATCCTCTTCCGTATCAATTTACTTACAGGTCGAAACGTGGAGGGTTAAAATCAGACTATTTCCTTCTGCCTCCGCAAAAGCAAAGAGAATTCACTGTATTATCCACGTACCCACTGCAACAAAATTAATTAAAGCAGCAACAATGAATGAATCCAATTTAGCCTGCCTTAATAAATGTGTAGCAGAATTAAAAGCGAGTATTTGCAACATTCCCGGAACAAGCAATTCAAATATAAATTTATTGGACGCCGTTCTGTACATAGTAAACAATCCAAATATACTGGAGGCTCTATAATAGCTGAAACAATTGTACCAATTATATGAAACAAAACATTGAGGTGAAATGAACTGTGTTTAATTGAGTTTGTTTTGATTTAGGGTTATTGTTAATACAATATGGAAACTTTGTAAAAGCTTTGGATTGAAATAACGAAGCGTAGCCGATACAGATGAAGGAGATTCGTGTATAGAAGCGTAACATTAAAAGACCATTGATACAGCAGTAGACTACTATAGACTGAATGGATACAATACAGATAATCCATATACTGAGTTAGATATGATCAAAAGGGATCTGCATTCAGATGTATCTCTTGTAAGTGGCAATACGTATGGGAGAAGCTATATAATATATGAAAGACTATTGCCTGAAGAAAAGTTATATGACATGCCACTTAAAGGGTATTTGTTAGAACCACCTCAACAAAACTAATCACGTTTTTAAACTGCATTCCTTAAATAATATCGTCAGGCTTAAATGCACCGATCGACATAGAATGCTGCTGACACCCAAAACAGAACCGCATAACGATACATACATAATTCAAGAAGCTAAATGAGGACCATACAAGTTATGTACGTAGTGAATAATAAATAGCCCTACATTGCTCGCTCATTAACCACTAGTAAACACTAAATGGATATGGGAGCGGTAATGGATAACGACTTGTGCGATTCCGTAAATACTTTTAGAATCACTTTACAGATGAATGAAATATTTGTATCGAATAACTGCGGGGCAATCAAAAGGTTATGTCAATTCTACAAATTTAATTATTTGGAATGGTGGGAGGGATTAATTTACATTTACAAAATTGCCAGTATTATATTAAATTAATTTTGGCCACGTCGTGCGTAAACTACCTATTGTTATCTGATAAAATATTCTGATGAAAATTGTTTCCATATAAACTGATACAGAGAAGAAACCATAGTGTGCAATATCGCTATGGTAACTTTTTCCATTTCGAAGCTACTGAAAATCCAAAGTCCACTTACTGAAAATAAAGAGCACTGTATGCAGGTACTGTGTGTACTTTTACAAACTGAAAGAAAGTTACATCACACAAGGTAGAACGATCGAAAATTCAACTCTGTTATAATGGCTAATTTCATAAGTGCTACAACGTTATGATCCAGAAAATTCCACAATAGTGGTGGAATAAAGGAAAAATTTCATTGTATTCGGGTTTTGTATCGAGTTCGCATGTAGGTACTATGTGAACTCGGTAGTCGGTACAAAACTGCACGGTACGTTTACTTTTATTTCCAACAATTTTTACCATCTCCAGCAGATTTTTATACATTTTCTCCATTGTATGGTACTATAGTTTATGAATTTCAGTAGGTTTCCCTATGCGGAGAGTAGTTTCTAGTTTTATTGTGCATGCGAAATTATTTTCTAAGTTTAAAGTGGCCATTTTAATTACGAGCAAAGTGGCTGTTATTTTTAAAAGTTATTCAATATAATAAGATTTGAATAGAATTGACCAAAGATGAAGATTATTCCTAGTGTTATGTCACCAGTTTACATTATTCGAGCATGTCAACAACTTTTTAGTTCGCTCTATTAAGAGGGCTGTCGCATTTTGTCACCTCTCTCGCTCACACGGAATCAAATTTTTAAGGATGTTAAATGAAAAGATGCTTTTTTGAAAAATGTAATCAGTTGACGAACTAATAAATAATATTAATTTAATAGGTAATTATTAAAAACACATTTATATTGTGTTATCTAATAAACTCAACTCAATAAGTATTAGGATCTGTTTATGAGATGAGTTAAATAAATGCCACAATAAAAATGTGTTTTTAATAATTTCCTATTAAATTAATATTATAGATTACATTTTTCAAAAAAACATCTTAGCATTTAGTATTTTTTTTTAAATTTGATCCCGTGTGAGAGAGAGAGGTGACAAAATGCGACAGCCCTCTTAAGAGTTAAAAAGGAAAAGTTAAGTCAGTGGGAAAATACTTTTTGGGAGAAGTGTATTTACGTACTCCTATGCTGTTTACTGATGCTTGGTTACATCTGGATAGAATAGATGATGCAGATCTTAACATAGGTCAAGGGAACGATAATAGTGATATAAGGACTCATCATGCTCAACCAGTATTCATTGAAAGTATTAATATCAATCACGTACTTCAAATAGAGTTATAACTTATAACTAAGCGTGACTGAACAGATTAAACTTCGTGTTACAATTATTTTTCTTCTAAATAAGGAGAAGACACTAAAAAACTTCCTTATAAGTTGCAATTATCATTAATCATAGAGACAGGTAAATACCAGCCTTAGATATCTCAATTAATCTTTATTAATTAATGTTGTAATTTATTGCCAGCGTCTGTTTTGAATTTTGATAACAATTCTTAATGCAGATAAATCAATTAGAAAAGTCTACTTTCACTTAGGCCACATCTTCGCTTTTCACCAAATGACAATGAATAACACAATAAGATTCCAAATAAAAAGCATATAAATTACTATACCTTGCTAAATAAGGGAATGATCATTTAGATATTAACGTCTAAGTAAAGCATGTATTTTCTTCCGCAATACATGGTCAAAAGAATAAAACAATCATCCAGATAAATGAAAAAATATTCACATCCAAAACACATATCAGAGAACGAACACCAAACCAATCACAATATTAACAAATTCACTTAACGTAATCGAAACTTGGACTGAAACCAATGGGAAGAGCAATTAGCATCCTTCAAGATAATGTTATTACACCGATCACCGCTTTTATCGCCTTTCGGATAAATAGGAACGTTTGCCTCGGTGTGAAAAGTGCCACATAGCCAGATTTTCTCTTCGACCCTCTGGGACCCTTGGGGACTAGGAGACGTGCACTTATTTGTGATTAGCTCTGACTTCTGTGGGACCTTGCTGATGAAGAATTCATTGGGTCTTCGTTAATTGGGAGTGAAACTAACTCTCTGAATTACGTTATTGGATTAGATACTATTGTTTGACGAAGTTTATAAATCTTTTCGGAGCCGCTGTATCGGCTAAATTCGATGTTTTCTATAGAGGAAAATACCAATAATAATAATCAATACCAACAGTAATATCGAGGGAAATTATAAAACCTATTTAAACCATACCATATTTTACACTGGCATTAAAAATCATTGCTTCTTCACCTAGGTTTCTAATTAAGCTAGTTTACTACTGGAAATAAATCAGGTAGCTATAAAATCGGCTATCTTCAATAAAAACCAATCCGGACCCTGAATAAGAGTACGGTACTAAAATCAATCCACCTGCATTGAACTCGTTGAATGCATTCGATCGGGCTATCTCTGTCCTTGTCACATTAGCGGTGGACAATGAGACGGAAGATGGTAGGGTGTGCATTGATTCAGCAGACGTCGGCACTGTCCGGTGTTGGCAATCGGTTGCCTTGACTACTGTACTACCTGGTGGTGGGCCAAGCGGGAGGCCATTTATGCTCGAAAATTTGTGTCAACGAATACCTCAATAAACACCAACAAAGCTGTTTCTATGCTAATTTTGACTCTTTTTGCGTTCCTCTAAATTTGTTCACGAGTGTAGTTTATTGTCAACTTGAAAATGTAGCACAGTGGCTAAAATTAACGAAGTATTTTTTCAACTTCGTTATTTTACAAAAATAGCAGTTATTGAAATGTCGGAAATATGCAAACAGGATTCTGTTGAACTGATAGCTAATCTGGATCATCAATATAAATGGTTTCATGTCTGGTTCTTGGATGAGTCTGTAAAGGTGTTACAATTGTGATTTATATAAACAAATAAAAGGGAAATAAATAAATAAAAATGTTTTTAACCGAAAATAGAATTCCTGGAAAAACTAAATAACTATGGTATCTGTATACAAGCCAATCATTATTTTTGTTGAATTGAAGAACATAAACGTTTTCCCAATTTTGCCATCTCTGTTAGTATTTAAGTATTTAGAACCTTAATGTCCAGAGTCATGAACATAAATATCACCGTTTAAATCTTATGAGTGGTTTTATAATTAACCATAAAATATCCTTAATTGCCGCCATTACAATCATTTAAACATTTGAATTCAATAAAGAACTATGCATGTTAATTTTCAGAAATGGAAAGTTATTTTTATTTTTTATTCGGACGTTCACCTTGTTTGAAAATGTAAAGACTTTTTTATAAATGTCATCTATGATTTATGATTTGCACGAAAAGAGACTACTAATAATAACTAAACAAAGATTCGAGTGTACTGCATATTTACAGAACGGCAACCTTAGGTAGATAACAAAAGAGTAAAGAACTAGACAATAGACAAACACTTTTCTATGTCTGCTTCGCTGAATACTGAAATAATTATGATGGTATTCGGTAAAAAGAACCTCTATTTTCAGCACAAAGGACCCCCATTTCATTTTTAACTCGTAATCTAATCTCTTAGATGTCCTAAAAAGGCTAAAACCCTGACCTCAATCTCTGTCAGTTGCTTGCATCCTTTTACACAGCGCTATTTCTGCCATTCGAAACAAAAATCGCACATCCAATAGATGCGACCAGAGACAAAAATAGAATATATTTATAACGCAACGCCCGCGCATTTAAAGGCCTGCCCACAGTCGGCACGTACTTCCCGCTTCCTGCTTTTTATGAATGCTGATACGACCGATGAATGGCCGACTTTATTGAATGCTTACTTTTACATGGGAAGTCGGAGACAATGGGCAGTGATCGCAACAAAACTTCACACAATAACTTCGAAACTATTGAGTGGCGATATGAAACAATAATGCCACAAGAAGAGAATGGCGTTAAAGGCAGAAAGGTATACCTATGAAATGCAAGGTGAATAGTAAAGATTTAAAAGGCGCCAGGTAAATACAGTATTACCATATAACAACGTAGACCGAAAAGAGGTAGCCGTAGCACCTAGACAAGACCAGTGGATAGTTCCAAATAGGATATGACCAAGAAGAAGTGAACAGACGGCTGATATAAATAGAAAACCAAAAACATTCTGTCCTGATCTTCTAATAATTTGGAATAAATGCAGGATGACAATGAAGAGGTATTATAACATCAAATCAACTATTAATGCCAAAACAAAAGTGACACAACCAGTTCGATTAAACATAGGCTTAATACACGATATAACACTTGTTGGCTAACGAAAATAATTCATTGTTATAGTGAATATTTGATAATCAATAGTAGGTACCACGTTTGCAGTATCAATATTTAACTATGAACCAGTCGCTTTGGAGTATATTATCGCACATTCAAAATGGGTTTTCATGTTTTACAATAGCCGCATGGACATTATTGGACAATGGACATCCCTCAAAGTGAGATGAGATGATCACTTTCTAAAAAATGTAATTGTAAACAAAAAACTCAAGGTTATAATGATTTGAATATATACAAAGAGATTACAATTTAGTATTAACATCAGATGTACGCAACAAGTCATCATTATAGTGAATTATAATTAACAATGAGTCATATTGAATTTGTACCAGTGACCTTCAAATTATGTTGTGGTGAAGATAAGTCAATGAATCTGTTACCTCAGTTAATATGGCAATGATCAATAATACTTTCTAAGGTGTTCATTTTTAAAAGGATATATATATTCAAGTTTTCAAAGATCTACGTGACACGAACGTTGTCGTATTGAATGTAGGTAACATGAAGTTTTAATATTAAAAAACCCCAAACATAATATTTAAATGATACCTTTACTAACGTGTGTTACTTCTATAGGAAGATCTGTGCAATCATAACTTTTACTATTTTAGATAGAATAATCTAATCTCTTTATTATGTATACACCATAACATTAAAACATTTTAAAAGAGTAACGGTGGAGTTTCTTGCCCATTCTTCTCTTTAAGAATCTACCTTTTGGAAGGGGCGACTAGAATCAATTTTGACGTTCAAAAGTGCCTTTTATAAAGTGCCTATTTGAAATAAAGTATTTGACTTTGACACCATGAAAATTACAGATATAATTACCTATATGTAGAAATTTTACATAGGGTGACACAATGGCCGATATTTTACAGACAACCTTTGGATGGATTAAAGGGAGAAGGAAAGACAATACTGTAGGTAGTCAGTGGTGTAACTTTTTTATCATCAACACCACGATGGACTTAGAATTAATCAGAATCACAAGAAAATGCGTCTATCAAAGAATTTATTTACACAACTTCCTCATCCCCTACTATAGATACAGATCATTGGTTGCCAAGCGGATATCCATTACAACAAACAGGACCACATCACAGCCACCATTAAATTGGCCATAGCAACAATGCGTGGTTAGATCGATTATCTATCACACATTGTCTACCACATAGTGTGGTGACCCTACAGATATATGCTCACGCGCATGGCTTCACTACTGGTATAGGACTGTCCCAAACCGGAAAAGCCGGCGTAATGCGAACGTTGCAGTGCTCAATTCGGTGAGACGAATCGACAGTTTCAATGACATTCTCCGCTTTTGATACACTGATGTAGTGGAGGAATTTGAAGAGGGCATACCGTTGTGATCTTGTGCAATGCCATGGCCCTGTGGCAAAATTGTGGTTGGTTATTCATTTGGGCGGGTGGTTTCAAAACTAGAATTTCTCAAAATCCGGACTCAGTTATTAAAAATGATGCTCTGATAATTCTAATGATCTTATGTTACAAACAAAAACAATCTGTTTTTGATATTTAAGGAAACATATAGTTTGAGGAACGTTTAATAGATAATGGTCACTTAGAAAAGTAGAAATGTTAGACTTGAAAAACTTGAAACCCGAAGCCACCCAACCACTAACAAATGCCAAACCTTCTAAATAAAAATACTTCTACACTATCAGATCGGTATCTGGCAAGGTAGGTGTCGGTAGGTAAGCCACATGTACTTGTAACTGGTTGAAACCGGTCCCGAGATCTCTCCCCACCGATTGACCTACTCCCAATTATTTTTACAATCACATTGTATACATACTAACCGTTTTACACGTGGGTCGCTTAAGTTATATCTTGGTCGCTGGCATTATGGAACTAAACTTAAAAGGGCAGGTTGAGAGATTTTTTTGACACATGACTAAGCGATCAGCGTTGCCATGACATGCAACTTATACTGGATACCTAACTGATACTGGATGGATTATAGGAGCGAATTGTTTTAGCTTTGTAAATAGAGGCCAGATTTATCCCTACTTAAAACAGTTTTTCGATTGTAAATTTGAGCTTTGTGCGATTTCCACTTCTTCGTTGTTTCATTTTTGTAACTAATGACCTGCCTCGCATTCTCTTATTGATTTTCCTTCTTTGCATATTGAAGGTACTCAGTCATAATTAGGAAGAATTTTTGTTTCGGGATTATCTCAATACATTTCCCGACGAAACATCGTTAACATGTCTTAAAACGTTAAGAACCGTTTCTATTATATTTATTTACTCACGAATTCGGCTTTGCTCGAATCATTAGTTTTTCTAATCCATGGGTGATTTACCCAGTATCATCTCACATTCTACAAGAACCCATTCACAAAAACACAAAATATTTTACCAGTGAACATTTACACTACAAAATGAATCAACGTTACTTGATAAGTATCAAGATAGGCATGGTAGAGCACGTGTCTGCTAACGTTACTCCTAAAGCAGGTAAACCAACGGTATCGCATACCTTGAGGGCTGCACCAGATTTTCGATCGTAATATTGAAAACAATAGATCGTTAAACCAAGCCTATCGACTATTATGCTTAAGTTATTGCCAGGTGGAACTGGTGCGAGATGATAAGGTAGGATAACCTGGATATAAGTCGCTATATTGATGATGTTTATGGAATATATTTCATTTTTGAGTCGAAAAATGGGCGAACAGCTTAGTTATTAGATAGCGGAGTCAAAAAAGAGATTATTGTTATTGATGTTGATGATACCTTCTAGCCGATTACGGCCTCAGCATTCGATGGTTATTCAGATTGGTTTAGAGCTTAAATATGTTGCTCTTTCATGTGCTCTCATGTGATTAGCTGATACTGATTAGGATTACTTTAAAACATGCAACGTTTATTTAAGAAATCATCAACAATAAAGACCTCAAGTATGTAGGAACAGTTTTCATCTCATGCGTCCTTGACATTGGCAGTATACTTTGGCATTAACACAGTCTACGGTAGCACGATGCAGAGATAGATTCTAAAATTAGAATTGATAATAATAAAAAACTTTAATTATTAGGCTTTCGGATTCTAGATAAAAAACTTACATGTCGTATAGTTATTGAAGAACAAAATACCTGTAATCTAAGTAGTTGACCAGGTAGTTACGATGAGGTTTGTTGGTTTTTAATAACCGACCAAATTATTTGGTCCAAAAATCGAACTCCCAAACAGTAAACAAGGATATTTCCCTCACGTCATTCCTATTTTCATCATGCAAAAATGTACATATGTTGACTTGGAACGGTTTCAAGTGATTTAAATAAAGGATACGTATGAGAGGCTGTCTTACAAAGACAGGAAGGTTTGTATCATACGAAGTAGCCATAAGTCCAAACGTCGCCCGGAAGAAGAGAAGTGTAGATCATACAAATGTAAAGGAAACGTTATCTGCACGTATTATTGTAGTAGGACGTTTGCCAATTTATTATTCCTCTGGAGTCGTTTGTAAGTCAGTCGAAATTACAGGTCTATGATTTAATAAAAAAAAGTATCTAGACAACATGCATTGTCTATTGCTACATACATACGTACTGCAACTGGCAATACGTCTTCCATGTACCTATGCTGTTTTTGGAATCTCCATGCCTTCATTTCGACACATACCAGTACGACCCCTACTAATCTAACCTTAACATGTTGCGTGCTAAGCATTCCTGTAATTCCTGTAACCCTTCTAACAAATCTCCCCTCAACGTTACACGCAACTAAAATTCGCAACAACAAGATAAAACAAGCAACAGAAGGTAGCTACAGCTCTTGCTAGTTAACCCGACTATTTGCATACTTAACTAAACACTAAACAAACGCAAAATGAACAGTTTTTAGTTGTTTATTTACTCTTATACAAACACACAAGTAAACGTTAAATAATACGACAGAAATACAGAATCCAACGCAGTAGATTCATACGGCGTAGTTCAAAATGCATTTTTTCATTCCGAATACTGGCAGTTGGGAATAAAATGAGTTTAAAAAGTAGGTAGATTGAATTCTAGCGTGTAAGAGTGCATGCCGGTTCCAATTTCGAATCTAAAGTTTTGAGATTGGACGCGATATTATGCCAGGCCTAACGGATGATGTCATAACGTATTGAAAATTGGTTCTTTCAATGAAATGTTAGGTTGGCGATAGTATTATGTATCGAGAGGTAGAGTCTAAAACCTATCAATAAAGATATCGGCTCAGCTCAAGTCATGAAGTGACAAGACTTTTCGCAATCTATAAAACCTTTAATCATAAACTGGAACCTCATAAACTCGTAAAAGGAACGATCACACAAGGCTAACGCCATAAATACCACGCTTGAGCTGAGGATCAGTGTCCGTAGTAAACAGAATTTTATAAAAGTTCGAATATGCCTTGTAACTCAGATTTTAAAAGAATCTCCTAAAATTCCAAAAAATCATCCAATCTGCCACTCGAAATACCGCGCTTTCATTTACCATCGGAATAGTTTTGTTGGTGTACCTATACTGTACTGTAGATTCCTTTGGTAGTCACTCTATCATACATTATTTATTACAAAGCTAAATCCACAAGTAATAAATTTAAGGATCTTGGCAAGAAATCAGGATAATGCTCCGGCGAAAAGAAAATACAACTATTTCCTCGACCGCACTTGTTTTAGAGCGAATGCACTCATCTTTGCAATAAAGTGTTTTTGGCAAAATCAAAGACGTTGATCTTTTCTTCTCTAGATCTTTTCAATGTAACCTGAAAGATTTATCTCCGAGATATAACTCATTCAGCATCAATCGACTCACTCATTACCACTGTACGTGTGATATTATTCCTGCCTGATATATTCAACTTCATTTACATTTTATCGCCTCCCATTGAAATCACTGATTACACCGAGCGTGTAAACTATGTACGTATAAGAACAATTTCATTTCTGTTTTGAATTTCTACTGTACTGCATCAAATTGAGTAATTATCACATATTTTATTTGCTTCATAACTTTCACTAACACAATTCCCAACTCAAAGAAGCCTAACACAGCCTAAACTTTTCCACCATACATGCATCAGTTTGCATACGAAAAGCGTCTACAAAAATATTTTCAACGCAGCATAGTATCGAACACATAAAAACCTACATTTTCAGTTAACAGAAAATATTCCCCTCGGAGCTGTGACTCGTGTATCATCCGCTATTCTTTTAGCTGCAAACGATTCGATGCACAAACGGAACAAGTCTGACACGTTATTTTTCTTTCTGTCGGGGAAATGTGGCACAAATAAATGAAACAATATCCATGATGCCGAAGAAATATCAAATATGTTTTACGAATCAACAGTATTGATATTTGTCGCCCTTAGCTTTAACATATGGCGGGCCGTTTATTATTGTACGTCTTGCAGAACCAAGTCATGTCGAAGGGGATGGACGGACAGGTCGTTTTGCTATCGGGGTAATTGTATTGAATTGAATGGTATTGTACCAGCTCTAAAGACCAAGTCCTGCAGAGCTTAGCAATTTTACAAAACACAGAGCGAAAGTTGAATGGTAAACAGAGTTTGACATAAGTGTTCAATATCGATAATTTTTAGAATGAACCGGTTCACTGACAATTACTTTTATACGCAGGATCTAACTGCGGTCAATATTTCCGCAGAATCAAAGCTAATTACAGGAAATGGGAATGATGAAGCGATCAACTATTTACAGATTATTGCATTGGCTTTAACATTCGCAGTATTTCTAGAGATTAGATTACTATTTCCGATTATCCTTTTCACCAATCTAGATATTACTAAGAAGCTTGGTCTGCACTACTTTTATCAATTGCTTTTTAGCTTGAAAGTTTGCTCGTGTATTATGTTTAAGATCTTTAGAATTATCCAGAACATTTTTATGACTGCTTCCTCTTTCAATACCTTATATCATTAATTTCATGGAACTTGTTTGTTTTGACAGTACCTAAACGTCAAATTGAAACTCACTTCCGCATTCGCAATATCAGAAATAAGGTCCATTCCGTATCAACAATGGAAGTAGCGTTAAAGTTAAATACTAGAATTTAGTACCTACAGGAGTGAGTGAATTCGGTCCGGCCTGACTTCTGTTCCTAACGAAAACCATTAAGTAATTGGTTTCCGACCGTCCGTCAGACAATTTAATTAAATTATAGAACGAGTATCCACCCAAACTTTACTCAAATTCTCGAATTAAAATAGCAACATGTTATTAATCCTCACATTAATGTGATTGCAAAAATAAAGCTATCTTGACAAATAACTTCATAGGACTATGAGTAATTGAGCAAGTACACATTTATAATAATATGTATATCTGTTTCGATGCCATTAATAAATATGGTGTACTCTTTGAATCTTGAAGACCGTGAAAGGTCATTGCATTTAAAACATTAAAAGCAACTACATAATTTAGCAAGCATAGTGAGGATTATAGCATCACTATCCACATTGTCAACATTCCTTAGAAGGTTGACACCGTGGCGTGAAGGATATAAAGGACACCAAACAATCCTTCCTTACGGAATTCATGTTATACCAACATTCTAGTCGTTCACGACTTGAGAAGTAGAAACGTTTTAAAACTAAACTTCTTTGCAGTCGTGAAGTTATCACGTGGGGCCAATAAATCCTGTGGCGTCCAAATGTCAGGGGTCATCGCGTTAGTATTCATCCAGCGATGTATGTAGCGTGGGTGTATGGCCGCGAAATGGAGTGCCAGCCAGATGGACTGACGAACGTTGGATGTGGAGATAGTTTTAAATCGTTTTTCAGGTATTTTATGGTAGGATGCTATCGGTTTTTGTGTGTAGAACTGAATACTAGCTGAGATTATTACGGCTTATCTACATGCTACTTGCAATCCCAAAGAAATAAGTCCACTAGCTATGCAAACCATTAGAATATGATTTTTATAGATTAAAGATATTTTCAGAAAGTCGATCCAATTCTGACTCCCAACGCGAAAGACAGCGGCCGACCGAAGGCTTATTGAAGATTGGCAATTTCGCTTTATTCCGCCTCTTAATGTTTGGAACTTGTCAGATGCCAGTCACTGAAGAGCCTTCAATATTTCTGTATTGTTCAAACACTTTACGTTCAAAGAACGATATCACGTCAAACTGACATCACCAGGAAATATGTATCAAACAATTGTCGTCCTTGATATCTTCCTATGACTTTTGTAACTCATCAATTTCGCTTATACTTGTTCGAAACACTTGCTTTGAAGCTAGCTACTAGTATCAGCTGAGTTTTTAAAGTCTAGACTCTTATAAAATTTTCTACCCGTAGCAGCGTACTGCATACAAAATATCACATATTTTCTTAACGAAAATCCTTCCCGAAACAATATCTCTACATTTCTGAGCTTGCTGCATACTTATGATCCGTAGCCCGTAACGTACATTTGTTTTAAATTACTAACAAGATTTACAGGCATGCGTCAGTCGGCTATAACAACAACTCGCTATGTTATTTTAAAACCAGTTTGAAATACAACAATTGAAGTTATTTTCTTTGAACGACCGGAACCAAAACAAGCGCACACTGGCTGGTTATCATTCTACGCTAGATTTAAGTCAATACAGAGAACGGAGTTATCTCGTGATGCACGTCCGTTCACAGCTTTGCAGTTTTTCGCTTTCAAACATTTTTTGTAGAACTACGGATACAGGAAAAAGGTAGTCACAAATGCAAAATAGTTGCTCAAAACGCTACAAAATTGGATGCTGTTAAATTCTACTGGAACCAATTATGTTAAAAGTTAATCGAATATCTTTCAGTTATTTACAAATAACTTCTGGGCAGTTTAATTTTCCAATAGAAGTGAAGTAAAGCAGAAGAATATAACTTGCACGGGCTTCAAAGGGAATATATGCATTCAAATTTCGCCGACCTTCGTATATCAAGCGATCGTTCAAAAGAACATGAATCCTGCATACCAACCGTATTATGTCCTGACAAAGAGGCAACCAAAAGGCATTCGACCTCCTACATAATTCCAAAGCGCCCTGCCCATCTCATGTAGGGTTCCTAATATTAGCTGTCGTCAAACCCCTTTATCTGGTGAACCTTTTCTATATTTAAGCACATTGTTGGCCTGATTGGTAGTAGAATGGCTCAGGGGAGGGTAGTAATACAAAGTTACGCAACCGACGGATGTCCTCATTCCTCGGACAGAAATATCTGTCGGCTCGTCTCGGCGCAAACTGTCTAATGCCTTCGAGTTGGGAGATGTCGCGGTTTTAGTTGTGTGTCTTGGGTAGTTTATTATTGAATTTCTGGTTGACATTTTCAAGTGTTATTTTTGTGGGCTCGAACTAATTAACTCGTAACTCTAATCATGAACATAAGTGTTGAAATAGATTTCTGAAGTGTTCCGGAAGTACTAACCTGATTCACTTTGTAACAGAAATACATTGACCATGTTACTAAGAAAAACGTTCAACAAACAGTCGAGAAATACGGAGTGTTATTTTTATCGTATCTAAGTTTATAACACCATACCTAGTACTTGAGTATTTACGAAACAAATACCAATAAGGCTTTTCTTTCTCGCTACACCTTCTACCAAGTACCATCCAATCCATATAGGCCGTATAGAAGGCTCTTACCGCGACCGCTGACAGCCGTCCAAAGCCTTGAATGCTCACTCTACACGTCACGCTGACATTTCACAATCAACACACACTGACATTGTCATCTACTGACACTTGTACACTAAAGTTAAGTTTCTATATCCGTTATTACATAGAGGAGTAGGAAACTTTTCAGATGCTTAAATATCCTATAGCAGCACAATAGTTTCTTTTAACGAAAGTGAGCACTAAGGAACGATTTTCGGAAATTCAATCCCATAGGGGATGAAACTTGGACAGGTGCCTACAGCCTATAACGTTCCCACTGCTGGGATACAGGCCTCCTCTCTTCGAGAGAGAGTGAGCTGTAATCCACCACGCGGGCCCAGTGCGGGTTGGCGGATGTCACATGTTTTCGAATTTATGGTTCTAGGACATGCCGGTTTCCTCACGATGTTTTCCTTCACTGTTTTGAGAGCAGCCGTGGTGAAATCTGGGTGTGGAGGTACCTACAGAACTATGACTAAGTCCCAGATTTTAGAAGCTCAATTAAGTTTCAGTGAATCTGCTGACAAATCTAATTTTGACTGTTTTGATTGGTTGACCATGACCATAATGGCAACACCAATGTGATTTAAATTACGAAACTTGTGAAGTGCGAGTATGTCACCTGGTTTTAAAAGCATGCTCAAACTTAACCGCAGTAATTCTACTCTCAAATCTCCTCTAAAACCAACCAATGCATACGATTTGACGACAGATGTAAATAGTTTAAAAACCATTATTAGAAAATTAATTCTTTTAAGCAGCATGCAGCAGACGATGATGGTGTTCGTAGCAGTGTGTGTCGCTTTTAGCGATAAGACCGCCCATTGTGTCACCCTATGTAAATTTTCTACATTTATGTCTGTAATTTTTATGATGTACATAACAAAGAGTATTCTGTCTATCTATCTATGTATACCAGTGCGTTTTTACAGCCTTTTTAACCGATCTGTCAGAATAGTCCCTTCGCCCGTTAGAAACTGTCGCTCTCCCAGAATGGAAGCTGGTATTGGGTCCCTAGTGACAGGGGAGAGTTTATTGCCATTTATCGGCCGTGATTCCAATCCCGTACTACTTACTGATCTAAATATTCAAAGAGAAAAACCCAATTACGTTTTTATGGCCCAGAAACTTCTGGACACGTAGTAAATTGCATAATAAACCGTACAATATGGGATCCCGGGATCAAGATCTTGAAGAGGCATTGAAATATATAGCTGCCAAGAGTAGCAATAGTGCAGTCAGCATTGCTACTATTGTTGCTGACTTGCCAATCTGAATCTACTGGGTGTAAGGGACAGCCCTCCGCAAACTAACAGGGAGCATTCAGCTCCTTATTTTGGATCATATTCCACTGGAAATATTCTCAGGAAAATTTTAATTTTTTTAATCGTATTTTCAGTTATTATTTCTTTATTTCAATGTAAATTTACATCACAAATACATACATTACAAATTTATCTATATGCAGCACTCTATTTATGTAAATAAAACAGCTAAAATAAAAAAAATCAGCAATGGAAGTTGAAATACTCGGTGGCCGAAGGCTCGCCGCGCTGCCGTTCGCTACGCGCGTTTTGCCCCGGTGACGATACTTTGCGTGTGAGGTAATAAAACAAATCAGGTTTATTGGATTCCCATAACGTTCCTGAAAAAATTTCATGTACTGAATTCTCCCCATCAGTCTGCAAAAGGCTGTCCCTTACACCCTGTACACTCTTAAAGCTCGTGCCAACACACCAGATCTATAAGTGACCTCCAGGGCCACAGCTGTGATTACTCTCAATCAATCAACAGACCGACTGGTTCAAAACAATAACATAAACAAAAAAAAAACAGTCGAACAGTCGTCCGGAATCAAATCAACCATTCAAAAGTTTGTGCAAAAAACCTGACGTTTGCCATCTGTCATTTGTTTATCAAATATAATATTAACTTTGTTCTACTCTGTATCGGACTAATAGGAATTAGCCACTGCAATATATATGCGTCTCTTTCTTCCATACGAAAAATCCAATAGCTTAGAGAAAATTTATCCCCTCTTGCTCCTTGCAGTCGTAAACACGTTAGTCACCAATGTTACGAACATAATTATCACAACAACAGCACTTACAATAGCGATGCCTTTCATTTCGACAATTCGACAATATTCATTGCGTTATTTACGTTTTTGAGCAAACGATTGTTTTCAAACATAATGCAGCAGTGGATTATGAAATTCCTTCAAAAACCTTCGAATATGATAGCAAATGTGTTACGCTGGGAAACCAAAGTATCTACAGGTAACATAAGCCAAGACATGCTCTACTAGTATACTTCTCTGAGATTACAGATTGTCATTTATTTCTTAGGCTGACAAACGATCCAATTGCTATTCGAATTTGTTTTGAAAGCCCTCGAGACACGAAAGTATACGGTTGTAATTCTCAGAATTGGTTCCGCGACTGTTTAGTTTTGGGTACCTTATAGGAATATTTGATTGGTTATCCTTGGAAGCTTGATAATTGGGTCATTGTCTAACAGGGGCATAGCCTTCATATAACCCGATTACAATCGGCTTCTCTTTGGAACAACCACTCTTCTTAGTGTCTACTATTGCCAAATAATATGGTACACCTGTGTGTGTAACTGTGCATTACATCACATTACATAATTATATTAATACCAGTTTAATAATCATCATAAGATTAAAGTGAGTTCATGACAATTGAATAATTTTTTCTTCGGCTTCCCTCTAATAAAATTGTAGCTGCTCCACTGTTGTCTAGCCTTAGGAAAAATGTAAACAAGACTATTTAATTGAAGGTAAAGTTGAAGCTGTTCATTTATCTTCTAACAGCCTTCATTCAACCACAGGTTAGCAATGATCAGATTGGGTTTTTTTAATTATTGTTTTTTATGTGACCAGGCAACAAATGGTTGAATTTGTACCTCATATTTAAGTTTATGCTCCACGTCTCATCTATGTGTGTGTTGTTTGGTTGTATTTGGCAAATTGGTTGCCATGGTTACAGATGGGGGCGTTATAAATATTCCACTTTTCTTCGTATTATTATTGAGTAACACCGATGATACTTGTAATACTTTTCTTTTCCTGTGATACTTTTTATGTATTAGTATTTTAGCTTGAGAAAATATACAGAGTGACTGAAAATTGATTCAACGGTACCGGGCATGTCAGAAATAAATTTTCCGAGATCGATTTATAGAACAAAATAGGTTTTGCAGATGCTACAAAACGTGCAGCATTTGAAAATAGCTACAGATGCTAGCCCCGGTATATTAATAACGCAAACTTTCTCTTTCCTACTTCGCCGTTAACGACAATGATTTATAGTTAACTAAGAACAAAGTTAATTAACAAACGCCCCAATTTCTTACTCATTCTTAATGTAATGAACTAATGAAACGGTTTGTAGTAGAACAGAAATTCTTGGGATCTTGATTTTGGTTAACTTACAGGTTTTACTTCAACCAATAATAAGCCTAGGCCTATGTATGCGAAGTTATTCTAAGATAAAACTTCAATCATTTTCAAATTGATCTTTTGAAACAAAAATGAGCCAATAAGTTTTTCGATGGTTTAAAGGCAGAAAAGTCACATTCTACACAAAGCTAAATACAAGCGTAAAGAATATGATCTCACGAGTAGTTAAGTAATCTTCGACCAACGCGAAAGAAAAGAGCCAGGATGAAAGAAAGAAAGAAAAATTACTATTGGGACTCGCACCGGAAGATCACAAGCTAAACACAATCAGAGAAACATAACAAAACAAAAGATAAAGATCGCATAAACAACCTTCTGTCAATGAATGCCAAATATTCTATTCACTCTGTTTATCCCATAGAACTCATATTCTATACTCAATGCAGCTCATACCTTAGCTGCAATACTAATAATGGAGCAAGGTACCAAGTTAAAGCAACTTTTGTCTTACCAGGATCCAGGCACTATATTACTAGGAACAAAAGACTATGAAAGTGCATAATCCTATGCAGCTATATTAAGCACAAGAATCGGTGCTCCTCCGGGCTGGTTATCAAAATTTTAGACAAAAGCCGCTAGCAATAGTTAATTCTGTTTTGCAACAAAAGTGTTGCTTACTTCCTCTTACTTACTTAAATAAGAAAGAGATGGAGTAGAATTAGGGCTGATACAGTGCGATAAAGTTAAATCTATGTGTCCCGAGGCGAAAAAGGGAACGAAATTAACACCATAAGTTTACTACTAAAACCCACACCTTGTAATTAACAATCATACATTAGTGATCCTGCATTAAAAGCATAATATTCCCTTTTATTATTATCACCCCCAAAATCATAATAATACATTATCAGCCCCAAATATTTTGTTGTGGATGACAGCCATAAGGGCTCGCCTGGATGGGCAAATGAATTTGATTTGATTTTACAAAATCTCAAGTTTCGATTTCCAAAAATTTATCGATTAACAAACTCGATAGGTATTTCATAATATTTGACTGTTAAGAAGCAGATGACCACTTTATTTATATGGTGGCAAATTCAAATGTACACAACTTTGAATTAAGAATATTTTTTATTACAAACGAAAATTACTAGATATTTGCCCATAATTATACATATAATTTTGTATGAAAAATAACATCCGGCAAATATCCACCTTATCGCTAGTTTAAAATGCAATCGTTTTTTTTTTATATCTTGTTTTTCACTTAATTTTCGCACACTTTATTAAGTAATACACTGTCAGAGGCACAAGTATTCTGCTTTTAGTGTTCCAAATTGACTACGACACGTCCCTTTAGATAACTCCAGATTAAAAAGTCAGAACCTTTCGAATCTGGTGAATTAATATCAACATTTCTTGGAATTTATTATTTCGGAAACAAACAACACATTTATCTCAAAGTTTCGATTATGTTTCGTGCTGCATGGTTTCTGGCTCCGTCCTATTGGAGCCACATGTTTCCTAGGTCTAACTAATTGATTTGATGAAATAAAAAAACATAACTCGTTAAGGTGAAAGCTCCAGGGTAGCCCGCGAAATTCAAATCTTCTTACGTTTTTTGCAATTTGCAGGGCAGTATTAGGTTGTATGTTAAAAAATATGTATTTACAGATTTATAATCATTAAAGTCATCAATACAACTCTCTAAGACCAAGTAATTCTATTGAATGACTATTTCATGAAATATTAACACATTTCAGGATTATACAACTTAAGGAATTGTATTACTGATTCTAATGATTATAATTCTGTAAATACATATTTGTTATGCTCGCGAATCATACGTTAATTAACATACACCCAGACACTGAGCTGAAAATTGCAAAAATCGTAAGAAAATTTGAATTTCACGGGCTACCTTAGCGCTTCCCCCTTAATTGCGATTGGTAACAGCAGCACCTGTCCTGTAGTTTTCTCAAGGAAGAAATGTGCTATTACTCCACCTAACCAATCAGACAAAAAGAATTTAGGGTTCCTGCGTGGGTTTACAAAGGTTGCTCTTCTTCTCAAAAGTGATTTTTTTTTCTCTCTGTGATCACAGTGGGATTAGGCACTCAATACTGATTTGTTGAAAAAAACTGGGACGTTTGTCAATCCGTTTAGGAAATTTGGCACAAAATTAATGAAGATAATGCGGTAATCATGGTTTTATAATTGGTGCATAACGAATTTGTCACATTTTAACTAAATTAATAGTGGATATCAAAACATCGTAAAATTTGGCGCCAATTGAAAATGGTGGCCAAAAAATTGTATTCCAGTTGGCAAGCCTGTGCAAAGCTCCAAATTCATTGAAAAATCTCTCTTAATGTTATTCTTAAAATAAATCGATTTATCTATAATCTAAAGCTTAGATTACTTAAATACTTTGATGATATTGGCGAAAATATATGAGTGATATTTTTTTCCAACAAAAATCGATAAAACTCACAGGACTTGGAAATAATTGTCACATAATTGACAGTGTCACTGTAAATGTTTATTTTTGGACACAATTCGTCGAATATTTCGTAATATGAGCACTCTTAGTTCGTCTGACATTCTGCCAATTAGGACAACTCCTATGGACCGAAATATATCCGGATTTTAGCCATACTCAATAATTCAGAATAACCACCGTATTTATGATCATATTACCGCGAAGTGATAAGGGTTAAAATTAGATTATGTAATGAGGTTTCGGAATACATCGTTAGGTTAAGCAACACTATCCAAGGACGGTTATTTGAGCGGTGGTTGTTTACCAATGTTATTAAAGATGGGATATTACCTTGGGACGAAAATCCTTTTTGCTTTAGGGATCGTTTTTGGAAGCAGTTTTGGGGTGAGAATATTATTATTATTATGGTTTTTAAATTTAATTTTCTCAGGTTAGTACCTGGTATTTTCAGAATCTCACGGGTGTGAACCAAGGTGAGATTCTAGTTATTATTCTGAGAAGATAAATTGCTCTGTACTGTAGTGAAATTATTATCCAAGTCTAGTTGTAAAAATTTTCTTACTATGCGGCAAGTGTTTAATATGGCAGCTTTTTGTAGTGCTATATATGTGTATTTGGATATATTTATTATTATTAGGTCCTTTCGTGTTTTGTTTATCACTTTATATGTAGACTGTGTTTCATAGGACCAATAGTAAGCCGCGCTAACTCGTTGCATTTCTAACTTCGAATCCGGGGAAATAAAAAAAACCATTGTCAACTTAGTTGCCTATACTGCTTATAGTACATTATAATTTCAAAGAATCTTTGACTGAAACCAGAGGTTTCAACTTTTTGGCCAAAAATCTGGTTCTTGCTGAACTATGACTTTAAATTTATGAATTTAGACAAGCTTAAAACGTATGTGGCACTAGTTTGTGAGAGACTGGTGTCTGCACTAGGAGTACCTGTGTAGCAGATCACCAAACCAATCTTAGGCTTAACTTTTTTGTCTATTAGGCGTCCATAGCTTGGACGCCTAATAGAGAAGTATGGAAGTAAAAGACATGTTGCGCCGATCTCAAGTGAATTGGTATAAGAACAGTATGATGATGGTGAACTATGGACGCAAAACGTAGGATTAAATGTTTGCGTTAGGAAGCACTAACGAGATGTATAACTCACAGTGGCGCAGCTACAATTATCTTTAGAGGGAAGCCGAAGGAAAAAATATTTAGTCGTCATAAGCTCAGACAAAAAACTGTAGGTTCTTAATCTTATGATGTATTAAACTGGTATTAAATATAATTATGTAATGTGATGTGATACACAGTTACACACACAGGTGTACCATATTATTTGGCAATAGTAGACATTAAGAAGAGTGGTTGTTCCGAAGGGAAGCCGATAGGAATCGGGTTATATGAAGGCTGCGCCCGTGATAACTTAGCATAAGCATAATCAGCCTATAATATTCCCACTGCAGGGACACAGGCCTTCTCTATATGAAAGGGAGTGGGCGGTAATCCCCCACGCGGGCCCAGTACGGGATGGTGGATGTCACATGTTTTCGAATTTCTGGTTCTAGGACATACCGGTTTCCTCATGATGTTTTCCTTCACCGTTTTGAGAGCAGTGGTGATGAAATTATTTATACAAAGTAAAGCGCCTGTCTGGGTTCGAACCTACGACCTACAACTCGTAAGTCGCGGCCGGCACCACTTGGCCACCATGTATAATTTACATTATGTAAAACAACATAACTATGTATGTTGGACATTTGCATGAGATGAAAGTCCTCAGGCGCAGCATGCATGATAAATAAATATTGAAGCACGCCGTTGTAGGCCAAGTCTTATATAAGATCCTAACTGCAGTCGTACGTAACACGCTGGAACGGGTAATGAGGATTAAACTGAATAATAAGTTAACCGCGGATATGAGTTAACCGCGGCTGGAATTAATTACGGCTGTTACTTTATTAAACGGTGAGATAACTTTGTTATGAGCATGTATTAACTTTATTTTAGAGTTATTTTTATTTAAGACATACAGAATGTCCCAGACCGAGTGGTCCAAAGGCAAATGGGGTAAAGCGGAGGCGGCCACCTATCATTTAAAAAATATTCTCAACATTTCAGAACATTTCGCTAATTTAATCATTTAAAAGAAATGGACGTAGTGAGGTCAAATCTGGCTGGAAGATGCCTTGATAGTGTAGGTTATGGTACGGATTATGTTCCTATTTACGTTCAGTGTGGTTCTGCAATGCTTCAGATTTTATTTTTACTTGTCTTTTCTAACTTTTTATTAAACTTTAGCGAAACTTTCTACACCAGATACAAAAAAAATGGGAATATCTCAACTTGAAAATTTTTAAATGATAGGTGGCCGCCTCCGCTTTACCCCATTTGCCTTTGGACCACTCGGTCTGAGACACCCTGTATACAGCTTGTATCAGAATTGTGTGGACATAATTATTGGTGTGGTACATGCCATCAAACTGAACATCTTTCTCCATGAGACCAACATCGTAATCGTGAAAAAATAATCAGCTGTTCCATACAAAACTTCAATACGTAATCATTTTGTGCTCAGTAGGTCTTTTCTTGGAAGGCTCCATTATTTTGCGGGGCAAATAATATACTCATTATAAAAGCTTTGTGCTTTATCCACCACCGCCAAGCCGATATTAAAGCATATTTTTTTCCTACAAACGCGCTAAATTGAACTCGAATTTTCTTTGCAAAGAAAAATCCCTTACGAAGGTACCTACTTTTTAAGATGTTTTTAATTATCCTACCGTCGAACACTCAAACGCTACTTGAGGATCTGACATTCTTAAGTTTTTCTGTTACAAAACTCCATAAGTGACAGACACACTTAATGTCACAGTCACATTTAATTTATTTTAATTATTTATTTAGTTTTTTTTTTGGTACTTAAATACATTAAACGATCTCCTTATTACTAACATAGTTTTAAGATAATGTTGTGCTAACAAAATATGGACATTTAATAGTCTGATTTTTTTTTAAATAGCAACTGAAATTGAGTTGCGTTTGAGTATTTGAACATAAAGCTTAGAACTCAAATATTTCTAAGATTCTTTGTAAGACGACAGCCTCAACATGACGGTCCAACATCAACCATAGTCCAGAAAGCAAATTACTGCAGGACCACGGCATAGAAACAAGCCAATGAGGAAAATACTGATACAATACAACAGACAACCATATTGGATTTCTTGTTTATGGAACAATTTATTATTTAACGTTATCCTTCTTTGTAATTGTTAGTAATTATGTTTTTAACGAGTTTTTAATACGCTCAGCAGTGCTGATAAAGAATTTAATGAAAATGCATTGATATTAACAATTATGATATGTAGGTATTAAAAAAAGACGAGTATCATCCTTTTTTTGAGATCCACGCTTGTTTTAAAGATAGCTACTATAGATAGTAGGTACATTAAACGAAATATGTATATTAAAAGTTAACCAAGAGAAGAGAGGTTAACTTTTAAGTCTAAAACTTGCAAGATTTGTTATATTTGCCTACATTGCTGAAATTATAATATTGTTCTTCTTAATTTAGAATCTAGAATCAAATAGTAATTTACGGCATAAAACAACAATCTCTAGCCCTCATTTATCAGCCCGTTATGTACCTATGACCAATGGCTAAGATAAAAGAATTTTCTTAAATAAACTGCCATTCAATGCGAGTCATACCGTCATACGCGCACTCAGTGCACTCACACGAACTCAAGTAGATACTTACATACATGGATACCAACTAACACCGATGACCCGATGACTAATCATTGAAACAATAACTTGCGACAAGGCCTATTAGTTTTTGTCTTCAAGGATATCTCACTATGCAATTTAATTCATTGACGTGTTAAAATGTCTTTGTATTTCAACATATAGTTGTTTGGCTACGATGTAAGTACTTAGTGAAATAAAGTACTTAGTAAAGTACATAAGGTCGCATCAGCTGTTTCTTGTTATCGTGACAAGAGATATAAAAAATAATACTAACGTTTAATTTTTACATTTAACCAACAAATCATCGAGGTAAATGCCTACAATCAAGATTGTCTGTAAAACAGATTGGTCGATCCACATTATGATTAAACCTATTTAGATAGTTAAGTTTAGTTTGTTACCCAAATAGCAGATGATCAGACTGACAACACTATTCTAAATTGAGACATCCTGTAGATATCTACATGCAATTTTTATTTGTAAAAACGCCGAAGTTGAATCCATTAACAATTCGAAACATCGTAAACAATTGCAAAACATTTAAACTGGCTACAGTAAAAAAAAAACCTGAAATATCAAACATAACTGGTTATATGTTATTTTGAAACCTTCGAAGTGACCCATTTACCTTCTGACCCTCGACTGCGTGTCATGAAAGGAAGTAACTAGTACACATTCCCCTGTTACTTGCAAAAAACTGCAAACCGAAATAACATTTGAATGTATAATTTTAAAGAGATTTTTAATAAGTTTAAAGCAATAAATGAGGAAGTCTCAAGTTAAGTCCCTAGTGAGTTATCGCCTCTAATCCCTCACACCCACTCAAAATTAATTAACTGAATTTATCATTTTAGGCAGTTATACAGATCTAAATCCAAATATGAATTAAAGTATTACACAACTCAAATAAAATCGAGTGTGACATATTTATTCCTGGTTCAAACAGAGAAAATAAATTTTAATTGAACAACAAACTTCCTTTCATTTTAAAAATTGTTTCGCATTTCGAGTGCTTCCATTTTAAAACAAAATTCATTACTTAATTTTTTGACCCACTTATCTGTGTTTGTATCGAGTCAAAACAAATAAGCGTAATATAGGTAATAGTAATGAATGAATTAACATTAATTTATAGCAACGATCGCGGTAGCCAATCACGCGTTTTATTTACAAATAAATAAAGGTGCTTTTATTTTTGTCATGTGGGTATTCCGGACACAATTTTCAAAAGGACCAATCGTTAAGGCCCTGGCAGTTAGGGGCGCAAATTATTGAGATAGGGGCAGCCCCCTTTATATGTCGGATATGGACTGAAAGTGACACGTGTGCCTACTTTTACGAGGTCACTTAAAGCTTCAAACTTCACTTAAAGTTGCACATTTCATCGAAACACGTTAGACCACAATTGAGTGGTGAACTGGTGACAGGTCGTCAGACTATCGCCCACAACCAACCACAACAATAACCAGTTTCATTTAAATCTTACAACTTACAAATCACAAGCAGTGTGATGTTTTTCTTTAATTCCGTACAAAGAAGTATACACAAGTATGAAGTACCCAATGAACGTTGACGATCACATACAAAACGTTAAGTAACATAAACACACACATATAAACGGTTCACAATTTGAACACACGTCACAGAACAGTTCGTGTTTGGTGTGATATTGTTGACACTCGGGACAGCCGGAACGCGTGGCGTCTCGGCTAAGGCGGGGAGCGGACTGGCGGTTAGCGAGCCTGCTCCGCCGGTCGCCCTAGGAACCGAGCTTAGTAAGAGCTCTGTTTTGATAGTGAGCACTGAAGGTGGCAATGTTATTGTTATGATTTCAATGGGTCAGTTAGTAGACTGTATGTACATCTAATTGAGAAAAAATGAAAACAAAACAGATCAAGTTGATGCTTTTTTTACTCTCATGTGCATGCGTGCATTGAGAAGCCTCTGCTAGAGATGCAATCTGTGACTTTCGTGAATGTCAAGAAGACTTTACCCAAAGGGAACATCATGCAAACGAAAAAATAACCTCTCCTAATCATAAATACAATCCGGCCTCTTTCAAGGCTTTAAAAAATCACAGCAAGGCTAAGTTGCAACATCTAGAAGTTAATATTTTAATAACACTACCTCTGTATTACAATCTGCTTTCTAAACACAGAGCTCCGAGTAATGTTATAATAACATTACCCCGTGGTTCAACAGAGTAATATACTTAGGATAAATCTGAATAAAACAACAGTGAAAGTGGAATATCAATGCGCCACACCGCATTTTATCTCTTATCCTTTGCTACACAGAAGGCTTGAAAGGATTGTTAACAAATCTCATAGCATTGACTTGTGGCTACTTCATTCGTTTCATTTACTAACAATCGTTTTTAATATACTATATCTTTATTGCTGCAGGGTATTCATATGTTAGTTTATTTTTATTGGAAAAGCATTCAATGATACTGCATCTGAGAATGCGAACGTGTTTACGTTGTATATTTCTATCGATGTCAACATAAGACCGTATAATATGATAATATTGATATTTATCATGTAGTCTAGCTGAGAATAGATCTCATAACGGGTCAAATGTATAAAATAGTCATCGTCGTACATACGTGTCAACTGTCTGATGAAAAATATATTCGCAGGCTAATAACTAAACGGCTTGGTTACAAATAACAAGAGTGCGGATTAAAGGACCACGAAAATCTTGATCCTTTATCCAGGTCCGCGTTGCTAGGTTAAAAAAGGTTTTTAAAGAGAAAAGCTTGCCTTCGCAGGTTCAACAAAAAACTAAATTAAGGTACAAATTACATTAGCATTATTCAGAAACACGTTTTGCGAATACTAAACCTAATATTTTCATATTTAGGTCACGATAGCGAGCATATTTCATAGAATAGGTAACACGGAATAATTAACAAGTCTCGAGCATAATAAACATAAATGTAGTTATTTAACATCAGACATTAATAAATAAATTATAATTGGTTTATTAAACAGAAATACTTAGAACGTCGCAAAGGTAGAGGGACAAAGCGACTTAACGTGATCAAAATATGAAACGGCCTTATTTATTATTATTGTTTTATGTTGTAAATGGTTTTTTTTCCAATATAAGATTTTACTTGGAATTTCCCTTTTTGTAAAATGGTTATCTTTTTTACTGGGAATGTGCTGCCATTCTGTTCTGTCATTAAGCCAACATAATGGTTTTATAAAATACGCAATAGCAGAGGATAAACTTGTAAAACTTAAAAAAAAAAAAACAATAAATCAACAGAACTAAATAAAGTCAAGTGCCGCGTCCAAGATTTCTAAGCTCGTTGTAAATGAATTTTTATTTCATAACGTTGAATGTAACCTGTTGTATTGCTTCAATCTCGTAAACGCTATGTAGTTGCACATTAACCGATTTTTTGTATCGAATACTAATGTTTTGATTCACTACACCTGCTTGATTTTGATTCAATATAAAGTCAAAGTTCTATGTATATGGGTAGAAAGAGGGTGACCACCGAGATGACGACTAATAGAGAAGTGTGGAAGAAAAGATATGTTGCTCGCACCGCAAATAAAATGGGAAAATATTATGACAAAGTCACAGTTGCTAAATATAAATAGGGCGGGTCACGCTAGTCGCTTGCATAGTGACCGCCGGGCAACAGTCTCCACACGGCGGGTGCTTGAGGATGGACGGCGCCGCAGAGGCCGGCCCAAGAAGAAGTGGTGAGACAACCTAGATGCTTACCGCAAGGGTTGGATCGAGGTGGCTCCTGAAAAAGGATGCTTGGAAGAGTACGGGGGAGACATATGCTCAGCACTGGGAAAGTGTAAGCTAACATAACATAATTATGAACAACTTTTACTATGGGACCAAACCTGAAATCGCAACAAAAAGAAATCAGCTGTTGTAGGGAACAGCTGATTTTTTTTCGCGATTTCAGGGTTGATTCCATAGTCAAAGTTGTTCATAATGATGAGTGCAATAGCCCCTTAAAAGGTTGTGCGGTAATTCCGCGACATATTGTAGGTATGTTATATCCCAACTCGTGCTTCTCCTTTTAACTAAAGAGTTTATATAAAAAAGCTCTAAGTTTGGCGTCAGATCAAAATACGGACGACTTCACCTGCAGCTGGGATAAACGAGTTTTTTTTAAATTATTTCTAAGACGATGAACATGACAAACTAAGTTAAGCACCTCTAGTATAAAATTAGAGATTTCTTGTCGGACGGATAAAGAATGTCCAGTTTTTGACGTTTAAAAAACGTTGTACGTACTTACTTAGGTATTTTAAAGTGGAGTTTAAGTTATTTCAACACTTAATTAGTGAAGGACTGGCTCAAAAAACTAACAAAAAATGTAAGTGATAAAACGTAGGAATTACTCTAAAAACCTTTTAATTTTGGTAGAGCGTTAATCTCACCGCTTTCATTTGGAGATGAATACGGCGCAGTAGATTAAAGACCTCATAAGATGGAGGGAAGTACGTAAGTTCCTACGTTCAAATCATAAATTGGAAGTCATTTACAAGTTTAAAACACAGTAGGCAGAAGTATCAAGAAAACGTAATAATAAGCGACATCTCTGTCGGCTTTATTATTTAGTATTCATTGTATAAACGTGGTACCTATAAATATGGCGGTCCTTTTGCCAGCAGGTATTCTAAACAAAATTAACATAACATAGGCCGTAACGGTACTAATTAACATTCTTGAGAAATTAATCGCCTTACTTAATGATGTTCTTTGCGAAATGTCCACAACGACTTTGAGACTGTCGAGTAGAATTATCAAGTCAAGTCTGATGTTTTAGAGAACTAAAAACTGGAACTTCAAAAATATGTATCTTCAATCTCGCTGTATGAGAAGAGGCCCTGCAGTGGGAAAGTAACAGGCTGAAAAAAAATCAGGCCAGTTACATCTCAAAGATCAGGTCGAGAAGTATGTGATCATCATCAATCCAATGATTGCCCAGAAGATGCATTCTGAGGTTTCCGAAATTAAATCGCCGTGTGCTATAAAAATACTGACCGTAAGTACTTTTCCTCGAATATTATTCTGTGCTACGTTACTTTGTATAATATAAATCTAGTACCTTTGGCAAAAATAACAGTTGAAAATAAGTAAAAATTTCGAAGATCCAAAACGTTGTCATACAAGCGCCATAATAAATTTTGAACAACTTTCTCTTTTCCAAGTCATTACATAACCGCCTGCAGGCTGACGACCGCAGCTAAATAAGGGCTCAAGTGCCAAAACAATGCACTAACGAACAGGGTCAAAAGCATGGCCTTATTGTCTATCTAAAGATTTGATTGATTACTACAGGTCTTAAGTTCAACTGTCTTACAGTAAGTAAATCTTAGGTATTCAAAAGATTCTGTCGGGGGCGCAAAGCATGTGAAATCCTTTAATCCCGAGTCCGGTTTTAGCCGGTAGGAGTCCGACTACGGCCTGGTTCCTAAAAACAAAAACGAATCGTTATGCTTACATTAGCATTTTTTATTGCCAAACTGGGCATATAAATAGATTCGTAAGCTAATTTTACCTGTGATAGCTATGTACTACCATATGGGAGGGTCTACTATGCAAAGCTATGAGGTTTTTGCTTCATTGTTGGTAAAGACACAAGTCTTAATTTTAAGCAATAACGTACCGTAAATTATAGAATCGGCAATTAATTCCCAAGTCCTTTCCAGACGGAGGGTATCCATAAGGAAATCCCTAAGAACAAAAAAGGTTTCGATTGGAAAGCGTTGCTTCCATTTTCCATTGGCCGTAAGGATAAAAAAATCAGTCAGCATCAATATATTTTTTAACCTTGTTACACGAATATGATATCTACAGAAAATAACAGGATATCCTGCTCCCAAGGGTGTCTAAAACTTGACGTTGAGACGATAAATGAGACAGATATTCCACTATTTGGATAAATAAATAAATAAATCTGTAAATAGTCTGCCTCGTTGGTCTAGTGGTCGCAAGCGCTACTGCTGAGCATGTGGTCCTGGGTTCGATTCCCAGGTCAGGCAAAGTGTTATTGGGTGTTCCTATCAGAAATTACCCAGTAGCAGCCCAGAATCTGGATTTGTGCCCAGTTTATGGCAGTAGGCTCGCCCCCTATTACATGGGACTTAAACATAACTGGCGAAATGTGGGTGTACTATAGGTACACCTCTGCCTAAACCTTCGGGGATTACAGTCGTGATGTTAACTAAATAAATAACAGGAAATTGGTTTTTTATCATTAGGGCAGGATACTCGTTTACGAATAGGTATTTTTATCTACTACTAGCTAACCCGATAGACATGTCCAAACAACAATTCATACAAAATTGCTATAGAAAAAAAGACGTTCCGTTTTTCCCGAATTTGAAAATTTTCCGGGCAACTTTTCCAATTTTTCTTTCCATAAAGTCCTAATTCGGACTCTATAGCCTAATCGGTCCGCCCGTTCTCAACTGATGCGCGTACCAACGAACGTCATTTCATTTTTATTTAAGTAATTTACAAGTTAGTTTCATAGCCGCAGTGTCCATGGCTGCAGAAAAATTTTTCCGAAAAGCTTTTTGGGCAATTTTCTCGTTGACAACGATGTGGATGACTTTTTTTTATCTGTAGCGTATTAAAAAAGGTTGTCTTTAAAAGATCGCTCTTAGCGATAAGACCGCCCATTGTGTCACCCCTTGTAAAATTTCTACTTTTATATTTGTAATAATATTTATGGTGTACATAATAAAGAACATCTAGTAGTAATCTATATCCGTCTATCTAGCGTATACAAATCATGTTTGTTTGGTAAATACTAAAATAAGTAAACATTTTCCACGAAAATTAATAATGGCATAAGTATGTGTTTGCGTTCTTTTACGTAAGTAAGTACTTTATAGGAAATTTAATTATTTACACCGTGCCATGACAACACGGATTTTCTTTCGTATTTTTATAATAATTATATATTCATGCCACGTTTATATGACTTTAATTAACATATCACATCCCCTTTGTTGTTTTAAAGCATAAATAAATTAACCCCAAGTACTTCGTACGAGACGGTTTACCATACTTTTGATGTTGAATTGAATGAATTAATCTGTGTTACTTTCATATGAATAAGGAGAAATTTTAATTTTCTGTCTGGAACTGTGGTGCTTTTCTGTAAAGATCCCACCGTGAAAATTTAGGTGAAGTGAGCGGGATGTTAACTGTCATCCCACCTTACTCTACTAGGGATTGGGCTCACTTCAAACTCACTTTACCTAAGTGCTCACGGTGTGATGTTTACAGAATAGATCGGCTGAACCATGGAAAAAAGATAGAGCATTATTTTTAAAGGAGTACCATAAAAAATCCACAAGATGGAGTTGTATACTTAAATAGAACATTATAACTTAATATTGTAGAGCGACGCTGTCATAAAATTATGAAATCTCCGAAAAAAAAAGCATTATGCAGTCTGATTTTAAAGTTCTTTTGCAAAAACAGTTTTTTTTCTGAAACGTTCAGAAAACTAGCAGAATCACAAAAAAAAAAAATACTCCAGTTTATTTTAACCCTCACAGTTCGCCGGCAAATGTTGGAAAACTTTGATGTGACAATTTTAGCCGACACAGTTTTAAACTTATCTTTATAAAGAGCCGCCACGGAAAACATTTCAATAAAAATATTAAAAAGACAACATTTTGAGTCGACGGCATCATTAAAAAAAACTAGTTTGCAAATTGCGTCAGAGTTATTATACCATAATGTAATAGGTTTTATGAAAGCTGCTTTAAAGAGAAATATGGTCTCTTCTTTACTGCTTCATTGGTCTAGTGAGTGGTTTCAAGCATACTGCTTGGTTCGGTCTTTGGGTCAGACAAAATGTAAATGTAAACTCAGTCGCAGCACGAAGGCCTGGATTCGTTTCCGGTTAGTGGCAATGAAAGGCTACAGACATGATCTTAGATTATTAATTCATCCTCACTCATTTCAATTTGTTATCTAGCCCGACGGTGGTTTTACATTCGTTAAAAATGAAAATATATTGATTTATTAACTTGGTACACTAACAGCATTGGTTTTCCGGGAAGAAAATACCCAATAAACTTTCCACTTTTCCAAATACCTACCAAGCTGCCGTTTATTACTATATATATCTCTATGTACCACCCAATTCCAGTGTCCGTCCAGAATAATATAAATCGAATAGAAAAATACACAATTGTTTTGGAAAATCGTTTAGAAGTTGGATTGCTAAAAAAACAAGTGACAGTCGCTTAAAAACACTTCCAAGCACTTCCGACGGATGGACACACAAAGGGAAAGTTATTTCTGTTACGTAATTCGTTTTTTTTTCCAATTTTATTCCAAAACAAGAATGGAAAACTTTTCCTGAAATCCGGTTAATGTGGCTAGTTTAAATATTAATGGTTGCGTTTGAGTGCTGGTTTTTTTAATGTCCGATGTACTGACCAACCCTAATTCAAAATTTACATAACATAACATCACGCCTTGTTTCCCCGAAGGGTTGGGCAGAGGTTAATCTACAGTTCACCCACATTTCGCCAGTTATGTTTATGTCCCATGTAATAGGGGGCAAGCCTATTGTCATCAACCCGGCACAAATCCAGCCTCCGGGCTATTACTAAGAAATTCCAGTTGGAAAAACCCAAAAGCACTGCCCGACCTGGGAATCGAACCCATGACCTCATGCTCAGCAGTAACGGTTGCGACCACTAGACCAAAGAGGCAGTCAAAATTTAGTGCTAGAAACGAATTCAAAGGCAACTCGGAACCACTAAAATTGATCTAAAACAAGGTTCTAGAAATAAACTCAACAAAACTAACAAAACTGCCACTCACCACAGTTTACAGTTTTAAGTTGAACTTTTAGCAAATTAATCATACGTGACATCTAGTTAGAGTTCAAACTCTCACTGTAATAAGGAAGTAAACTAACACCAGCCAAAAGTTACCAACTTTTAGTCCAGGATTCAGAACTGATACTGTACCAAACCTCGGTCAGAGTTCAGTTAAACCAACCCTCATTTGGAGTCTGAATCTCATTTTCTCTTCACGAATGGTGGCGATATCTAAATGTAGGTATATATTTGGCCTCGTCTGACGCACCCAAGGTAGTCAGCCCCGCTATCAACTTTTGCCTAATATTTTACCGGTTCGATTCCCGGGTCGGGCAGTGTTATTTGGTTTTTCCATCTAGAATTTCTCAGTAGCAGCCCGGAATCTGGATTTGTGCCCGGTTTATGGCAGTAGGCTCGCCCCCTATTACATGGGACTTAAACATAACTGGCAAAATGTGGGTGTACTATAGGTACACCTCTGCCCAACCCATCTGAGAAACAAGGCGTGATGTTACGTTATGTTATTCGTACCGATAGGAGAAAAGGAGAATATTTCATTAAGTTGCTTTCTAACCCGTTCCATATTGTCACTGGTTCTGAAAGTAGAATTATTTTTCTCTTTATGTGTTCTACCTTTACAAGCCATACACCCGACGGGATATCCCATCGGTAACAATGACGAACTTCCATACAAACTTTAATCCCCTATTTAACCCTTTAGGGGGTAAATTTTCCAAAATTCTTCCTTATTGCAGTGAGCACTAAGGAATACTTTATAAGAAACTCTTGTGCAAAATTTCATGCTTCTAGACCCAGTGGTTTAGGGTGTGCGTTATCTGTCAGGATTTTTAATAAGTATGTAGATTTCTGCATTACCAACGATGCAGCTAAAATCTATGAAGAATCTATTTTAGTAGGTATGGCAAATGGAATATTTATAAATTAATTACAGACAATATAGTAGCCTTGAATATTAAATGATACCAACATGAAATAGCTTGTGGTTTTCGAATTCTTAGAATACTCTATGTTAGTTTACTGTTAAACATCGCAAATAGGTGAATAGTGATTATTTACGGCAATAAATGATAAATTATTTTATTTCTGTAAGTATGTTTATACAAACACTTACACGTCAAACATTTTTTTTTTAACTAGATGAGGCCGGCGTTTCCTATCTGACTACTCTGAGAAGAAAGGCCGAAACAAACTCAGAGGTCACAGTCTCTTTTAAAGTCCAGACATAATCTTGGTCAGATCATGTGAAGACCATGTAGGTTGGTGTCTGAAATGGACTTTTGAGGAAAGAACCACACAGATTGAGTGGACCTGTCCAGTCAGTGCAAGCAATCTTTTAAAACAGAACAGAACGTGTAGATTTTATAGGTCTGGTAAATCTCAACTCCGATGGATTCTTGGTTGAGTTTTAGGAACGAAGCTTACTGAATTTCAGTCACCGTTTGTGTCAACTATTTGACCATAATTTAAGGATTCTATTACCTACGAACAGCAGAAATTATTGTGGGTAACATAATGTTATTATTTCGTCCATTTTATAAAATAAGAAAGCTCCATATAACAAAAAACAGGAAGGGACCATATTGTAACGGTGTCAAACAATGCGCCTACACATGTCACACGGTGGTCAACCGAGACTGATCATACATGGGATGTGGTTTTTACTGCTATGATGACGATATATTACTAACTTTATATTGTTTGTTTTATGGGTACCTAATATGTACATACTTATCTATTCAATGTAAGCATGTAAAAGGATGAAACCACGGAATAGGTACCTACCTAAATCATTGAATAAAGCACTGACAAGAATTGGTTTTCCTTCCTCTTATATTGTTAATGATAATGTTAGTTTTACGGTTTTCTTCGTCCATGTTTCCTTTTGATTTACCATACTTTGGATTTAAATATCACACCATTCGATTGTGGACATCATTGGCCTGGAGAAGCATCAGGATGCAATCAAACAATGAAGAATTAGCTTGTCTACACTTTGGTTTTTGCTGTCTCAGTCCACAAAGACCTATTTACTTTGAATTTGTCGATATGACGAAACCTGTATTATCTTCTTCATTAACACTGACCGAAATAGACTAATATTACGTTCCAAAACGTCTATCTCTGAAAAATGGTGAAAATCACGTAGAAATAAACGGCTTGACAGAGCCAACAACAAGCCCTCAATCAAAGCCTGCTTTCACTGTCTCCTTCATCAATCAAATTAACCACAAAAGTTGCCACTAACCTGATATTTCTTGATGGAGTCCATCTGCTCCTTGCTAACATTGTCGTGCGCAGGTGGCCGCGGCGGCGCGTCCCGCGCCGTGTCGCGCGGGGGCACCGCCGGCGCCGTCGTCTTCGCTGTGCCGTTCACCTGCTGCAGAGATGAGCAGGGTTAGTGCGGTGAAGTGGTGGAGTAGGGTTGCAGGTGGAAGAAAGACATAATCGGATGGCAGAGATAGAGTTGAAAAGGATGCTCATTAAGTGCGGATTTCACCAATGAAACTGAACGCGATCAGCACTTCTAAACCGCGTTCAAAAGCTATCAGTGTCAATATTCGACAACAATTTTGACACTGACAACTCTTGAACGCGGTTTAGATGTGCTGATCGCGTTCAGTTTCATTGGTGAAATTCGATCTAAGTGATAAAAAGACAATTTTTAATGGGTTCTATACACTTATGTACCTGTTCGATAACACAATACATCGACGGATTTTGGTGTAGTTCAATTTACTGTTTTAAAAAGTGGGTGCCTTGCCCATAAAGTTGGGCCAACATCAGTTTAATGTAGAGGACCCATAGCAAAATGTTTGAAAACCCACTTTTCTCCAGTGAAGTTGATTGTTGCTCTGGGTATCGAACCCAGATTACTTTGTGGGTCAGAAATAATCAGTGAGATATTTTCACGGTCATTATTTTAGAGTACAGTAATTTCATACCAGCAATTTAAAAAGAGAAATTAGTCGGAAGACAGTATTTTACAAGCCGTACAAATAAAATGAAATTTCTGATATCGTATCAAACATATTATTATAGAAATAGTGACAACTATTTATTTCCAGACTTGAGTTCTAGATTTGAGAAAACCAGCTATTACTTATTAGAAATCCATATTTCTTTTAAAACACCAAAACTAGAGCCAAGGACTCAAATCTGGACAATAATACACATTGCCTTATAATTCTCACATAACAAAATATGATCCCGGTTTATACACATGCTTTACCCATTTATTTTTAACTAAGTCTAAGTTCAGATGTTTGAACAAAACATTCTTCATTGACCATTAAAAACAAAGAAGGATAAATGATTTTGTAACAGAAACACGTGGACATAGTATAGTAGACCAGTTAGCTCGAATACTATTCTCATCATAACAATCCCACTACTGGGACTCCGGCCTCCTCTCTGTGAGGGAGTAGGCCGTAATCCACTGCACGTGCATTGATTACACACAATTTTTAACCCCCGACGGAAACAAAGGAGTGTTATAAGTTTAACGTGTGTATCTGTCTGTGGCATCGTAGCTCCCAAACTTCTGAACCGATTAAGATTTTTTTTATTTTGTTTAAAAGGTGACTTGATCGAGAGTGTTCTTGCTATGAATCAAGAAAATCTATTCAGCCGTTTGAAGATTATCAGCTCTTTTCTAACTGATGAATGGATGTGAGCATCTTCGACAGGTCTGATCGAGTCGAAATTTGGTGTTCTGTTACTTCAATGATATTAGAATAACATAGTAACCTTGAACTGATGCTGCAACATTATCTGGAATTTGCAGGATACCCAACTTCCCTCACCAACTTAGATCAGAGGTATCGTATTTGGGCTCATTGGAATGGTCTCAATGAATAGGTTATAGATAAATGTGTGTTGGGATTTTTTTAAATTTAAAAAAAAATTATATTATGTTTCGTGAAACTGTTAATGAAAATGGAGCGGAACCATCGTTCACCATCTGAACCTATTCTTAAGCGTCAAAATGCAAGCCAACCTTTTCCCAGTTTAAAGACAATATCAGACATGTATTTTGATCTAAATATTTAGCCTAGAGATACATATTCTTGACATTTTGGATACGGAAGTATACAAGGCTGATCCTAAAAAAAAGAACAACAATTTAAAAAAAAAGTTAAGTAATCTGCTTTGTATACTCCTGTGGCTAGTTCATGATAATTTATGGCTCAAGTTCTAATATAATTTGTTATATTGCATCCACTTAGAACAGTAAATCATTAAACTTATCCAAGTTTTCAAATATTTCGTTTAAAAGAGACATTTGTACTAATAAGAAAAACTTTTCGACTCCTTTTTGAGATAAACTTTATGAAATGTTTTGGGTAGGTGCGCAGTTGTTTTATTTGCCAGAAGGAACATAAATACAAAGTGACATTTTAAAAAAAATTAACGTCAACAATTAAGAAATATCCTTGCATAGTTAAGGTGAAAGCGCCAGGTAGCCCGGGAAATTCAAATTTTCTTACATTTTTTGCAATTTGCAAGTCAGTATTAGGTTGTATGTTGATCAAAATATGATTCGCGACCGTATAAAAGTATGTATTTACATAATAATAATAATTAAAATCATCAATACAACTCTTCTATTGAATGATTATTTCATGAAATCTTGACAATTAGGATTATACAAACTTATGGAGTTGTATTACTGATTTTGATGATTATAATTCTGTAAATGCATATTTGTTACGGTCGCGTATATACTTGTATCAACATACAACTTAATACTTATTTGCAAATTGCAAAAAAACATAAGAAAGTTTGAATTTCGCGGGCTACCTGGAGCTTCCCCCTTAATGCAAACTGAACCAAAGAAACTGAAAGATTTAATTAGAAATTGAACCATCAAATACATTTATAAATTAACAATCAAGACAATAAATACATATAAAACAATATATATTTTTATATTCAAAATTTCAATATAACCCCGATACAACATGCAAATATCAGAAAGTGTACTAAGGTATATAATTATTACTAAATAGATTAGCCACCTGAAAAAGAAAAGAGTATAATTATGTTAAGACACATGTTACAATTAATAATGTAAAAAGATTTTTTACATTACGGAATTGTTGTAAAATAGGTAAATGCAACAAGAATATCATTTAATGTAGCTACAACGCGATACAGAAAAGTAATTTTTAAAAACGCTTTCAATATTCAATTAAATGATCCTTTGGTTTATATCAGTAAAAATAATAATAATTAATAACTCGTAAATATGTATGAGGTGTATCCATTCATACACGAAATCTCTTAAGGGGCCATTGTACTCATCAATATGAACAACTTTTACTATGGGACCAACTCTGATATCGCGAAATAAAAATCAGCTGGTTCACATTTTGACGAGATAAGCGAACATAAATGTACGGAACAGATGATTTTTTTTCGCGATTTCAGCGTTGGTCCCATATAGTAAAAGTTGTTCATATTGATGAGTACAATGACCCCTTAATAGATTTCGTGTATGAATAGATACCCCTTATATGTATAGACCACTTTAACAAAATATCCAGAGTTAAAAATATATATTTCATATTATTCGAACCTTATACTTACTATTATTATGTTAGAAAATATATATACCTAAGCTCTGTAAGAAGTAAATTGTTGGCGTACCTATATATTTCAAAGTATTAGGCGACCCTTTGGACGGGATAAAACCTATCTACGCAGATTATGTGAAATTGAGGACACTTACCTACTATTTAGATAAGTATGACATTATTTCTCGGTAGATCCATTATATTGACAGACAGGAAAATATCTACAGTGGATTTCATTTATTACGACCTTGGTTGTAGCGACCATTTACCTATAGCGACGTTAAATCTAAGTCCCTTGAATTTAAAGCATACTTTAGTACAAAATTCATGTGGCTATAGCGACTTTGGATGTAACGCCGAGTTCGGGTGTAGCGACTGTTTTTAATGAATCATTTGTAACAAATTCCTAGAAATCCCATGCAGATATTGCGACCGGAGTCGGCCGCCAAAGACACAAAGATTTTTTTCTTTCACAAACATTTCTTATCTTTTGTTTACATCCATTGCACACAGATGGTCAGCAAGTGTGGAGACCTTTACCTTTTGTTTATAGATATCAACTAAGTAGGTAGGGGAAGCGTGTACGTTTCGGAGCTTTTATGGTTCAGTTACAAAGTGATATTCTGAGTAGCAACTGGGTTTAGTAAACTTTTGAATAAGTATGGCTGCTAGACGCACATTCACTGTTAAAGAAAAGGCGGAAATCATTTCAAAATTGAAAAACGGTGAAAACAATGCTGATTTGTGCAAAGAGTACAAAGTTTCCCATTCAACAGTATCTACGATGTGGAAAAACCGTGATAAAATATTAGAATGCTTTGAATCCAAATCCTTAAAAATTAAGAAAAACCGCAAACCGACGCATCAAGATATCGAAAATGCCCTTCTAATGTGGTTCAAAGCCCAAAGAAGCCAAAACGTACCTTTGAGCGGTCGTCTGCTGCAAGAAAAGGCTAATCAATTTGGCAGACTGTTTGGAAAAATGGATTTTGAGTGTTCGGAAAGCTGGATATACCGATTTCGTCAACGACACGATATTGTAGTAGGCAAAGTTTGTGGAGAAGCCGCTAGTGTATCGCAAAGTGACTGTGACAACTGGCTAAAAACAGTTTTCCCAAAATTGACTGAAGGTTATACTGATAGCCAAATATGGAACGCTGACGAGACAGGTTTGTTTTTTAAGTTAACTCCTGACAAAACCTTGAAATTTAAAGGGGAAAAGTGCGTTGGTGGAAAATTATCAAAAGATAGAATCACCGTGCTTGTTGCATCAAGTATGGCAGGGGAAAAAAGAAAATTATTGGTCATAGGCAAGGCAAAAAAACCCAGATGTTTCAAAAATGTTAAATCTTTGCCAGTTGATTACGAAGCAAACAAAAAGGCCTGGATGACTTCAGAGATTTTCGAAAAAGTTCTACGCAAATGGGACTCCCAGTTAAGAAATAACAAAAAGAAGATCATTTTATTTATTGACAATTGCCCAGCTCATCCTAAAATAGAGAATTTGACCAACATAAAACTGGCATTTTTACCACCAAACACTACATCAGTGATTCAACCGATTGATCAAGGGATAATTAAAACCCTCAAAAGTCATTATAGGACGATTTTAGTACAGAAAATGATGAACGACATTGAAAACTCGGCAGGCCCGTTTTCCGTTAATATTTTAGATGCCATTGAAATGGTAACTACGGCATGGGCTCGGGTGACTCCAGATACGATCAAAAAGTGTTTTCTACACGCTGGGTTCCGTAAATCTTCGGCTATCACAACAATTGACGACGACTCCGATGATGAATTGGACATACCATTGGCACAACTGACTACAGTATCATCAAGCGGAACAAATGTTGCGGACTGGGCAACATATGTTGATATTGACAGTCAACTTATCACTACTAGCGATTTGTCCGATAGTGAAATTGTTGAAACTGTTGTTCCATCACATACGACGCAAGATGAGGAAAATGAGGAGGAAGAAGAAGATTGCAAGGAAGGTGAGATTCCTACAACTAAGGATGTGTTAGGTGTTGTAACAAAGCTTAAAAGATACTGTTTATTTGGTGATGGAAAGGATATTATAGATATTGAAGAAGTAATGAAAATAGAATACACCCTACAGCGTACACTAGCACAAAAAAATAAATTGAAGCAAACTAATATTACACATTTTTTTAAATGTACCGGTGAATAACTATGTGTGCAAATATTTTCAATAATAAATGAATATAAACTACACATGTGTACGTGTCTGTATCTCTTTACCTTTGCCTGTAACGACTTCCGGATATAACGACGAAAATAGAGTGGTCCCTTCATTGTCGTTATACCCGAAATCCACTGTACTAATCATTTCTAATACCTAATTGTAATGGCAGAAGAAAAAACCAAACAAATCAAGGTACTCTAAAATATGTGCTGCGGCTGTACCTAAACTTTCACTATGTTTTTTCGAACAATTTTATTAAATTATTCTTTATTGCAATCCATAATGTACACATACAGGTAGTGAGAATTAATAATTATAGAAACAATTACGGATCCTGTCGGGCACAGCAAAATTTTAAAAGTAGAAGAGTGGAAGAGCGCTTTAATGATTTTCCTTTACTACGTATTTAAATTATTTCTTATCTATTTGTTTTCTACAACATTATTAATTATTATTATATTATCACTCATTTATTTATTCTCTGAATGTATTATGGTCAATTTATTTTTGTATTAAATTATATATTATTATTGCTCATTTAATTATTCGTTTAGATATTTTGTATTGTAATTAGTGTATTTAACAACTTTTAATAAACTATCAATAAAAGCTTACCGAAAATTCTAAGATTACACAGCACATTATTAATCCTTAAATAGCAACACTAGATCAAAATTAAATATTCTTTGAACCAATCAAAGCATATCCCGAAGAAACCGCCAAATGAAATTCAAAAATATTTTGAATTTTAACGGCCAAGTGTTCCAATTCAACATGGTTGAATATTCCGCAGACAGCAGAGCGTTTTAGTGCAACAAGCGTGGTTTATGATATGATAGATGAATGTGAGACTGATGAAACCAAATTACCTAAGTGCATCTTAGATCCTTAGCTACAATTTTCAACAATATTCTTCGCCGATATAAAATATAAGCTAATATTAAAAAGAAGTAAAATTGTTTGTTTGTTTGAAGTAATCTATGGAAGTCCTGAGGGCCTAAACAAGTGGCAAACGCGTACAAAGCTTTTCGTATTTCTACAACGAATTTGTCATTGTGTCAGTCCCATACATTTTTGACTTTTCCATAATAGTTATTGCTGGTAGAATGCCATTTTGTCTAGGCCCTCTCATTCTATTACAAAAATCATTCGCTGATGGAAAGCTACATTACGGCCAAGTCCCTCAGGATATTTTATGGTATAGATGACTTCCATGCAGATAAAGTCCTAAGCAGAAGCTACTTAGTTAATATTCTTTATAAAAGTCTTACTCGTCATGCGTGGGTCATCGTCAACAGTCTTTGCCCTGGCAAGTTCAAATGCAGTCTCCATAGCCTGGACTGTCTTCGATATTCTGGTTGCTTCAAGTCGGGCTTTCTACCACTAAAAATTACCTATCGCAGGTTGCATAATTATCTGATATAAGTTCTACGTTTCATTGTTCCACAGCAGGTCAAAGGTTGATTTCCAAGATTTTCTTGTCTCTGCTAAACCACCAAAAAGATTTAACTCGATGATATTTTTAAAATATGACGGGTATAGAGACTAGATTTGATGATATAAATGATAATAACGTGATAATAAAAGAGTGGGTACAAATATTTTAAAGAACTATGACTAAGTTGAACTCAGCACATGAAATTAACAACAATAGCGATACTTAAGCTATTATAAACACTATTTAAGAGATACAGAATAAAATTAATGATAAGAATATGATAATTATTGATAATAATGATGTCGTGATTCGCGTATTTGCAAAACGAGGTGAAGGCGATAGGAATACGCGTGTAGTTGGTAATTCTGAACCAACTAGCAGGTAATTGCCTTATCTTTGTGGCAATGAAGATAAAAAAAATACTATTTTTAGTTACCTGCGAGGCTCATTCATTAAGGGCTCAGTACGACAGCTGAAAAGGTATTTTCCATTTATTCTCCATTTATTTCGATATTTTGGAAGAATTTGTTCATTCATTTGTTTGTGAAAGCAGAAGGAATTTGTCTCTTTATACAGATAAATGACATTATACTTATATCAAGAATTATTTACCCAATACTATAATAAATATTTCTACATACTTCAACGCTTCTCCCAACAAGCAAATTATGAACTAGGAGAAATAAGAATCAATATATTTGCAAGATAAACGCAATCTCTACAGAGTTGTTGATGGCCTCATCAATATAGTCACTCAAATGATGTTCATACCAATATTTGCCCAAGAATTTAACAAATAACAATACATAGATAGGTACGTTTATTTTTAATGGTAACACGGAACAATTACCTTGAATATGCTTATATAAAACTTTAAGTATAACTCATTCCGAAGAGGGTAAAACATTTTCAAAACGTTTACAGCCCTTAAGTACTATAGAGATTTTAACTGGGCGTGCTATTAGCATAAAATCTTCGCAAGTTTAAACATTTATTAATTTCAGAAGACAAGCATTGATTTGAAAGTTAGAAGATAGGAAAAAACGAGTTAGGTTGACAGTCGGCCTCCCGGCCCTGACTGATGTAGATATATATAGAAATTAGGAGTGTCTTGAATATGTGCCTTTAACGAGTTAAAATAATATAATAATATATTGCTTTATTGAGTTTAAACTCTAGTAGTGTTGATATCCCCCGCACACTAGATACACAATCAACACTATATAAGACACGTAATAATCTGCTCGACTCCCGAAAGGTCCTTGCAGATTATTACAGTACCTACCTAATTGATGTAGAATAGTGAAATAAAAAAATAATAATAAATAAATAATTTTGATGGTGATGATAATGCCGAAAATAATAAATAATTACAAGTTATAATTAAACTACTAATTATCTTACACGATAATGTTAATGATTTTGTTAATAACTACATTAAGGCGAATTTTATTGGTGTTAGTCATGATATGTTAAAGCCCCACCAAATACAGACATCTATTGAGTATATCCTACACATCATCTTAGTTCCAAATGAATATAATGCCAATGGTACAGACCCTTTCGACCCGTTAGCCGATTAATGGGTCGGAATCGAAATGATTCGTAACTATATTAATGGCAAGGAAGAGGCTGATTTGATAGTGTTTGTCAATTTAGGTCAAATCAAATGAGATATTTATGATATTGGTTTTCTTTATCGTTACTCAAGTATTCAACATTGTGTTCGGGAACCAAGATGATGTACCTACAAATACCCACAACTCCAATGTTCCCATGACAACCATGCCTAGCAATGTGCCCATTACCTGAAACACCACGCTCTTTCTGTCCACGGTAGCAGTACCCGGGTATTTAGGAGTAGTTTTCACAATTTGGACAAAGGTATCAGGAACGTCCACGGCCACCTCTCTCCCAAGGAGCACTGGCGTCGTGTCAAAGCCAGGAGGCAGCTTGTAGGAAGCGTAGACAGCCTCCCTGATCAACACGGAATCTGTTCTCGCTGAGTAAGTGACTCCCTCTCTGCAATCTATCAAAGAATCCTCGCCATTTGATATTAGGAGCTGGATTTTGTGATCGCTCAAATTGTGAGTGGTATTCGACGCGACGGAGTCGGATCTTTCAGAGATGAGGTCTCCACATTTGGCTGTTTCCGAGGATCCCTTGCTTTTCTTGCTGCCGAAACTTCCTGATCCATCGGAGCTTTGTGGGAGGGAGAGCAGTTCTATGGTGCTGTTGTTCTTGAAGCTGCCTGACCCATCGGAGCTGGGTGCGGAAATGTCGATGGTGTGTAGGACGGTGCTTTGCTTGCTGCCGAAGCTGGTGCCCGAGCCGCCGGAGGAAAGGAGCGGCTCATCATCCCTGGAGGTCCGGAGGCGTACCTGCGGGGGTCGTGGGGGCGGGTAGCGGGGGGGCGTTTTATTCCTCGCGATGAAACTGTCCGGAACGTCCACCGCCATCTCGCGGTGGGGACCTGGAAAGTAAGATTGTGATGTGAGTGAATGGTAGTGAAACATGGTTGCCTGAAGAGTTTGCTTCATGGAATGTACATCTGTTTAAGGAAAACATTTTTTTACCAAATTGACTACCAACATTACATTCAACTCAACTCAAAGCATTTATTTCAATTAAACCAATTACAGGCACTTTTGAATTGTTAAAGAGTCAGTTAGTTAGTCAGAAAATTGAAGCTAGTCGCCCATTCCAAAACGTAGATCTCTATGGAGAAGAATGGGCAAGAAACTCCATGGACACTCTTTTAAATCAAAATTATTACAAAATCCTGGGTACATTGTTCTTGTTGCTTCTATATGTGAGAACAATTTAAAAAATAAATAATTAAAAACAATTCAAAAAATAAGCCCTGGCAGTTAAGAGATGACCAGTCTCCACTGACGGCGCCCGTTCACGAACATGACGCGTGGATCAGCACCATTCATCTCAACCATTTTGTAGGGAACCGAATGATCCAACACACATTGCCCGCATATTCAAATCACAACTGTAATTCTTTGCCAGGTGCTTGAAATGGCTGTAACGCGGCAAATTAACTATCAGCTGATAAACAATTAATTTCCCTAACTGAATTTTGTAATCTGGTTATGCAGTTTTATCTACTGACTTAAGTACTAGTACTATTACGTATTCTATGCTTAAGTCTACAAATTGATCGCTTATTTTTAATCCAATAACTATTAGTAGGTACTATCTCTATGTTTCATCCAGTTGTAGTCAGCCTGTATTGCAATACATGTCACCATATTATGCATTCAATTACCACGTACTACATCAAACAGCATCTGTCGGAACATATCAGTGCCGCCATCTGGTTGATGAGCAACCAATGACCCGCCGAGCAACCACAGGCAACCACTTATCTTATCTACTAATTATATAAAACACTGGCCTGAAATAACTTGGATATTTATGACCCTTTGTTAGATGATAAATCGGTATTATGTTCCATTGAGGTGGTTTATTTTTATTTTTTGTTTGAAGGTGTGAGAGGTGAAAAAAGCTTTAAAGAGTGTTATTTTTGTGGGTGCTGGAAAAACCGGATGTTCCAATAATATTGCTGGTTTAAAAAGGCTTTTTAGGGATAAAATATATTGTGAAATTAGACAAAAATTTATAATTAGTCATCTGATACCCTGACCAAGGTTATGTCTGGACCTTAAAAGAGGCTGTGACCTCTGAGTTTGTTTCGGTGTTTCTTCTCAGAGTAGTCAGATAGGAAACACCGACCTCACCTAGTTTTAAAACATAATTTATGTTTGACGTGTAAATGTGTTTCATAAAACCTGTTAACATAAATAAATAATTTTTTGGCAGCAACCAAAATAAGTTTTAGTTATAAGGATGACTTCTACGATGGACAACGCTTCTAGAAGTATTTTTTGGTCAATTACCCAACTATCAATTAACGAAATCATCAAATGAATCTAATGAAAGAACTATACAAGTGCCATTTACGTTAATTACAAGAATATATCTGTAGCTTCCTTATTTTTTGTTCCATTGTCTCTAGTTGGAGGCCGTTCGGAAACAAAAACCGAAGAAAATAATGTGTTTGAGATCTTCATGTTTTAGCAAAAAATATAGGAACTAATTCTTGGTTGGCTGGCTTTTGTTTCTATTTTAGATTTCTGTTGTAATCTTGGTAATATTTTTGGTAGCAATCTGCTATTTCTATAATGCCTACGCGAGAACAACGTAAGAAATCAAATAATACAGAGTAAAATAAATAGGACGCTAATATAGTAAGATTTATTTAAATAAATAGGACTTCTGTAGATGTTTAGTATGCGTGGTTCTCACCAGCATTGTTTTTACACCAAGCACACCATAAAAAGTAGGTATTTTACTTTTCAACGAGCCTTAAGAGGGGACGGGGCCTGCGACGAATTTGAAAAATAGGTATTTGAAGAAACTTTTGCCGTCGCGCTGCGCCCGAACGCGTGTGACAGGGACAGCTGCAGCTCAGACCGATTATATCACAAAATTTTGACTAGATCAACGTTTTCTTATTCCCCTTTTTTCTCCTCGAAAACTGAGCCTATTCAATTATTTTTTACATTCAAATTTTAAAAGAGTATGTCTAGGTCTCTATAATTTTCTTTTATAAAACTTTTCGAATTTGTCTGGTACTCCTCTAATCACGGCGGTAAAAATTGGGCATTTTTTGTAATTTTTGGAGGGTCATATTTTCTTTACTAAAGTTGCTGAAAAAAAGGAAATGACTGGGACGTGTCTACAGCAGACCTTGATTTTATGTAAAATACATGATTGCTCTAGAGGCATTATTATGGAAGAAAAAGGCGAATACATTTGTATGGAGAATCGCAGGCCCTGTTCCCTCTTAATTTTGCACCTCCTCCAAAAACAGAAAATACGATCCTACTAAAAAATTCTACTTTCAAATATGGAACGTGAATTTAACTAACACAGCGGAGAAAATTATTCAGGAAAGACACAAAAGCCGGTAATAACGTGATTCCAGCGAGTTTTGTCAAAAAATAATGAACGACTGAATTAATATCTGACAAAATTGCGGCGTTCCATTGCTCGTCGGGACTTTTTTTTTATAAACGTTACCTTTTTCTCGTTTTTCATGAAGTTTAATCTGCCACCTTAATGTTGGACAAACGGAATATCAATGCATGATAAAACCTATTTTCGTCTCGTTTTTGAAGGTCATAAAGAGACGCTATTTTTGCATTAGCTAACGAGTGACTGGCATCTAATCTATGCAACTACAGAAGGGAAAATGAAACTGTAGGTTTTGAATGTCGTATACATTTTTATAACTGAAAATGTGCGTACAGACAAAGCGAGGCATGCGGTTCAAATTCATTTTTAATACAAGGTCTTATTGAAATAACGGAAAGCCTCATAAGAATTCATTGTAGTCATCATTATGAACCTCTTTTACTATGGACCTGAAATCACGAAAAAGTAATCAGCTGTTCCCTACATTTCGTCGTATCATGCGAACATAAATCATGAGGTCGAGGGTCGCGTCTTTTTGGCAAAGTTTGAGACACTCCAGTAACAGCATTTTGAAGGTTGTCTCGTGCAAACTAGCAAACCCCATATTTGTGCACTGGATTTCTGTTCACCTAAGCGAGAACAAAAAACAACGAAAGACACGGTTTTTGAACCCATAGTCTTCAAAAACATAGACTTTTTATTTTTAATGTTTTTACTGTTTTAGTATTTATTCAATTTTTTGTATACATATATGGGTATTTTGCCTGCAATAAAACACTATTTATTTTTTTATTATATTTATAAATATAAGAAGCAGCGGATTTTTTTCCCCAACTGCTATACCTGTGGCATGCGTCACATGGGTGCCTTTGATGCACATACCTCGCTCTGGCTGTACGCACCATAAGATCTTTGACTTCAGACTTGTTCACGTTTGTTGACGTTCAAAAGTGCCTTTTATGTGCCTATTTGAAATAAACGATTTGACTTTGACTTTTGTCCCAAAATATCTTCATCAATAACTTAATATCACGCCTGTAATCCTCAAAGGGTTAGGCAGAGGTGTACGTACAACCACATTTCACCAGTTATTTTAAGTCCCATGTAATAGGGGGCTAGGCTATTGCCATCAACCGGGCACAAATCCAGACTCCGGGCTGCTACAGAGAAATTCCTGACGGAAAAACCAAATAACACTTTGCCCGACTCGGGAATCGAACCCAGGACCTCAGGCTCGACAGTAGCGCTTGCGACCACGAGACCAACGAGGCAATCTTTATCAATAACTCAGTAGTTTTTAGTCTACCTAGTGCTTACCGGTATCGGAAGTGAGTGAAAGCATGGTGAGCATGTCTTTGTCGTCATCCGGCGGCGGTCGCTTCTCCTCTTCGGCGCCCAGGACCACTATGCTGGAGCCAGATCGTCTGCGCGGCCTGGAATGTTACATAAACAACATATAAATAAAGGTAGAAAAGGTTGGAATTATGCACCCAATTGGGAAGAAAGTGTTCGCATCCGCAAGCTATCATTTATTTAGTCTTTCGGTCTTTGCTCTATATGTTTATATTTTCTGATACCAAATAACTACATATTTCTTAATCTGTAACACCCATCCAAAATCAATATCAAGCTACATTAAAGTCGGCACCAAATTAATTGCGAAAGATTTCATGAGATAGATCACTGCATTAGATTTTTCTATTAACTTGGCTGTAGGTACCGTCTTCATGAAAAGTGAAGAGAAATGCATCCAGCAATGACAGCCGACCAATATGATTATTCTTACCACGAACAGTAAGTATTCGAGGAAGTTCCGTCTACCGAGCAATTTTGAGAAAAGCTTGAATCGGTCTGTTGCAGTTATGCGCGTACGCATACCGTTCCGCATGTACCCACAAGAAATATGTTTAACTACCTCCATTATCAACAATACACGAATAGGAGTATTCCCCCTTGGTATACTATAAAGCATTTCCTTCCTATTAATCTGTTTTTATAAATAATTCAACATCATAAAAAAAGCATGAACTATAAAAGATAACTGCCAAGCGTAAAGTCATTAGATTTACATTTCTGGAGAAGTGTTAATGACGCTTTCTTTGAGGAGAAAGAGTTTTTCTCTTTTTATTATCTTCAAATTACTATTACATAGTAGAATAGTTTATAAAGAAGGTGGAAGGTAAATAGCGATAGGCAATCAATCACAGAGAGTCGCCAATCCTGGAGCACCTTCCTTACATGCTGATGACGACCATATGCTTTTACTAATACCAATCTGTCTAGCTTTTCCTCAACTGTGTTGGGGTCGGCTTCCAGTCTAACGGATGCTGCTGGATACCAGTATTTTAAATGGAGTGACTCCCTATCTGACATCCACAACCCAGTTACTGGGTAACACGATACTTCAGGTTACCAAGTGTACAAACAAACACGCTGTGAATGTGTGTGTAAGCGCAGGAGCTCTCGGTACCGTCCTAGACAATGGCGAAGTCAGAAGTGTGTGTATGTATGCGTGTGTGTATTATGTGCTGACGCTACTCGTCTTCACGCACACATTCACAAGCAAAGAACGCGTCAATTCGTGAGATAATTTAAGAATGCTGTACCCCTTGATAAGACTGGTTGTCAGATGTTTCGGGCTTCTGACGACCCGTAACGACTATCGAAGATCTACGAATGACAGCCGGGACAAACGGCTTAACGTGCTTTCCTAGGCACGGAGGGATCATGTAATGGATGGTCACCCATCCACAAACCGACCGCGGCAAGCGTAGCTTTACCTTCGACCGATCTGTGCGGCTGTTATTATTTAGCCACAATACTACTAATTGTTACTATATTTATTATGTATACTTAGGTATGTATCTATGGGTCTTTGTTACCTGATAATAAATGGTTATATTATTATTTATTTCCTTTATTAAAATAAATACACATAAATTATATTTTTAAATATTAGAATATAAAGATTATAAAAAAACATTTAAAAATATAAAAAATAGTAGCCCACCGGTATCGGGAACAGGGTCCAAGCTACCGGCGGTCAGGGCTCTAGAGAGAGGAACCTCCTAACAATGCGAGCCGTGTCCAGAAGTACCGCTTTCTGAATCAAGCCCTTAATCCAGCTGCCCAACGAGAGCCTCCTTAGGTGTTGGTCGAGGCTCTTGGCAATTAAGCCATTGGCTGTAACGACTATCGGCACAATGATCGCTGAGTCCACATCCCACATGTCGACAACCTCGCGGGCCAAGTCAAGATACTTGATTTGTTTATCTTTCTCGGCTTTCACGAGGTTCCCGTCATGCGGGACAGTTACGTCGTTATTTATTTATTTATTATTATTTAGCCACAAGCACTTTTGCTAATATACCTGCAGGAATTTCCAAGTCTTCCACGAGAAAAGATTATCGAACCTTTGACAGTTCACATCAACCCACCATAACGGGAATAATCGAAGACTTATCTTTCGTGCTTTGCTAATAAAGATAAAGGCATCATAATAAAGTTGAAAAGGGAGCACGTCCGGCGAGTCTGTCGGCCTGACGGGAGCAACGGTGTGAAACGTCACGCATTCATAACTCAACACGTTGCGTTACGTAACAGACTGCGACTTGCTAGTAATTACGTAGTGTTTGCGGGGGTCTAGGGGCATGTGCGTCCCCGAAACGATCAATTGCAATATTGTCAATTTTTTACCTGATTGATACACATTGATGCGTAAATTGATCGTCTACCAAGTGTAATTGAAGCGGTTGTCAATATTACTACAATATAAGCTAATGGCAATTGATCGTTTCGGGGACCCCTTATAGTTTACGATATTGTTTGATAACTAGGTTATTGTACATATGTACATAGATTTACGAATAAACAATATTAAATACTGGTATTCAGCTGCATCCGGTTAGACTAAAAACCTACTCCACTAAAAAAAAACTAGTAGATGATGACATAGATTTATGAATAAATACTACCTATTTATACAGCGTCATATTAAATTAGCTAGCGAAACTCCGCAGACGTGATAGGTACCTATCGATATCTAAACACGACGAAATAAAAAAGATTTGATGTATTTTTTTGCGGTCAATGACCTCTGGTACTATTGTTACTTGAAGTGTGAATTGATAAAATCTGTTTATCGTGTTGAGATATTGATAAATCGATACCCATCACGCCTGTAAAGTTTACACAAAAAAAATATATATTTTAAATTGATATCTTAAGTGAATGCAGCAGTAATGACACCAAAAAAAAAACATCTTCAAATTATTATTTTTTATTTTATCATATTTAGATATCAATAGTCATCATGTCTGCGGAGTTTCGCTAGCTAATTTAATTTGACCCTGTATCAGGGAGAGCAGGGACATCGATACGCAACCTGTTACCATGGATTCAGTACATGATTGTGACCAAAATTTTAGCTTACATCGCAGAGCGTTATGTTGCTGACAAAAGTTCTGTTTTTCTATTTTATAAAGGCTCCTACAAACAGGCGCGACACAAAGGTATCGCTTGTCGCGCGACACGCAGTGCCATTGTGTCACGCCTGTTTGCAGCAGTTTTAAAACAGTCTCGAGACAAAGTAAGTAGGTGCAAATTAAAACCCTATTTTCAATAATTGAGCTCTCAAAGACAAAAGCTAAGAAATGTAAGTTCTACTTAGTTCGTTTTAAACGAGTCGGTTGCTAAAATCAGAGTCTCAACCAAGTAAATTGGCACTCCAAACTAAATATCCTTTCAACTCCGTATCTAAACCCTTCGCCACAGCCATCGCATAATTAGACCCAGATTCAGCACTTTTCACAAAATAATAATGGAGTCAGCACATTTTGCTAAACCACCATATTGAGTCTTTCGATTCAAACCCGGGCCACTTAACTCCCAGATTCTTATACCAATCAGAGGCCGAAATATAAATAATAATGGTAAGACGCAAAAAAGGCAATTTTGTTCCATTTATCTGAATGGAAACAATTCGGCAATTGTGGGGGTGAGCTTTCATTACCTCTGCGGATGCAGGGAAGATATTGCAAGACGAAAGTTGTAATACTTTTTGTTTGCTTTTTAGCGATGACATGGATAAATGAAAATAATGCAGTTTGAAAGACACAAGGTAACAGGGCTAACATTTCAATCTTTTTACCCGACTGCGCGACAACAAAGACAGGGTTATGTTTTAAGATTGCTTAAAAGTGTTTCAACATCCGGACAAACCTATTGAGGTTTTACTGAGGTTTCTGTTAATATCGAGCCTTTTCAAGAAAAACATCGTAAGCTCCAAAAATCACATAACTGTTTTTTTCTTCGTAACCTCTTAATTAGACAGTTTTACATCTTATCGCGATTGCTCTTCAATGTTATTTTAAATTTACACGACTTTATTTTTGTAAGAAATTATCATCGTACATGACAACATCGTTAATTATGAAAGAAAAAACCCTTTCCTGTAAAAAGTGCAAATTGTCGCTTACGATGTTCTTCCTGAAAAGGCCCGATATTTTGTTTTTTTCTCTGAATTCATCTTTCACAGAAACCCTCCATCTTATGCTCTGCCTCTTCCCTACATTGAAACAACACTTCTCCTATCACATGCTTTTCATTCCATTTCATTCAGGTTCTCTCGATGCTCGGGTGCGGTTAAAATAACTCTTTTTAAGGCATATTTATTTATTTATTTATTTAATACTTCATGCACAGAAATGTACAGAGGCGGACTTAATGCCATAGGCATTCGGCCATTCGTCAAGTATTTTATTCTTGTAGTCTGGACTAGCCTCACTCAAAAAGCTGTTAATGCTCTTCGCGTTCAGTACAACAATGCAATCAGGATGCTGCTGGGGCTGCCGCGCTTTTGTAGTGCCTCGGGTATGTTCGCGGAGGCGCAAACTGACGGCTTCGCTGCGATCAGACGCAAGCGTGCAGCATCCCTGTTGCGCAGAGTGCGTGCCAGCTCCAAGTCTCCTGGGTGTGACATTTCGTTCGCCAGCCCCGCTCTGTCGCCGCGTGTCCTCGACTGGCGCGTCATGGAGGGGGTGGAGACCTACTCCGATCACCGGTACATCCGGTTTGACGTCTCCGCCCAGACCTCGAGCGCGCCGGTCCGACAGGCCCCGAGTGGTCCGCGGTGGGCGTTGAAGCAGCTGGACCGGGAGCTCCTCCTGGAAGCCTCGATCGTGCAGGCCTGGGTGTCACCACTGGACAGGCCTGCTGACATCAATGACGAGGCGGGGTGGTTCCGGGAGGCCATGTCCGAAGTATGCGACGTGGCAATGCCCCGGGTCCGGCCCGGACGCGCCCGGCGCCAGGTGTGCTGGTGGTCGCCGGAGTTGACGTCTCTGCGCGACACGTGCGTTGCTGCGCGACGCCGGTACACCAGGCACCGCAGGCTCCGTATCCGCCCTCCGGATACGGAAGCCATTCAGGCGGAGCTGTACGAGGGGTACAGAGCGGCGAAGACCGCCCTCCGAGCGGAGATCCTGCGGGCCAAGGGACTGGCCCGTGAGGAGTCGCTGGAGACTCTGAACAGGGACCCGTGGGGACGCCCCTATAAAATGGTGCGGAACAAGCTCCGCCCATGGGCTCCCCCGCTGACGCAGAGTCTCCGGCCCCAGCTCGTGGAGGACGTGGTGAGCGCTCTGTTCCCTTCGCGAGGGGAACATACTCCCCCGCCCATGGCTCCGCCTCCTGCGGTGTCGGATGCGGACCACGCAGCCGACGATGACGACGATGCTCCGGAGGTGACCGAGGTAGAGCTGAGAGTGGCGGTGCGCAGGCTGAATGCCAAGAATACCGCCCCAGGACCCGACGGCTTACCTGGAAAAGCCTGGGTCCTGGCCTTGGAGGCTCTCGGGCCTCGACTAAGGGGGCTCCTAAGCGCATGCTTGGAGAGGGGCCAGTTCCCGCTTCAATGGAGGACAGGGAAACTGGTCCTCATTAAGAAACCGGGGCGCCCTGCGGACTCGCCGTCCGCTTACCGGCCCATCGTGCTGCTCGACGAGGTGGGCAAGCTCTTTGAAAGAGTCATTGCAGACCGCCTTGTCGGGCGGCTGGTGAGGGTGGGGCCGGATTTGGCGGAGAGCCAGTTTGGTTTCCGCAAGGGGCGCTCTACGGTGGACGCCATCATGCGCGTACGAGCCCTCACGACGGGGGATGCTGTGGCCCGGGGTGGGGTCGTCTTGGCGGTGTCTCTAGACATCGCCAATGCCTTCAACACCCTGCCCTGGAGTTGCATCAGGGAGGCACTCCGGTATCACCGAGTGCCGACCTACCTCTGTCGCGTGGTCGAGGCCTATCTGACGGACAGGGCCGTCATCTACCCCGGTCACCGGGGAGAGTGGAACCGGCGAGAGATGTCGTGCGGTGTCCCGCAGGGATCGGTTCTGGGACCGCATCTGTGGGACATCGGGTACGACTGGGTGCTGCGCGCCGACCTCCCTGGTGGCGTCAGCGTAGTTTGCTACGCTGACGACACGCTGGTCCTGGCGCAGGGGAGGTCGCACCAGGCGGCGGCCGAATTAGCGGCACGCGGGGTTGCGACAATCGTAGAGAGGATCCGGCAATTGGGACTCGAGGTGGCCTTGCACAAGTCCGAGGCCATGTGTTTTCATGGTCCTCGGAACGCGCCACCATCGGGTTCCCAAATAACGGTAGGAGGGGTTCTCATCGGTGTCGAGTCGACGATGAAGTACCTGGGACTCGTCCTCGACAGCCGGTGGAATTTCGTGGAGCATTTCCGACGTTTGGCTCCCAGACTGGAGCGGGCCGGGGCTGCCTTGGGGCGGCTCCTGCCCAATCTGGGGGGTCCAAACGCCTCCTGCCGGAGGCTCTACGCGGGGGTCGTGCGGTCCATGGCCCTTTACGGAGCTCCGGTGTGGGCGCGTTCCGTGAGGCGACGACCGGTACGTCGATTGAACGCGTCCCAGAGGGTCATGGCCATCCGGTTAGCCCGGGGATACCGCACGGTCTCCGGGGAGGCGGCGAACCTCCTTGCCGGATTACCGCCATGGGATCTGGAGGCAAAAGTCCTCGCGCACATGTGGGAGTGGCGCGAGGAGGCAGGACGCCGGGGCGTAACTCTGTTGCCGCGAGAAATCGTGGCACGGCAGACAGAGCTCCGGCAGGATCTCATGGCGGCATGGAGAGTGCGATTGTCGCAACCCAACGCTGGGCACGCCACAATTGCGGCGATAAGTCCCCTCTTTGAGGAGTGGCTGGAGAGGCGCCACGGCGTCCTCACCTTCCGCCTGACGCAGGTCCTCACCGGACACGGGTGCTTCGGGAGGTACCTGTTCCGGATAAGGCGGGAGGAAACGCCCGGGTGTCACCACTGTGTGGATCGCCCGGAGGACACGGTGGAGCATACGGTGGAGGTCTGCCCGGCTTGGGCGGAGCACCGCCGTGTCCTCGCGGAAGCGATCGGCGGCGGCGATCTCTCGCGTCCGGCCCTGGTCCAGGCCATGGTACGGAGCGAGAGTGCATGGGAAGCCATTACCTCCTTCTGCGAAGCAGTAATGCTCGTGAAGGAGGAGGCGGGACGCGTGAGGGAGAGGCAAGCTTTGCACCCTCACGCCCCTAGTCGCCGCAGGAGACGCCCTGGGCGTCGGGAATTGGCAGCCGATTCCCGGCCACCGTAGGCGCGGGCTTGCGGACGGCGAGCAATGGGTAGCTCGCCGTCCGGTAAGGACCAGGCCCGAGTCGACGGCGCGTCGTGTTCCACGCGCGCCTCAAAGAGATGTCAGCACTATTGACGGGGTCCGCTAGGGCCGATGCCAGCTAGGGTTGCGGGATGTTCGAAAGAGTTACCGTGGCCCCGGCACAGGCAACAGAAGGAACACGGGTGGGTTTTAGTCAGTAAAAGTCTGACACGCCCTCCCGCTCCGCCCAGAGCGGGAGAAGTCATTTGATGATTTCCCATCCACAAAAAAAAAAAAAAAAAAAAAAAAAAGTCTCCTGGGTGTCATTGCTAGCAAACTGGATTGCCCTATCACTCACTACTTAAGCCAGCTGCATGTACCAGCTAATAGGGACTTGAACTTGTAGCTTGGTTGTTTTTGTTGTTGTGTTGTTTATGTTTTGTAAATATTGTTAACATAGTTCGTAGGTAAATTGTTACTAACTTTTATGAGTCCTTGTTACTTGAGAATAAATGTTTTATTATTATCATTATTCCTTCACATCACATGCCCAATTGTCCATCCATACAATACCCAAGTACGCACAATAGAAAACAGTTTTTCTTAGTATTTTACAATAATTATGTATATTAAACATTTATTTTTCTCCAAACATAAGTCAAGTGTAAGTTAATTGTCTGTTTGTTTGAAAGACATTGACTAATGACTAACGGTAACCATAACGACAAGTAAAGGCTAATTTACTTAAAGCATTTCTAGCCAGGCTACAATAAAGATGTATCACTTCTTGGTGACAATATTAGCTTGTTTAAAATTCTGTTTGAATACTCATTAACTTAGTGTAAAATAGACTAAAATTAAAGGAAGCGATGCAAGGAATGGCTTGAATCAAATTGATTCTAAGCTTTAAGCTTGATAACAATCCATCTAATTGCATATATTGTAGAAATTATTTGAGCTTGACAAACTTGTAGTTTGATTCGTCATTCGATACCCCGTATTCTCGGATGTCTCTTAATTTTTACTTTAAGACTTCCGTTAGTCTTTCTTTGGCTACTACAGTCCTTAAAGTGACAATGTCGACTAGAGATTTTACAGCATTTTGATCTTGAGTAGCTTATGAAAATTCGACCTATTTTTCTCTTTCTTTAAACACTTCCAGAAAAAAATCGTCTTCACGGGTTAACCCCCCGAATTCTGCAAATATCACGTAACAGACAGTTGTCAACCCTTACCATGCAGACGTGAATATTGCGAATTCAAACAATGCGAATGATTATTACTGCTAATCCTGTCAGTGAAGTGCTTAGTTTTATGGTCTGCCCGATGGCGGCCGGAGTTGGGAATAAAACGCACGGCCTTGGTTTATGGTACAAAAAAATAAATGTAGGAGTTATTTAATTAATAGTGATCAATTAAGTCTAAAAGATAATCTACACATTATAGTGAAAGAGCAAGCGATAGACCATTGTTTTTTTGGTATAAGTTTCGTCCTTTTGATACAGCTTATAGTATTCCTTAGGTACTGTATTTTGCTTGAGTGGTATAATAATATGATCTATTTCATAAGCGAGAAAAATAATAGAGACTGTATTTGCTTATCTTTCTCCCCACTCTTTTTAATCGATTATGTTTATGACGATAAATCGTAAGTGACGTGCCAGTATGAGTCACATACTTGGAGGAATCGGCGCAAACCTCGTGTGAAAACAGTAAATCTAACAGTTCGTTAATTAAGGGGGAAGCGCCAAGGTAGCCCGCGAAATTCAAATTTTCTTACGATTTTTGCAATTTGCTGGTCAGTATTAAGTTATACGTTGATTAAAATATGATTCGCGGCCGTAACAAATATCTATTTACAGAATTATAATCATTAAAGTCATCAACACAACTCTCTAAGACCAAGTAAACCCCAAGAATTACTATTTCATGAAATCTTGACATTTGGGGATTATACTAACTTAACAAGTTTTATTACTGACTGTAATGATTATAATTCTGTAAATACATATTTGTTACGACCGCGAATCATATTTTCATCAACGTACAACTTAATACTGACCAGCAAAAAAAAATTTGAATTTCGCGGGCTACCTTAGCGCTTCCCCCTTAAGAAAGAAAATTACACACACGATGACACGACACGGAATAGATAAACTACGACTTTTGGTCTTTCAAGTCGAAAGTTATTTAGGAGTTCACACCGATGAAAATTTTAATAATAATCCTACTATCATACTAATATAATAAACGCGAAAGTTTGGAAGGATGGATGGATGGATGGATCGCCAAAACTACTGAACGGATTTAGATGAAATTTGGCAAACAGACAGCTTATAACCTGGATGTTAATCCAGATACTTTTTATCCCGATATCCCTACGGAATCGAGACTTATGCGGGAGAAACCGCGAGGCGCTGCTAGTAAAATAATAAATACATTTATTTCAGGTAAATAATACCCATTGCCAAACATAAATTAGTAGAAATCATATAACATAGAAATCAAGTAAAATAAAAGAAATATCAGATTATAACGTTGAGTTTAACAATTTTTTTCCTATTGTAAATCGTGAAATAGTTGCAAGAAACAGAAGAAGCTTATCCCTCGCTCCACACCCTTAGGCCGCAATATTCCCAATTTCAACGGGACCCATAAAATAAAAGGCCGGACTATTGCGAGCATCCGTCAGCTCCGGCCGGGACTTCTCCACGTAAACGATGAATGTTAGGTCAGTAGTTCAGCACGACTGTACAAAACGGTAGACGATTGTTTTATTTGTTATTGAAATGGAAAAGTGGGTCTGTGTTTTATTTGCTTATTTTTTTTGCTGAGTTATTTATGTGTGAACTACTTTATGGTCGCCGGAGTTAGTTGCCTCCATATTTTAGGAAGGACATAAGGCTACTGCAAACAGGCACGACAAGCGACGCGACGCAAAGGAACTGCTCGTTGCGCGACACGCAGTAGAGCCTTTATACTACTACCGTCGCGTCCCTATATGGTGGCAAATAATAAGTTATACAGGGTGTGGCATAAATAATGGATAACCCTATATCTGTGGGGGGACCCCAAGCCCCATAATATAAAAAAAATTCAAACCACGGAGTAGACGGGTACCTACATATGTATGTAGGTATATTTTTTTTTTTTTTTGAAAACTTGCCACCTTTGGTCACTTCTTCGGTCACCATGTTCTTAAATGAATGAATTTTCATTATCTTATTTCTGCATAATATTCTTATATAAACGTGCTTTATGACGTGTATCTACCTATCGACTCCGGGTTTTGATATTTTTTTATATCATATTATAAGGCTTGGGGTCCTCCACCATGGGATTAGAAGAATAGGTAGTCTGTTCAATACATCATACCTACTTTTCATGAAACAAGACCACACATGTGGTTTAAAATATCAGCTACAAGTGCAATTAATCAAAAACCTGTCACAACATATCTCCTGTAATTACATTACAAGTAACACATCATAAAATCAAGCCTGTAATTCCCGAAGGGTTAGACAAAGGTGGATGCCACATTTCGCCAGTTATGTTTAAGTCCCTTATGTCGCTCCAGTACAAGTAGTACGCGTATAAACATACTCGAATAACAGAAAGAAAACCAATTCACAATCGCAATATAGTACCCCGAAGGAGCACAGCTTCTATTTACCGGCTCAAGGGATCAGCATGAGATGCAATTATCAAAAGCCTATCGGTAGTCGCGCTCGGCTTTTTTCTAAATAAATAGAAAAAAACTACTGAATTCCCGCGTTCCGCCATTTTTCCGCGCGTTTTTATCACGTGAATGTGTTGCATAAGGATTTGAAAATGGAACGTGTCTGCATTTTTAGAAAAAGAAAAGTTGATGGTGCTTTGTTGGATGTGTGTTTTTAGTATTTCGTTACTTTTGTACTGGAATTTTGGTTTGTGATTCGTCATTTATCGAAGGGAGATGATGTAATAGAGTAAGCCTTAATTAACTCATTTATTATTAAATTACTGCCCTACTTAAAACACATTAAGCTATTCTGTGCACTCCTGAATACTTACTCTAAAATATTAAGTTAATCTCTTTAAATTCCGCTTTTAAAATCTGTTATCTAAATATTCAATCATTAATCGAATAAGTAATAAAAAAATACTTTTATAATTCAGTGAGATAGTAGGAAACGTTTGGTTACGTGCCACCGTAAGACGTAACGGTCAATCGAGTGCAGTGCGGAACAATCGGTGGAACCATTCGATTTTATATCGATTTGCGGTTGTCCGATTATGGTGCTCGGTGCTAATGACCTATTGTTGTGCAAGAAAATGTGCTGTGTGCTGGAAATATTATAATAATAATGGTATTGTAAATTCTGTTGCATGATCATTGGTTTGAAGAAGACGTAAAAGTTATACACAAACATCAACTCACGCCTTCTTCCCATGGGGGTAGGCAGAAACTACAGAACGCCACCTGCTACGATCCTTACATACTCCTTTTGCTTCGTTTACGTTCATACATCAGGTAATTGATGTATGAACACGCCGGTTGCGAGTACTACGCACCTGAACTTTCTGAAGAACATCACCAAAAGGTCACTATATTAAATGTCTTCCTAGGGCGTCCCTTCCCCCAGCCAGGGTTGCGGGATGTTCGAAAGAGTTACCGTGGCCCCGGCACAGGCAACAGAAGGAACACGGGTGGGTTTTAGTCAGTAAAAGTCTGACACGCCCTCCCGCTCCGCCCAGAGTGGGAGAAGTCATTTGATAATTTCCCATCCACAAAAAAAAAGGGCGTCCCCTCCCGGCGTTTCCACTCACATCGTAAATACTTTTTGTTTGTCACCTATCATTCATCCTCAATTTAAAAGTAATATCATTGCAAAAAGAGTCCCGCTTTAAGGCTCCTGCAAACAAGCGCGACACGGCACTCTCTTTAGTGAGATGATAATATTTTAATTTATTCTGACACCAGAATCAATGACATTCTTTGAATCGGGACAAAACATATCACTGTCCTATTTGACAACTAACTCTTGAAACAAAAGTATCTTCGTCATAAACTGTCCCTTACAATTATCTAGAATCACGGACTGTAACAATACAATACAGTACACGGCTACACAACATACCAAGTATCTCACAAACAGCTCCACACAGTATCTTCCGACCTGTCTCCCACGTATAGGAACATCCTCAATAGTACACCATAATAGGCTGGCCCCGAAGAGAAGCGGGAAGGCTTTGTGGTGTAGTGACCCGTTTTGTGAACAATCTACGTATAAGGCGATTATCTTACGCTGCCTGATGGGAATTGATCGACTTGGCCGTTTAAAGTAGTTAATTTAATTAGGAGGGTATTTGGGAATTAGAAATAGTTTGACGTTTTGAAAATTATATCCGTAATTGTGTTTGCGGATCGAAGGACCAGTGTAGTTTTAGCATCTGGTCCTTTTATTCAGAGTTAATTTTGGTAGAAAGCGCATAATTGTAATTATCCTCTGTAAACCAATAAAATTCAGAACTTTTAAGTGAAAATATAGAAGTGATTTATAATCTCATTTTATGCAGAAGGGGAGAAATTATCGAAAAAGTTGTCAAAATGATCCGTCAAAAAGATGTAAATGTATTTCTGTATGTATATTCAACGAACTTTATGTGATGGGCATGTACCTTTCCTTTAACACCTCAACCATTATTCGTCACCAAAACAATCCGAAACTTAGTTCTCCTAAAACAATCACTGTCACCCAACTCTGTACTATCTGGCTGTCTATCTATATATCAATATCATATAGTATACAGGGTGTAAGGGACAGCCCTCCGCAAACTAACAGGGTGCATTCAGCTTCTTATTTTGAATCATATTCCACCGGAAATATTCTCAGGAAAATTTTCATTTTTTTTATCGTATTTTCAGTTACTATTCCTTTATTTCAATGTAAATTTTCATTATCTGTACGCATCACTCTATTGATGTAAATAAAACAGCTCAAATAAAAAAAGCAGCAATGGATGTTGAAATACTCGGCGGCCGAAGGCTCGCTGCGCTGCAGTTCGCTACGCGCGTTTTGCCACGGTAACGATACATTGCGTGTGAGGTAATAAAACAAATCAGGTTTATTGGATTCCCATAACGTTCCTGAAAAAAATTCATGTACCGGTCATCTTAGTATGATTTACTGAACTACCCCATCAGTTTGCGAAGGGCTGTCCCTTACACCCTGTATAGTCATGAAAGCCTTCAGCACAATGCATACTTACACCGGCGTGATGAGTACGATAGTGTCGACTCTGACACGTCCGACGGGCACTCGGGAAATATAAAGATATATGTTACCTTCAAGCGTATTGTTAGCAATAGATATATCTTATATTGTGATGGTTAGTATATTGTAGTTATTAAAGGTGGTGGTTGCAGTGAAATTGGAGTGAGGATTCTTTGGGAGATGGATTTGAAAATTAGGATGCTTGAGTGTGAAGGTAAATTAAAGATTGATGAAGGATAAGTGAATGGAAGCTGCAATGATATTGTTAGTGGACTGGAGAAATCTAAGCATCTTTTAAATTTTCAAGTCAGTTAAAGTTACTGAAACGAACTCACAAAGTGATTCATAAAAAAATTTATTGACATAATCATAGAGACTGTTACGAGTTAAATAAAGATAAATTTGATATAAGATACTTCAGGCACGACTAGGTAATTTTATCATTGCTGGAGAAACTTAATGAACTCATAGGGTAAAACCCTATGAAGAACTCATAATTATGAAGAATAGAATGCAATAAAGTTACAACGAGCTAGGTTCCGTGATTCCGTCTAATGTGTTAAGAATGAAACCCAACTGTCAAAAATTAGGTTTAGTCGAGTTGCTCGAAAAAGATAACAAATGTTACAACAAGCTGTATTTAACTAATTCACAATAATTTACACATACCAATTAACGTCAAGCATACCCCGATGATCAAGCACTACCAACATCACACATGCACACTAGGAACGCAAGAAGGCAACAATAGCTATTGTATTCATAGTCTTGATATACACGTGTTTGACATTTCCCTGCTTCATACGTAACATTGGATCGTCAGTATACTTACTAGTATTGTAAAGTGTCCCAAATGACTGTCTGTATGTCTAAACATTTGATGGAAAGGATGACTATTGACTCGGAATAACTGGGTATTTTGTTAACAGTTACAGCGTATGAACGTAGCAATTCTTTCAGAATGTGAGGATGATTCTAGTTTTAAAACGCATAGTTACAGAACAATCGTTTTATGTAAAAAAGGAGAGATTATTGTTAATTTAGCATGTGTCAATATAGCTGCAATAGTAAAAGATGGTTTTGAAAGCAAGATACTGCTGCATCTTTACCACGGTTGAGAATATCTTGTTCCCGATGATAAACTTAACTATCACAATATCATCGAACATCGTCCTATAGAAATTATTATTGAACAATTTATAAATACAGCAGCAAGGGGAAACAGATACTGGAATAGTTATTGGGTCAGTAGGTGTGGGACCTTTATTACGTAAGCAATAAGGGGCAGAGTTATTGGAAAACTGTTCAGAGAACAATGTTCGTTTTCCTCTAAAGTTTTTCTCTTAAGTTGTAGACGGATGCTCGAATTCTACAAACTATTTTCGAGGTGCTTAATATAGAAGTAACAAATTGTGAAGAATGAGATGCAGGTTTTAAAAGAACAGACAAAGTAATGGAAATGTTAGCTATCCTTGTAGAAACCAGGACTAAAATTAAGCAGTTAGAGAAAGTCAAAGCATTAGATAACATACAACCATGGTTTATGGCATATCCTAAAATCAGAAGAGATATTCTGACAACGGTTTACTGATATCGCTAAAAAGTAAGGAGAACCTAGTCCCAATAGAAAAGATAGAAGATTTTGCGACATGTATACGGGAATTGAGAAACAAAGAAGGACGTGTAAAAGAACCCACAGCTTATGAACATTAGATGAAGGATGAAAAGAATACCGTAGGAAAGAAAGCGAGCACAGGCATTGACTTAAAGTTGGAAGGTTTCTCCATGAAGCTGATAATATTAGCAGAGTAACAAACAATCCCTAGTCTACCAATGACCCGAATGAACCAGCTCTTTCCTAGTTGTATGTTCATTCAATCATCGTCATGACAATATAAATATGTTGGAACACTTGAAACACGTTTGATTGACATGTGAACGTGTTGGCGATTCTGATGATGAGTAATGCGTTGTTCCCAAATAATCGGAACATGAACCTGTGATGTTTCTGCGAATGACATTTGTATAATGTTGTGATATTATCTTTATTCGAATCTGCACACACATTACGTATGTACATAATATGGTAAAGGTACTAAATGAAGCACTAATTAAAAATGTGTACAAATATATGAAATCATCAGATTTGGAATCATATTTTAGACTGCCTCGTTGGTTTAGTGGTTGCAAGCGCTACTGCTGAGCATAAAGTCCTAGGTTCGATTCCCGGGTCGGGCAAAGTGTTATTGGATTTATCCAACTGGAATTTCTCAGTAGCAGCCCAGAGGCTGGATTTGTGCCCAGTTGATGTAAGATTGTACTACATAGCCACACAATATCTAAACTAATATTTAGTCTCTCCCAACTACACCACATTGAAACAGCATGTTACAACTAACCCTTGCAAAAAAAAACAATGTTCAAACACAGTGTGTGCTAATTCTATTGAATTGAATCTGTTCTTATCTGGCTATCATTCCGGCCACGTTCGGCAGCTCGAACGCCCATCTCTGTATTATTAAAACGCCCACCACCATTGTATAAACGGAGTTTTCTATATTGCTATTATGGGAGATTATCTATTGATTTGTGTGTTAAGTTGTGATTTTATTGTGAATTGTATTTGAGTATTGATTACGGTTATGCAGTCTGGTATCTGTAGGACTGGAATCCTCTACATAAATATAATTTATAGAAACTAATTTGCTTGAGCTGTCTGACATCCCACATGCATTAGGCTACCCACACTTTGAGAATCTAATTCCGAACTCATAATATTCTAAATAGTTGGTACTCCTCCGAAACACCCACTTTGGGGAATTGGTTTCATTTGTTATATTAAATGTCGAGAAATATTTCCATTTATCAGCACAAATAGAAGCAGAAGTACGGTCTGTTTCAAAAATATACGATGAAAGTGTAAACAAACCATTCAAGTTAAATTCTTACGCAATCACTCATAGTAACTCGTTTTGTATACTAACTGTTGCCCGCGGCTTCGCCCGCGTGGATGTCATTGATACTCCCTGTTTAGATCGGATTTTGTTCACAATTTCATGGGTTTTAAATTTTTTCGCGTGGTAACCTAATTCTTTTTTAAATAATAGTAGTCTAAGTGACATCAGCTATCTGCCAGTGGAAGTCCCGTCAAAATCCGTCCAGCCGTTTTGGAGATTAAACGGAACAAACAGATAGACAGACAATTTTTTTTTTATGAGTAGGTAACGTATATACTTTCATATTTATTTAGTAAAAAGCTGTCATTTTGACACTACAAACGGACACTTCAATTTTATTTAGGTGTATAGAATATAGATTTAGAAGGTTCAACTTTAATATCTCATCACTTTTTCCAACAACTATTGTTTGATTAATATTATTAAATTATAATGGAAAATCATCGACAAGAATTGACATTATAAAATTAACCGCAATTGTCAAATGATAACCTCTTTAAGGTGAAAAGTAGAATTTCGGGGGTTTAATTATTCAAATAATAAAATCAAAGCACTCAATTTTGTAAGTGGCACTACAAATTGGCATCCACAGATGCGTTTTCTGAACCATTTGTTTACATTTTCATCAGTCACTTTTGGAACAGAGTACAGGAGGCACTTTTGTTACAGAAATCCCATCAAAAGTTCCTTATCTTTTGAACCAAGACGTAACTATCCCATGGGAACACCAGATTAATCCAATTCCAAAGAAAACTAAGCTTAAAAGTGTGAATGTATTATTTAAATGGCATTGCCTAAGAAAACAGGTGAGAGGTCCCTTTTTAAGGGAGGGTAACCCTTTTCCCAGAATAATCTTATGAAAACAAAAGTTGATAAAAGCTGGAGCCTTTTACATTTTTAAGAGTTTCGACGAAATACGAAAATTGATATTATTATCCACGGACTAACCCCGGCAAGCGTAGCTTTAACCTGATGGATCGACCCATGCGGCTGTTATTACTTAGCCACGAGCGGAGAGAAGCTAGTATTTACATAAAAAGCAAACGGTTCCTAGGAATGGCAAAACCATTGCAATCTATATTTTAAGGATTGCGTTAAGGCTCCTACAAACAGGTGGGCTACTGTCGCGTGTCGCGCCTGTTTGAAGGAGCCTTTATGTCAGTCATTAAAAGAAGCATATTAGCGAGTAGTCTGAATCGGGGCTCGTGACTAAATATTAACAGCCGCACGGGTCGATCTCGGTCCGTGGATGGGTGACCATCTCTACACACCGAGACCACACCGTGCCTCGGAAAGCAGGTTAAGCCGTTGGTCCCGGCTGTCTTTCGTATAGATTTTTGACAGTCGATACGGATAGTCAGAAGCCCGAAAGTCTGACAACTGGTCTTGCCAAGGGCTAATGGGTTACCTATTTGTGGAGATCAGATAGGTAGTCGCTCCATGTAAAATACTGGTATTCAGCTACATCCAGATAGACTGGAATCCGACCCCAACATAGTTGGAAAGGGCTCGGCAGATGATGATGAGTCTGACTAAAGCACGTCTATCCCTATTATGTAAATCTAAGCACAGCGTAATCAAAATTGTCACTTTTTCTCCTTCAAGATAATCTCGGTAACATTGAGAACTAGAATACTAGCACCGTATTGTTTTATTGTACATTGTTTAGTTTCGTAACGGGCGTGTATTTTATACTTTTTGTTGCATTTTTTCTTCACTTTGTAACATCCTGTTTGTAATGGGTTTCATTAACATTGTTGGCGTGAGTGGCGGTTTCGAGATGATAGTGGTTTTATTTATGGTTTAAAGATGAGTTAGCGGATTGTATGGATGTTTTGTGCTTATCAGCAGATTTGTGAACTACAAATGTTGGAAAACATGTTGTTCAACTGCCCACCAGTTGAACAACATGCGTTGGTATAGTTACATTTTTAACGGGCTTGAATTTGTAAATTATTGTACTTAAGGCGAAAGCGCCAGGGTAGGTCGCAAAATTCAAATTTTCTTACTTAGGCTTTTTGTAATTTGCAGGTCAGTATTACAATCTATGTTGGTTAAAATACGAACGCGACCGTAACAAATACGTATTTACAGAATTATAATCAATAAATTCGTCAATACAACTCTCTAAGACCAAGTAATTCTATTGAATGACTATTTCATGAAATCTTAACATTTCAGGATTATACTAACATAAGGAATTGTATTACCGATCCTAATGATTATAATTCTGTAAATACATATTTGTTACAGTCGCAAATTATACTTTAATCAACATACACCCAGACACTGAGCTGCCAATTACAAAAATCGTAAGAAAATTTGAATTTCGCGGGCTATCTCAGCGTTTCCCTCTTAAGTAAGTACCATTATTCATTAGGTACCTACTTTCTTAGTGCCTAAAGGTTGAACCTCAGGCCAACTATTTAAAAAGTCTGTTCTGCAAATACACAAGGGTTTGGGTTTAATGCAACGCCATAATAACGATGAGTACATAGCTTAAGCATTTTCCAAAGTGCCTTAATTTTCGATTTTGGGTACATTTGATTTTCCACCGTTTCATAGTAACTTAGCCATGGTACGGAGGTACGATATCTATACTAATATTATACAAAGAAAACCCTTTAAAAAGTAAAAAAATAATATGTATTTATAAGTTGTAGGTAATAATATATTTTGATCCAAGCGTCGTCGCGTCGGGGGACTACTAATGAAAATAGGAAGTTAACAGCAGATAACCTTTCTACAATAGCATAGATACATTTACTATTGCTAGGTATAAGCCTCGTCTGTTTGGCGTTTTTATTAGCCATTCTCCGACGCGATGACGCTTGGATCAAAGTATTACCTACAACTTATTTAAACTTAAAGGGACAAAACATATCATTTTATACTTTTTAAAGGGTTTTGTTTGTATCAGGAGTTTTTTTTTTTTTTTTAATTTAACTTTTATCGGGTAGCTAATCTTCGGTACAACTCATCCGATTCAGAATTTTTTTATTACTAATGGGAAGCTACAGTATTGCTGAGTTTCAACACGAAACACGCGGACGAAGTCACGGGCATAATCTAGTCCACGATAGCCAAACACATAGTAACAGTAAGTATCAATGGATCGAATAGCATGTCCAACGTGGCCCATTATGTAAAGGCAACATATGTATACAGCTATCAACTTTTTACCTAACACGTAATCGCTGCTATTAAGTCAATTGCTAGCTATCTGTCCATCTGCTGTCAACACACTGTAATGAATGACTGATCTTAGTTTACCACATATGGATATTGTATTATATCAAATAATTGCATATTTAAGTATTAAATATTTCATAGTCCTTATTTTCGAGAAATGGATCGTTTTGTTTATTGTCTAACTGGTCAATTCGCCCTTTAAAAAATCTGATGTCATCTGAAGTTATACAGGCTCAAATTAAATTAGCTAGCGAAACTCTGGAGACGTGATGGGTATAACTAAACACGATAAAATAAAAATGAAAAAGATTTGATGTTTTTTTTTGGGGGTCAACGATCAGTCAGTATTTTAACTTGAAGTATGAGTTGATAAAATCTGTTTTCTTTTGTTTTATCGTGTTTAGATATCGAAACCAATCACGTGTGTGAAGTTAACACAAAAAAAAAATATTTGAACTGATATTTCAAGTGACTAACTACACCAATTGCGGTCGGTTGGCTCCACCAAAAAAATAAATCAAATTAATTTCTTTTTTGGTTTTATCATGTGCACAAAAAAAAATTCAAATATCGATACCCATCACATCTACGGAGTTTCGCTAGCTAATTTAATTTGACCCTGTACAAGGATGAAATGGTATACTATCCTAAGGAGACTAAGTCCCGTATTACAGAACGTCACTCAATACTCAAGCATTACTTAAAACTAGATTCAACCAATCAAATGGCTTGAATCTACATAGTTTTAGGTAATGTTTTAAGTAATGGTGAATTTACGAGTTCTAGTTAGGTTCTAGCACCAACCACGGTCGATCTGACAAACATTCGGTATTCACTCATGGCCTGTTTACTAAACGGCCTCCTGCAGATAACTTCCTACTAGCTCTATTACTTTATTATCTCCTTGTCCGAGAAGATTGCAAAACAGGTCTTATCGCCACTAAAGGAGAATGCCCAGTCTCCATAGTATCCTAGGCCCAAGATGGACATCAAATATTAATATAAAAATGAAGTGTATAAAGTGGGTAGGTACACTATACAGCACATTTTCACCATAGCCAGGTGCTTACACGAGCTGTTGAACTGTTTAATCACCCGCATGGGTAATGCTCGACTTTCACCAGCTTCTGAGTGATTTTTAATCACCTTTTACGAGAGCATGTGCCGAAAAACAGTACAAAAAACTGTTGTTTTCTAACCCCCATGTTCATAGAGAACTGACATTGACAAATTATAAGTAGGTACTGTAGAGGTTTTAACCGGGCGTGCCATAAGCATGGAACCTTCGCGAGTTTAAACGTTTATTGGTTTATGAAGACAAGCATTGGTTTTAAAAGATGGAAGAGTGAAAAAAACAAGATAGTTTGAGAAGTCGGCCTCCCGGCGCCTCTGACTGGTGTCGATATAATAGTGTGTATATCGATGTCTAACAGCTAAAAAGGGATAAGCGACATTTTTTTGCGAAATCGATTTACGAGCATATAACAGCAAAAACGCTGATTCTAACCAAATATCTATATAAATTGATTTCGCACAAAATGTCGCTTATCCCTTTTTGGCTGTTAGGCTTCGATATGATTCTTTTATGAATAGACAACAGTGAAAAGTCCTATAGCATATTATTTAACACAGATAACAATCCGCCCGGCACCGGAACGTCCGTGCGGGTTGTTGCAATAGGTGGAGGTACATTGTTATGGATGACTATACGCTCGATGCACTATGATTTCTATTTTGTACCTATAATAGGTAATTTTCAATTTTCAGTAAAAAGCACGCTTGTAATTTATTTCACAAGAATGAAAACAATGGAATTGAGTGTTTTGTTTACGAGTGAGGTTTTAACTGTCAATTTTTTTACGTGATTGCTAGGTACACATTGATGCGCAAATTGATCGTTTACCAAATGCAATTGAAGCGATTGAGAATATTACTACAATAGAAATCGATAGCTTTTGATCAATTGCAATTGACTGTTTCGGGGATCCCTAAAAACGCAACTTGGTACTACTTACCTACAATTATGAGGGGTTTAGTTAGCTTCACATTTATTTTATGTATGTACGAAAACATTCGTGTGATTGTTTTATTCTGCAATAGTAAAAATATGTTACTAGGCCAAGCCCCATTGAATGATTACTAATGATTAGCAATATAAACATAAATACACTATTATAACCCATTAAAAAACCTATGTTGCTAGAAAGGTTCAAATCTTCTATACATACTCTATACAAATAAATAACATTTAAGTGTCTGTTTGTAATGTCAAAATAACAACGTTTTACTAAATGCTTATGGAAGTATATACGGTACTTATACAAAAGCAATTTTTAAAATTTTTGTCTGTCTGTTTGTTTCGGCTAATCTCCGAAACGGCTGGACCGATTTTGACGGGACTTTCACTGGCAGATAGCTGATGTTACGGCGGGTAACTTAAGCTACTTTTATTTTAGAAAAATAAATAGGGTTCCGCGCGAAAAAAAATAAAACCCATGAAATTATGAACAAAAAGTCGGGTTTGAAAAATTCTTTTTGCATTTGGTAGCCCAATTCTCGAGGATAGTTATAGGCTATTTAACATAACGCTATGACACTTAGGAGCCGAGCAAAACGAATAAAGAAAGAACACAGTAAAAACGAAGCAATAGCGCGGGCTGGCGATTTAACGCGACGGGTCCGGGGGACGAGGGAGTTTTATTAAAATATGGATGTTATTTGAGTATATTGCGTATCTTACGACATCCACGCAAACGAAGTCGCGGGGCACAGCTAGTTAAGTTATAAAAAAAGTCTATAAAATCGTTAGTCGTGCAACTCTCGGACTTTGGTCGGTTTGGTATTTCCAAAACTGCGTTCATAAGGACCTCACACATTACACACAGTTTCCCATTGTCTTCAATTCGTTGTACTCAGTTCCGTTCTACTTTTAAATAAGCATATAAAATAGAAAAGAGCAATCGAATGTACTCGTATACATAAACACAGAGGTATTCACTATCATCAACTAGTTTTGTATCCGATATAATGACAGGTATTCGAGCAATACAAGTTACAGGAAATGGTTGAACAAGCGACTCGTCCGCACCTAGATGTGAGGGAGAGGGAAGATACCTACGTCTCTGTCACACATTATCAGCTGACCGCTGCAATGGCACCTGTTTTTAAGCGACCTTCGAAATGTTGGAGACTTTTTTTAAAAAGTTAATTTAATTTTGACAATTGATTTTTATTTAGTTTGTGTAATTAAATCGATAGTGTACTCGTACAAGTAGGTTCGATGTTGCGTTTGAGTAGGAAATTCAACAAATAGTATGAATTAAAATATTTTAGTAAAATCAAAACTGCAGCACACTAAACATATTGTATAATGAAAAGTAATTGCTAAGAAAGCTGCTATAATACAGTGAAAATGAGAAGTTTAAAGAAAATTGTTTACAATAAATAAGGACAATTAAACATTGAATGAGTCAACTATTTATTTACGTATTGAATTGCAAATCACAAGAAATAAATACCACAAGTTGTGCAAGTCACAACAAATAAATTGACAGTCGGCATCATAACGTGGAAGAAATAAATAAAAGCCATCAAAAGAAATAAAATTATTTATGCATTTCTTCCAATTTTTATGAATGGCACATTTCCCCGACTTGACTCGTCCAATTTCCGCGAAGAGATAAGCACCCGTGTACCTTTCATTCATTCAATTTCAGATCAGTGCAGCATTCACTTGTATGATTCTTTTTAGTAACTCGTTCTCGACCAGGAACCAATGCAAGGCAGGGCCTTTTCTTTTTTTTCATTATCTACACCTTTTCCAATAATTTCTAATTAATTATAAGTGGCTTGTCATATACATAAATGGTTAATTGCCCCGAAGTTTACCCAAAAATGCAGTAGAGGAGTGGAGTGGGGTTTATTTCTGTTGAGTGCTCGTGAATACTCGTGGCTATAAATCTGTAATGTTTTAGGGTTCCGTATCTCAAAATGGAACTCTTATAGAATCCCTTTGTTGTCCGTCTGTCTGTAAGTCTGTCAAGACGCTTTTTCTCAGGAACGCGTGGGGGTATCAAGTTGCAATTAATATCAAATACGTAGGTCTATGGTCCCTTGGAGCTCTAAAAAAATCAAGCTTCTAAGTCAACGCAATAAAAAAATTCGGCCATTTATGCGACATATTTTGATACTCGCAAATAAATCAAAACCTATCTAGGGCACTTCCCGTTGACCTAGAATCATGAAAGGCAAGAAGCAAGGTCTAACAGCACAAGTAAAAGAAAAAGTCCGAAAATCGTTCAATTCAATTCAATTTATTCAGGAACAATTCACATTGTGTTTGAAATCATAAATAAATAAATAAATAAATTACATCACGTTCATTAAAATTATAAAACCAACACATTCGTAATACAATAATAATTAGTTAATTTGTAGTGTCACATAAAAAATATTTTTTTGCTATTACAAACTTAAATTTGCAGTTGGAGAATTGACCGTGACGTAATATATCAATGTATGGGAGAACACGTTTTTCAACTACAATTTTAAGTTTGTTTTTGGGATAAATTCTTTTCAACTAAGGAACATTAAGGCATTGTGCGTGGTCGACACGCACTTCGCCGGTTTTTTTTTATTCGAATTGTGGTGACATATCTACATCGCCACAATGGAACGCGGCACACTGACGTCACGCAAAATCCTGCATCGCGCAATCAGAGTTTACCGCGCGACTAGCATAATTATATACAACATCCCGAAATCAACTCCCTTTTCTATGGAGGATGAGTGAACTTTACACCCTGTTCCTCATGCCTCTATACTGGTGACCCCGAACATGAACGTCAGCGCAACCTACGTGCAACTACTACAGCGTAACGTCATCAGCATCACTTCCTCGAGCTTTCGAGCAGCGAGTCACACAGCCAGCCAGCACCCACGGCTTCAACGGGTATCCTGACCACCAGCATGCAGAAACCGCGCATACCTGGTCATCACCCTCAGCCTCATCAGCAACCTTGGCACAACACACTGAACTCTCGGCCGGTCAACAAGCAGAGCCCTTCAAACCTCTCCTGGTCGACACCAGTAGCCAGCCTCAACCCAATGCTGTACCACATCCGACTCACTGGAGTATAACGCAGCGCCACCCCGACTCATTGGGGGCATCTCCGCAGACAGTTCCGACTCACCGTGAACTATGCGGCACCCGGTTCCGACTTACTGGAACCTCAACTGGCTCTGGCAAGCATCGCAAGATACACGACTCAGCCCACTATCGACCTCCGGTCTCCGGAGGGGAGTGATGTGGCGGCACATCTACATCGCCACAATGGAACGCGTCACACTGACGTCACGCAAAATCCTGCATCGCGCAATCAAAGTTTACCGCGCGACTAGCATATATACAACATCCTGACATCAACCGTCGGACAGTAGCCCACCAGACACAACACCCTTCTGGTCGGAGGATCCTCCCTTTTCTATGGAGGATGAGAGAACTTTACACCCTGTTCCTCATACCTCTATAGAATTAACTCACTTATCTTTTTTATATGCACGTTTCTGTGACAAAAATAACCTTTTTTTCTTTCTTTTTATATTAGATTACCGTAGTTTCATAAATTTATGCTTCATTCACTTCTATAAACATTCCGCCATATTCTTCGTCATTATTCTTTATCTTCTTACTCATAGACACTCATTTCCGTTGTTACACTCTTATTTACTTTACAAAAAAGAAAACAAAAAGCAACGATAAAGTCTTTATTCGATAAAAAAAAAATTGGTCGACAAACATTTTAAAATTCATTCGTGTACATATTGGTGTCGACTTTTCATTTTCATTAATGAGATTAAATATTTTATCATCGCTCAACTCTTTGTAAAATAATGTGCTTTTTATCGAGAGTAAAAATAAAAATAGTTAATAGTTAATAAGCAGTGATAGGAATAGGTAGTGCTAATTTGCCTAAACTTCGAGGAAGGAAGTAACACAGAGTGGATAATACCTCCCCTAAAATTCCGGAATAATTTTAATGACGTTTAAATCCCGGGATTTAAAAACCACGAATTATTTATTGGACTTTAATTGTTATTACAAATTATTGATTTGAAAAATCGTAATATTTTTTAGGGTTACACACACACACACACACATTTGTATCTGTAATTTGTATGGTGTACATAGTAAAGAGTATTCTATTTATCTATAAATAAAGTCCAATAAATAATTCGTGGTTTCTATATCCCGGGATTTAAACGTCATTAAAATTATTCCGGGATTTTAGAGGTGGTATTATCCACTCTATGTTACTTCCTTCCTCGAAGTTTAGGCAAATTAGCACTACCTATTCCTATCACTGCTAATAAGTAAAGTTAATAAGTAGAAGTAATAGTTCATCATCTACAATCTACATACGTTACCATGTATGTACCTATTGAGATTATCACACAACTGAAATTACATCCTTTTCTTCAATATTCTACCTACAATTTACATTCGTCTTCCTAAAGCTTTACGATACAAAACAAACGCGCGAATGAATTAAACGAAAAGAACAAAAAAAATACAATCATGAATGAGAAGAGACAAATAAAGTGGACAGAATGACAGGTAACACAAAAGAAACGCCATCTTCACAAACAACAGAGGGGCAATTCCCGTAATTTTAAGAACATTCACAGTCCGATCTCAGTCTCAATATGTCAAAAATAGCTATAATATCCCTACATTTTTGACAAGTCTTGCGACAAGATTGCGACTAGATTTCCAACGTTTTTAATTACGGGAATTGGGCTTCAGAAGAAACACCAAAGGGTCAAGCGATTCAGGAAAACCAGTATGCAGGCCCAGGTCAACGACAATTTAAGGAAACTATTTAGGCAGTAAGTAACTGTATTCATTGTGGACACCTCAGTGTCGTCACATAACCGGTTCCATTGACTCATGTGTGTTTGAACTTGACGCTCCTCATTATGTCAATTGGATTAGCAAACGTATAATTGGATGCGAAATTCTTATGTGAAGCCAAACAGTTTAGTATCTGACTGTAACTTTCTAACTTTTTGTATGTAGGAAACATCGGAGTACTAAAATCGTTTGAGAATATGTTTTGAAACCAAATGGCGAGTAATTTGTAAATAGAAACGAAGTATAAATTGATTTAGTTTACTTATAATTTTACCTTGAGTGAGATAGGCATTAATAACAAGAAGCCAAACCTTTGCTCCGATTTAGGCGAAGCCGCAAAGAACTCACAAAACAGCACTTTTCGAAACATAGGACCAATTTCTCAACATTCTCACAAAACCACTATTTATTTCATTAGATCACATTTAAAACTTGGATACAACGAACAACCAATGGTCACAGAAAAAAGAACACTAAAAACGAACACTACTTTCAAAAATTCAAAAAGAAATGGGCGTTCCGTAAAATATTTACGATAAACGAAAATTCAAATTAGGAACGGGCGCACGTCAGGTAGGTACCGCGGTAACTAATTGCCGGAGCACAGATAACACGCTGATAAACAAAACGCGCCAATAGGTGGGTGTCTATGGCGTGACGTCACGCGTTAATGTAATTTTGCCGGGATTTGTACGGCAGAGCATGTATTGTTCGTTCTATTGATTTTGTTGACTGTACTTCTATCAGGCGGAGTGGGGAAGTGCTAGGCATTAAATATTTGTAATTAATTTAATAATAATTGGTCCACTTTAGTAATATAACAACATACATTTTGGACAAAAACATGAGCCATGCAAGTGATTGATCAATCATTGACAATACTTTGTCAGTTAGTAAAGCTCCTACAGACAGGGGCGACACGCGACTTGACACAATGGTATCGCGTGTCGCGCGACGAGCGGTGCCTTAGTATCGCATCGCGTTTCGCACCTGTTTGCAGGAGCCTTGAAGCATTGATACCTTTAATTACAAAGACAATGTCTCTAAATTGGTTTATAGTCAACTTGATCAACGCTGCCACTGCTTGGATTTCCTGCTGGTCCTACGAGTCTCACTTTCGCAGGTTCACGTTTTGGTCCTTTCACTAATTGTAATAATAATTATAGTCTTAGTATCCTGAATTCCTGCTATACTACTCGTATAAGAAATGTTGACGATGACTTCTTAAGAGTGTTTACGACGTACGGCATTTCATACAAACTTTCAAGTCCTTGTTTTTCGAAATGAATGAACCGATTTTAATGAAAGTTCATACGCATAAGCAGGATGCATAGGTCTAAAAAGTTAGTTAAGAACATTTTCGAAAAATAGTGTTACAGCTAAATTCGATCGCTTGTAAGTTTTCCATAGAAACAGAGATCTCCAATTATCTTTTTTTAAATAAGACATTTCGAAAATGTTCTTAACTATTTTTTATTCTGTTTATGCGTATGAAGTTTCACTAAAATCGGTTCATTCATTTCGAAAAACAAGGACTTGAAAGTTTGTATGAAATGCCGTACGTCGTAAACGCACTTAAAACTGGATGATAGAAAAGGATTTTATGTTTAGAAATCATTATTTTCAAAACGCGATGCATTCTTTGCACTTCAGTGACGTTTCGAAAGTGTGAGCCGGCTGGGTGTTGGCTATTTGTATAGAAACGAGAAGTAAAAGCTCAAAGTAAAAGTTTTATTGTTACTATTTGTTATTCATACAAACGCAATATAAGAAATTCCCTTATTACCGGGTTGGATATTACCGGTAAAATGAAATTCGAACCAGAATTCTGTGTTACTGCTTTATTTAAAAGTCTATTGTGGTCATCAAGAATCTGCGGTTTAGTTATAATATGTAAAATCGCAGAATAAACGTCATAGAGTGACAATTATATACTCCTACATCACAATGACATGATCATTAAAGAATCACTTGTCACTTCCAAACTTTTCAGTCCATACCATACATAAACATTCAGCCTTATATCCCCGAAGGGTCAGGCAGAGGTGCACTTATAATGCACCCACATTTAGCAGTTATCCCATATAATAAGGGGCGAGCTTATTGCTATCAACCGGGCATAAATCCAGTCTCCGGACTGCTACTGAGAAATTCCACACACTTTGCCCGACCTGGGAATCGAACCCAAGACCTCATGTTCAGCAGTAGCACTTGCGAGCACTATACCAACAAGGCAGTCCTTTCTAGGTCCAATAATCGTAAGGTGGTCCACTCTGATACCAATCTCTACGCTGAATTTTGGCTTCCTCATTCCCACTGTGTCCATTCCTGTTACAATATTTACCACGGGTGATTTGCCCCCGGTTTCTTTGGTCGATGACATTGATAACCCATAATCTATTATCTACGTTAGTTGTCGAATATATACACATTCCATATACTCTATGCCTATGATTAGCTATTATGCGTTCATCGCGTTCATGTCCTTCACAGCATCCAATTCCCTAAGCTATTAACTAACCTGTGCTGTGTCGCGTTCGGCGCTTTATCTGATAATAGCCCACCCCTCCTCTCTGTTACTCTCAAACCCTCAGTTCTGTGCATCAGCACACCTAATTACATGGCGACGTAAACTGCTCTGCGTTTAGCATATAAAATGGCTGCATTGTTGAAAAATACATTGTGTTGCAGAACTAGCAGCAACACATTCGTTGAGCTGGGTAACGCATTTGTTGAGCTGGACGATACATTTGTTTGTTTGAACTACACATTTGCGGAGGCTATGCGACACAATTGTTTGGAAATTGCCCTAACGTTACTGGATGATTGCACGAATCACAGATAGAATATTGCGGGGCAATTGCGTAACACAGTAGGAATCGGTTTCATTTTGATAGTTCAACAACATTCATTGCGTTATTTACGTTGTTGAGCAGACACATTTTTCGAACATATGAAGCAACGGATTAGCAATATGTTTCAAAATCAATCAGATTGCGATTGATAGTGTGTTACGCAAACAGGGTGCTGTATTTTGTTGTGATTTTGGACTATAGTTTGTATTGTAGCATTTGTCCAATATGAGTATATTTTAGACAAATGTGTCGGGTATGTAAATCTTAAATTACATAGATACCTACGTATTTAAATGTAACCTAGTTAAGTAAAGAATATAATAATATGCAATCGAGTAGATTGTAACGTATGTCAATTGTCAGTAATACCTGTATCGTAGCTGAAATCTCCAGAAGGCGAGTTATCTCAAATATTATATCAGAAATATTTCGCAGTATCGATGACGAAATAATAAATAAAAATACTATTGGTCAAATAAATGTAGTTGTATTAGTTTCGGTCGAAATGAAATGTAAATAATACTGGTCACTTTTATTTTTAGAATGCGTTTAGTTATGCTTTTGTTTAGGAAGCTGTGATACAATCTAGAATGACACGTGCGTGACATTTACTGTTTCGGGCGACGATAACCGACTTTTAATGATTTTAAACTGAAGATTACGTCTAAACGAGTAGTATTCGAATTGGAAAAAATATATGTTAAATTAGAGCATTTTCTTAATAACTTGATATGTGAATATTTTAGATTACCTATGTTTATATTACATAGTGTAATTAATTTGTAAATGAATGTCTAGCGTGGATAAAAAATTGAGAATCACGCAAAAACTATTAAGCGTATTTTTAAGCACTCAAGACCGTTGGCATATATTCAGAAACCAAATGCAATTCAAACGAAAATCTTAAGGAAGCCACAGCTACAAGGCAGACCAAGAGAACGAAGGATGCTGTGAAAGTTTATATGGCTAGCAATACATATACTGATATGTCGGTCAATAGAGATGTAATGAAGAAACAGATATACTTCGCCACCGCCAATCCCAAATAAATTGGGATAAAGAGTCCCAAGTAACAGGGCTAGAGCTTCTGACTAAAAACTTGAAGCTGAAAAGAGATAAGCACAACGAATTTGAGCTAACCGACAAATTAACTATCATGCTGTCTGACCTGAACCCTTTACCTAACAACATTACCACTGCATCACCTTTCCTAAAACATCTGACTGGCGCCAATACGTTTGACCCTAACAGAAAAGACACAGGCGTGTCTCCACCAGCAATTGTGGCTCACGCTTCGACTGCCGTGGAAAGTGGAAAGCATACCGCCATTACAAATTCACCGCGTGTTTCCAAATGGCTGGATCTTGAACTTGGCGCGGTATCTACGTCTGCTGCTGTAATGGCATCTTTGAATATTAATGCTGGTGATAATGTACTGGTTTTCTACAGTTTGTTCAATTGTGTTATGAAGACTGTTAAAATAAGTATAGTACACACTTAATGTTCATTCACTTCTATTTATTTTTAAATAAAGGATTCGAAGATTTTGCGTTTACCCGTCCAAAATGAAAAAGAGTGTTGTTAAATAGATTCGTAACAAGAGAGGAATCATCGTTAGTATGTAAGATAATATATATTGATCGTTGATGGACATTTTTATCAACAGCGTGTTATATTGTTTTCTTACAATTGTAATACAATCGACTTGATTGTTTTATAAACTGGTCTAAGTAGTTGGAATAATACATTGAAAAATATTTTATAAATCATACCTACATTAGTAGACAAAATAAAGGCTGTAAGTTAATCCATAGCAACTAACACATGACTATCATCCTAATCACACGACTGACTTCTAACGATCACTCAATTATCGATTCACCTGCTCGATAATCGATTTTAGAGTATCTCGTAATTAGATCGATTATTACGTTCATCGTTCATAATCGCCCTCCCTTAATCGAGAGCTTATTGTTTGACATAATTGGTGTCTCCGACTATGATAGACAAAGACTTGCGGTTGCATTGTGGTCCTGATCTGACGGACTGAACCTAATTGACGAATTTGAAGTTAGTATTGAAATTTGATATAATTTTAGTGGCCATTTAAGTTTGATGGACAAGTTAATTAATAGGGATTTTCAAGTTTGAATGGTCATGACTTCAAGACTATTACTAAAAGTTATCATTATTAAAAGCGGGTTTCATTTTGACAGTTCAACAATACTCATTGCGTTATTTACGTTGTTGAGCAGACAAATTTTTCGAACATAATATGAAGCAATGAATTAGCAATAAGATTCAAATTCATTCTGATTGATAGCGTGTTACGCAATTAGGGTGCGGGTCATTATAAGCATAGCACATGTTCTTAAGATCAATCTAGATTAGACTCTAAAGACAAATAAATCTTTGTCAAAGCAAATCCGATATATTCCCCAGATTTGGTTCGCAAACATCAGAAAATAACAAACGAATGATGTGAAACCAATTATTCACCCACATCCACTGCAGTGAACAAGCCAATACAATCAATGGTAGACTTCAATGGGAACGGCATTTGGCACACCTCGCCACATCGGGGCACATCGGGGCACATCGGAGCACATCGGAGAGCGACGCGTGGGAAGCAGTTGATGCACAATGAGGGGCAGGCTATTGTATGAAAATGTGCTATATACTAGCGAATAGATCTCGGTTCTTTTGCATTTTAGGATAATCATCATAATAACAACTTATTGATAATGCTACTACTAATAAACTAACAGTTTTGGGTTATTATTATAAATATTGACATAAGTCTAACATTGTCAGCGTTTTGTTCAAAAAATGCATCTGTAACGATGATGATGATTTTGGTAAAACTATAATTCCCATTCGGGGAATGTTGATTGTCATTAAGCCACTTAGATTTTGACACACGGTGAAAGAAAGCATGATAATTATGGTGTAAAGTTACGAGAAAGCAAGCGTAGATAGAATGGCTGGAGTGTGAAGATTTAACTTCATTTAAAAGTTACGGTTACGGTAGGAAATTATCATGGGACCGTTTGCACCTATAAACTAAACTATGCGTGTGGAAGAAGTTTAAATTTTTAACACCGTCCAGGTTTTGGAATTCATCTCTTGTTACAAACAAACGCACATTTCCTCTAACAACAACAATAACAGAACTATAATAACTGATCAATGATCAATTCATAAACTGGTTAGTCTTTTGTAGTATCTGAGTTTTTTGCAGTCCTTGACTTATATGGCAAAGAAACCGATTGAAGATGACAAAGAAATGTAGGTAATGACTTTAGTCTTGGAAAATATGTCATCAGTTCAATTGTTTTACGATTCTTGCGAATTGTAGATATTGAATGGCGATAATTATATAATTGATCCGATAGAGAATGTTCTAGGAATCGATGATAGATATCAACCTGCTTTTGTTCTGCTTAGGTAAAAAGATGACGTTGCAAAATTAGGATTCAAGAAGAAGAGCAACGTATTACAAATTAAGTCGGTTGAGGCCAGTATTATTAAAATCAAAATAAATATAGAACCTAGAAATAAAGGCAATATTTTTATGCAGAGAGATAAGGAAAGTAGAGAAGGTGGAGCTAAAATTGGAAAGGTAAATGTTAAAACGTGAATTAACAATACAAAATAAACATTTAATTAAAAATCTCGAGATACTAAAATCACCGATTCAAATAAAGACAAACTCACTTTAAATTAGACTTTGACCTTTCGATAAATAGCGTCACTAATAATAGGTTTCTATTTAAACACTTCCTGCCCTCCTACCTGTTTCATTCTAATGACCTAAATCCGTAATTAAATACAAATCAATTCTACACCAAACTGAAGTTCCTTCTTTATTTAGATTATTAACCTTTCCAATATAATTATGGAATTAGGATAATTGGTGTCATCCATAAAAAATATCTTCGGTGAAGTTAATTCGATTTGATGAAAGATACGTTTGTGGATACCTAGACATTACTCAAAAACTAAATGCGACTTGTATTACAACTGAATCTAGATCATCAAAAACTTCTTTTGACCGTTAGGGCGCGTTCCCACTATGTCGTGACGATTAATTTATCGTTGGACGACTGTCGTCTCTAGCTGTTCCCATTATATCGACTGTTTATTGACAATCTGTCGTCACTGCAAAAAAAAGTCGTGGACGACAGTTAATCGTGTCGTCCTATATGTGAACACCTCCATCTAAATACACAAGCCACGACGCTTTTAACGACACGATAATCTGTCGTCACGACACGGTGGGAACGCGCCCTTAAACAACAATCTTCAGTCCCAAAACGACATACAAATCCCCCTCACTATTTCTCCATCTCTTAACAATAACAAGTAAAATGCTTAGTTATTCGTCTACCTGTCCTTACGCTCGCAGGTTGGTAAATAAGGTACGGGAAGTAGGGTCGGGATGATCGCCGGTAGCCACCTGACGCATAGCCCCGTATTATTAGATGCGGGGTCGGTTGGTCAGCTTGGAACTGTTTTATTTATAATATTTACGGTTCTTTCTTGAGGGGAGCTGAATTTTTCTAATGATGTAGTTTAACTTAGATAGATTTTTTTTTGTGTGAAAGGTTAAAAGTATATACATATCTAGCTAGTCCAAAAAAATAGGTTGCAGACTTCCAGTAGACGATTTCAAATGAGTTCGAATGATCATTTGATTAAAGAGCCAGATATATTCTTCGAATCTTGAACAAAAACTGTTTCACAGAAAAAAACCACTATATCCAAAATTGGCTGCTAATATGCTCAAACAAAAGAAGATAAAGAAAGAAAGAAAATAAATTTATTTGGCCCAGGCACACAATATTCACACAAAAACAAAAAACAGAAAAAAAAGAGCTTAAAATAGTATTGTGTGCCCACGGCTGCGACAAATAGGCCCAGTTCAACATATATATATGCCAGACAACTAGGGTGCTTGGCGCTGGTCAGATCATCAGGATTTCACAATGAAAACAAAACGGAGTGCCTTTTCTAAACAGCTGTAAACATAAACAATAACAACAAATCCTTACTCAGCACATTCAGTTACTACAACACCTATAGTAAATAACCCAACATTGCGAAGGAAGAATACATGAGACCTATAGTACCTCCTACTGATACTAAAGTCAGTCTAACTGTAAACAAGCGTCAAGTTATACGCGATGATGGTATAAAGTTACGTGTTAGAGTCAAGTGACTGGTGGTAAGTTGAGAACGTTCTCACGGTGAGAGGCAGGTTCGGGTTCCAACTGACACCCAGCGGCTGAAATATTTTTGAGCCAATAGTCTGAAGTTCATTACCACACTTAGAAAATAGACCCACGAAAGTTCATTCGAAAACGGACAAAAGCGTGGCTAATTTCAAAAGTAAGTATGAATTTTATTCGAAGATATTAAAATCATATCAAAGTGTACGAGGACCATACAAATTAAAATGAAACCTGCGAAAATGAAATTAATTCTATGACTTAATACGATATCATTCATTTCGTCAAAATTACAAGGTTCCTCCAAGAAACGATAACCATGTTCAAATTCCATACTCTAGCAAGTATTACGTAGTTTTCATAGAAAAAATACAGCTCAATTTATAGATTCTTGAATTGTTTCGAGTTTCGAAACAATAGCTCATATGCAGTGCCGAAGAAAAGTTTAGAAAGTGCTCGAATTAATTCTACAAACACGTTCGCTTTCTTTGTATCTTGCGCAGGGGCATGCAACGATATACTATTACGTTATAGATGTTAATTAACATCACAATTTACGTCTTCTCGTGAAATCATGTAATACTTTCTTTTACTGTTATCTTTTACAAACTATCGGAAGGACATAATCTGGTAGAAAGTCATAAAGTGTTTTAGGCCACTGGCTCATATATCAAATCCTAGAGTAGCCCTGCTCCTGTTTCCATTATTTGTACATGGGGAGTTGCAAGGTTTAGACTCTCTAAAACCCATCTAGAGTGACTTTAAAATCGTTACGCTAGTAAATCTACTCGTAGCATAGCATAATCAACCTATAATATTCCTACTGTTGGGAAGAACGGCCTCCTCTCTGTGAGAGGGAGTGGGCCATAATCCACCACGTGGGCCCAGTGCGGGTTGGTGGATGTCACGTCTTCGATTTTTTTGGACATTTCGGTTTCCTCAGCATGTTTGCCTTCACCGTTTTGAGAGAAATGGTGATGAAGTTAAATACACAAAGTGACTGCCTGGGTTCGACCTCACGAAGTCACGACCTACGAACTCGCAAGTCGGAGCCGATACCACTGCCAGCCACTATTTGTTAGTAAATCTAATTGACTGAATTTCTTCCAGTTCGAAACATCGAATACATCCTCTTTTTGATTCCCATAACCATCTTTGACGTAGCAACAAACTCTTAATACAACTTACTACTTTCCTTCACGAAACACAAACACTCTCAAATTATTGTAATCAAAGCCATTGAATCTCTATCGACGACAGCTAAACAACTGCTGTCAACTCATAATATTTATGTTAGTACTATAAGAATATGAAAACAAACAATTAGTATATACAACGCGAAAGAAATGATCACACAGAAGTTGCTACTGGATCTAATCAGATAAAAAGCATTATATTATGTAGTTATTAATTTATTATCCTTAAAGGATTAAAATGAGTTATTGCAATATTGAATACAGCATACAAAGGGTTGAAAAGACACTATGTACTTTAGGTTTTTTTTTATTTAATGGACTTACGATTATGGTGTTAGTAAGATAGATCTTATTGCATTGTAACAACAACACTTCTACAAAGCACCTAACATTGAATGACGACAGTTTACTGTACAATACCTAAAGATTATTCTATTCATTTATCTTACATTATCAACTTTTCCTCAATAATATCTTTTATATCTTCAGAATCTCTCGTCTCATATACTTCTTTCATTTAATTTTTTATTCCCTTGAAATGCGTGAAGCAAGTCCGATGTCTGACTTTCACTGTTCACCTCTTAAGATTTAATCTTATTTTAACAGTTTCCACGGTGGCTTGTGCAATGTAGTTTGTCTGCTGACATTTTCCTACGGATGTTGGATGTTGTAAAAGCGTATAAAACTTGGTACAGAGAAACCATTTGCGAGATTGCGAGGTGTCAGTTGTGGTGTTCATTAGAGTCGATGAACATTATAAATATAATGAATATATCTGTCCCGACTCCTATAGGCTTCCCTTCGGAACAACCACTCTTCTTATTGTCTACTATTGCCAAATAATAATGGTACACCTGTGTGTGTAACTGAGTATCACATTACACAATTATATTTAATATCAGTTTAATAAATCATAAGATTAAAAACCTACAGTTTTTGTCTGAGTTTATGAGAACTGAACAATTTTTCCTTCGGCTTCCCTCTAATGATAATTGTAGCTGCTCCACTGATATCTGTGTACTTCTGTCTGTTTACAACCACAATGTCAACAGACTATAGTCAAAATTACAACTACTTCTTTGCCTAAATCTTCGAGGAAAACAGGCGTGATGTTATGTTATGTTATGTTATGTTATGTTATGTTATGTTATGTTATGTTATGTTATGTTATGTTATGTTATGTTATGTTATGTTATGTTATGTTATGTTATGTTATGTTATGTTATGTTATGTTATGTTATGTTATGTTATGTTATGTTATGTTATGTTATGTTATGTTATGTTATGTTATATTATGTTGTTATGTTATAGTCAAAACATTACCAATCATATTGGTTGTTTTAACGTTATCCGCAGCAGTTACGGAGTTGTATGTTTTCTAAAAGAAAAGTATATTTCGTTTTATATTTCCACAGTACGCATATAGCTAGTCCTCGCCTTTCCCTTTCTAAATAAGTAAGATTCCTACACGAAGTATTTTGGCATCGTTTCAAACCACGTGTGGATCATGGCGACTGTATCGGAGTGCGTGATAGTAACATATAGGGATTTATATTAAATACCAACTGTTGCCCACCGCTCCTCCCGCGTGAATGTCAATACATCTCTATTTAAATCGGATTTTGTTCACAATTTCATGGGTTTTAATTTTTTACGCGGAACCCTAATTATTTTGGGTTTTTTGATAGAAGACATATTCAGTCTTTGCCAGAGACGGGAGGATAAATGGAGCCTAAGTTACTCCTTATAACATCAGCTATCTGCCAGTGAAAGTCCCGTCAAAATCGGTCCAGCCTTTTCGGAGATTAGCCGGAACAAACAGACAGACAAACACACAGAAAATTTAAAAATAGCTCTTTCGTTATAAATATCGTATGTGTATACTGTTATATGCGTTTGGTAAAGCTGTTATTTTGACATTACAAACAGACACTTCAATTTGATTTATTTGTATAGAAGTATAGATAGATAAAAGGCTGCTATGTTATTGAAAACGAGCAGCATTTTATAAAGGTTAATAAATAGAATCTATTGATATAAGATGAGGTAGGCTAAATGCGGAAGGCGGAGAACCTGTACCTCACGACTGTGACCAACCGTTGTTGGTTCAGGAAAAGGTTATTAGGTCATAGGGTACACAACCCGCACAACGAAACATTAAACTTTTATAGATGTGGCGACATATCTACATCGCCACAATGGAACGCGTCACACTGACGTCACGCAAAATCCTGCATCGCGCAATCAGAGTTTGCCGCGCGACTAGCATAATACAACATCCCCACATCAACCGTCGGGCAGTAGCCCACCAGACACAACACCCGTCTGGTTGGAGGATCCTCCGTTTTCATTGAGGATGAGTGAACTTTGCACCCTGTTCCTCATACCTCTATACTGTAAAAGTCTGATTCGCGCGGTAAACTCTGATTGCGCGATGCGGGATTTTGCGTGACGTCAGTGTGACGCGTTTCATTGTGGCGATGTAGATATGTCGCCACATAGTAAATACTAGTTTGATCACCTAAGACAATTCAGACCATGTTGAGATGGAAGAATTTTGTGAATGTGGAAAAGATGATATGGAATCCAAAAAAAAAGCAAATAAATTGGGATGAGGGCAGAAGGATGATGGTGTCTTAATGCAAGTCCTATCCAACCGAAAACTGTCGGATTGACGAAGTGTCGAATGTTTACCGGACTATATACACACATAAATGAATATTTTGAATTATCTCCATTTAACACATTTATTCGCTAAGGCAAGTACACAACTAGTCAGCACACAGCTACATACATCACAACAGACACATCTTCCAGTGTGCACGCAACAATGTGGCCGACAAGCAAGACGAATAGACGGCCATCTTGTGAACGTTAACAACCTCTTACCTTACATGAACTGCAACGTCATTAGTTATTAGGAAACCAGCGTTTTATATTAGCTTTCTAAGTTATGATTGTTGTGGAGAAAACATGGTCTGCAAGCATCAACTGCACGCTAACTATTATTTGTAGATGTATGCTAGGATCGCGGGAATACGCTCGGATTTCATCTATCTATACAAATCAATAAAATTAAAGTGTCTGTTTGTAATATCAAAATAACTTTTTACTATATGAAAGTATATCAATCTGCCTAGTCTTTTCCCAACTATGTTGGGGTCGGCTTCCAGTCTAACCGGATGCAGTTGAATACCAGTATTTTACATGGAGCGACTGCCTATCTGACCTCCACAACCCAGTAACTAGGTAATACGATACCCCTTGGTAAGACTGGTTGTCAGACTTTCGGGCTTCTGACGACCCGTAACGACTGTCAAAGATCTACGAATGACAGCCGGAGGTACCTACGGAGGAGTGTCGGTATGTAAAGATGGTCACCCATCCACGGACAACCCCAGCAAGCGTAGCTTAACCTGAGGGATTGACCCGTGCGGCTGTTATTACTTAGCCACGAGCCCCAATATGAAAGTATACATATACCGTACATAAAACAAAAAAAGCCATTTTTAAAATTTTTGTCCGTCTGTCTGTCGTTTGTTCCGGCTAATCTCCGAAACGGCTGGACCGATTTTGATGGGGCGTTCACTGACAGATAGCTGATGTTACGAAGAGTTACTAAAGCTATTTTAGTTTAGAAAAATAATTAGGGTTCCGCGCAAAAAATTAAAACCCGTGAAATTGTGAACAGAAAGTCGGATTTTAAAAATTCTTTTTGCATTTGGTAGCCCAAATCTCGAGGATAGTTTAGAATATTTAACATCACGCTACGACCCTCAGGTGCCGAGCAAAAGGAAAAAAGTCAGAAAGAATACTAAGCGAAAACGAAGTAATAGCGCGGGCGGACGATGCAAAGCGACGGGCCAGGGGACGAGGGAGTTTTATTAAAATGTAGCTGTTATTTTAGTATATTGTAAATATATATTACGATATCCACGCGAACGAAGTCGCGGGGCACAGCTAGTAGAGTAATAATTATGTTAATATTATTCCTTCAATAAAAAAAATATAAGTATCAACTGTTTGTAGCAGTAGTTCCTGCTACAAACATGAATTAATGAAATGCACCGACCCCATTGCTCGAAAGAACCCAAAACAATAGCCCCTCGAGCCTCAGGTTTCATGGGGCTACAGAGACCATTGCATACCAAGGGGAAAACCAGGGGGCGTGATAGTGCCCTTAGGATATTAAAGGATTATTAGAGCCTACCGGGTATGCATCCTGTAGTAGGCAATGGAATTGTGGAGAGACGGGTAATATTTATCTATGGATGGGCATCTTTTAACACGTCTCCGCCAGGTTGGGCAGTAGTTCCTGCAGTTGGGCAGTAGTTGGGCAGTAGTTCCTGCTACAAAAATTAGTTATATTTTCTGTGATATCACAGTTTCCAGATGTCAGATTAGGTCAACTTCATTTCGACTATTTATTTATTTATTTCAGGAACAATTTATATTGTGTTTGATACATTACACACATTATTAAATTACAGTTCGTTCATTGAGTACAAGTTTTTATCTAACAGAAATACTTTGAGCTTAGCCTTAAAAGAGCTAGTGTTTAACAAAAACTTTAAATCTGCACCCTAATTGCGTAACACACTATCAGTCGGAATCTGAATCATTTTGAAACAAATTGCTAATCCATTGCTTCATAAGTTCGAAAAATTTCTCTGCTCAACACGTAAATAACGCAATGAGTGTTGTTGAACTGTCAACATGAAACCGATTCCGATTGATAAAATGTGTTACGCAATTGCCCCGCTGCTGGCGGTCTATTAAATATTTGTACTTCTTGGTAATGATGGCTATGCTTGACAATGTTAAAATTAGATACAATTTTATTTTTAAACTATATCTTAGTTTATCAACATGATTTGAACTCAAAACAATCAGAAGCCAACCATGATCCTCTTGCCCGCAAAAAGCAGTTTACCAAATACACGCAAACATCTGATTATTTTCACAACCTGGAAAACTCTTTTATGTAAGTCTACTGTAGCTTCCTTCCTCAGTCTAAACAAGGAACGAACCACAAATCTTCCTCCGTACCTATCAATAAACAACTAACTCCAAGTCCCAACTAATATTAAAAGCTCCCAAACATAAAAACTCTCCAAGAATAATGAGTCAGTTCTGAAACTTGGCCAATATAAGGGCAAACGATACTTGGCCAATAAGGGCAAACGATAAATAACGCACGACGCTTAGAAAAGTGTTATTAAGGCTACGTCGCCTTAAATATTCTTGGCATTACTCAAGATTAGGGTTGGTGTTGCCGCTTTTTTTGAGGTGTAAACACTGGGGATTTTTTTGTTGAGGGAAGTGCTGTTGATAATATTGAACTTGTACCTAATGGAGGGAGTGTTTTGGTTGAAAAAGCTGGCAGGTTTTTAATAAGTGCTTACAAGTAAAGCAAACTTAGCTTATAATAAATCAAATCAAAATATCTGCTGTACCTTAAGCTAGCACCTTACCAGTCGCTAAAGCCTAGGATCCTATAGATAATGTGCACGTAACTTATTATCTCGAGTCCACCCGTTTAACAAATTCCATGCTACCCGATGCGATGGCGTCCCGTGTCTATCCTAATCTACATAAATATGATTTTGGGCTGACAAAGCTCCGCGCTTATGATATTGCACGGAAAGCATTTGCCTTGTAAAACAAAATTCATGAATACATCACCATGGTAAAGGATGAATAACTATTCAACGTATAAAATGAACACTAAACCAGTGTAGCTATCGCTGAAATCCAGCAGAACGAAGGTGATACAAAACCAAACACGTCATCAAAAATGTAAGATGGCGTCAATGCTTCTAAACATGCCTTAAACACGCATCTTTTCCAAAAGGAGTATTTTGTTACTGACTGACCCACCTAATGTTTGCCTTCGTGGATATCTGCAATAGATAGCAGAGGTATGCATTACCATCCGAGAAACAAAGCTGAGATGTCTCATGTAGAACTCCACCGGCAGCCATACATACCTCTCAAATTACAACACAGCAACGCTGCTTGACGGCAATAATTATCTAACAAAGAGTTGTGCTCGTTCTGTACAAGAACAGTACTGAAAAGAGAACTGTCCGTGTCCCATTTTAATGTGCTCCAAGATGTGAAAACAGGACAAGCGCCAATTCGCCAACCCTATCCATGACGGATTAGGCAGCGTTCACCGGCACGCTGCAAAGAGCCTTCTCGTTCGTCTCCGAGATACTTGACTTATTATTAGTCACTTAGTTTGTTCCACTAGGGTACCGTGTTGTAGTCTACCTGTGTCCTTTCTACCTTAATACCTACTATCAACATCTACAGGAAAAACTAAGTTTCTGGCGGTTGGAGCTGACAAACCGGAGAAATCGGAAGAGTTCGATTGATTTACTTATTTCTCGGGTTGTTTTATTGAAGAACGGGAAATATCTCGGTATTCTACAGTCCATACAGGGTCAAATTAAATTAGCTAGCGAAACTCCACAGACGTGATGTATCGATATCGAAACACTCCAAAATAACAAAGATTTGACGATTTTTTGGGGTCAATGACTGTTGGTAGTATTGTTATTTGAAGTGTGAGTTGATAAAATCTATTTTATCATGTTGAGATATCGATACCCATCACGTCTGTGAAGTTTACACAAGAAACTGATTTTTAAGTGACTACACTACCACCAGTTGATGAGCCCAAAAAATAACATCATCAAATAAATAAATGTTTTGTTTCATCATGTATACATAGCGATACCCATCACATCTGCACAGTTTCGCTAGCTAATTTAATTTGACCCTGCATATTCTTAAGGTGTGGTCAGAAGTCACAATTTACATTTTGTTAGGACTTCGTAATGTCTAGTGTTGGACGTGTTTTGCTATTTAACTCAATACGGCTAAACATTTTTGGACCCTTAGTAATATTAGAAGAATTTAATGTGGTTTCCAAACAGCTGTTATCTAGAGTTTAACCGGTTCTTAGTCACCAAGTCTGTGTTTAACAAACGCTATAATATAAATTACAACATTGTGTTTGACAGGGATTAAGAAGATAAGTAAAACTCTTATTTGTACTGTAAGGTTTGCTAAACCAAATCATGGTTGCTTGGTTAATGCTGAGCTACAAACATTTGTTACTGGATTGCGACCAACATGTCTTTTTTCATACTTCTCTAATAGTCGTCATCTCGGTAGTCAGCCAGTAAGCAATAACAGCTATTATTTTAATCTGTTTTAGCTATTACTTTAATCCTGAAGCCCAATTCCCGTAACTAAAAACGTTCAAAATCTAGTCGCAATCTCATCTCAGCGACAATCAAATGTCAAAAATGTAGGGAAATTATAGGTATTTTTACATTATTATGGAGACTAAGATCAGATTGTGAATTTTCTTAAAATTACGAGAATTGCCCCTCTGGCGGTGCTGTTACAGCACCGCCAGACCAGGAATAAGATTAAAATAAAACGACCAAAACTTTCTCTGAAAAGAAAAGAACACCATTTTAAAAGTAACTATTTCCAAGTAAAAGTCCTATTACAATAACAATCAGCAACCAATAACACAAAAAAGGTTAAAATCCACGTGGTCTAACGTGGAAACCCCCACGAAATGCTCACGAAATATTTGGCATGCCATTAAAATGGAACTGAGTAACAAAAGAGGTCCACTCGAATCTCAAAATATACACACAGTTCGAATTTCGAATGCCGAACGATTTTGGACGCGGAAAAAATGCAGGTAACAAATTATGGGTGACGTAAGCGGGACCGAAGTCCGGAATAACGTGGTTGTTTCTTTTTTTTTTTGTTAGTTGTTTTGAGGCAATGGAAATTGCTGGTTTAATTGTTTTTGAATATAGTATGGAGGCTCTGCGGTATGATGTATGTATGTTATTGAATGGTTGTGACTTATGATGGATTTAAATGCTCAATATCTTTGAATTTTTGATACCAGTTATTTGTTTTTAAAGAATAATAGGTAATTATAATGTTGGTTTGTTTGTTATTTTGGTAGTTCATTCAACTTTTTAGGCGATTCTCCATTTGAACTTAAGATGACGAAAGATAAAACATGAAAACATTTTTCGAATTTTACCGACCAACCGACGACCTTTAACTACATTACAGTTTAATGACAGTTTCAATGTATAAATATCATTATTTATTACTCATATGCAGTAACTTTTCTTACACAACTCGAATCAAGTAAACATATCGCTAAAGTTATTTCTTTGAAAATGAATCTCAAACTTACACACATTAACACTAATAGAACTGCCACATTATAAAATTATGTTCATATTTAGTTGTAATGATAATTTCATCTGCCCACGTACTTACTTCAAAATGGCTGGATCACGCATGGCCGGCCCATCAAGGCTCTTGTAATGGGAATAGACATTAAGAGAAAATACCATAAATTCTCCCGAGCGCGCGCAGCATTTTAGGGTCCCGTCCGTGATCATACTGATCAGCTTATTGCATTGGAATAAGCCACTTATCGGATAAAAGTTGAGCTTAATTACAATCCTATAGAAGGACCGCAGTGTTGTTTTATAGTTTTGTTACTTTGGCTTAATTATACCAACTATGAATTCCAAAAAATGCCTTAAATTAACTTAAATAACCTTAAAACACACTCCTATTTTTTTTAGTTTAGTAATGTTAACAATTACTTGAATCAATAATGTGAATTAAGTCGCTTTGCAATACTTTTATAGAAAGACTTTTTTTTTTGTTCTGCACAATATTGTTTCACATTCATGAAAATACAAGAAAAACTATTGTCACACTATAATAAATTATAATTGTCACAAATAAGGAAAATTCTCAAATATACTCCCATAAGGAACCTTCAAAAACCGAACAGACCTTTTTTTTTCAAATACCTCGGCTGTCGGCAATCGTAACTTACGGTTCAAACCGAAAGCTTAAAGAATTTACCTTAACGTCACCTATTTTATGTAATCCATTATGAAAACGGGGCGTTTAAAATTTAGGTACTAGTAACCTTACCTATTGGTGACCTTCAGAAAGGTCAGGTGCGTTATACTTTCGGGGCAATTCTCGTAATTTTAAGAACATTCACAGTCTCTGTCTCAATATGTCAAAAATAACTATAATTTTCCTACATTTTTGATTGTCGCTGAGATGAGATTGCGATTAGATTTTGAACGTTTTTAGTTACGGGAATTGGGCTTCAGATGTATGAACGTAAATAAGAAGCAAAAGGAGTACCTGTCTAAAGATGTGGCGTTCTGTAGTTCCTGTCTACCCGCATGTGAAGACAGCGCCGTTTATGTATGTGTGTGTACCAATCGTGGCTGGTAACCAATAACTTTTATAAGGTTTAAGAGGATTATTATGAGAAACTTGATCGTACTCAGTAGCAGATGGTAAAGGTCAATGTTATGGTGTTAAAAGTCATGACAACAATCAACAATGGTACAAGTTTTTATATGTATTTTATAGTGGCTTCTAAGACGTAGTTCACTTGTCAAAATATTACTGGATTTAAATAACCACTCTAGGGTCAGGAGCACTGGCAGTTCTCCCGCCGCCGCCGGAATCCACTCGAGAAAGCTGCCGCAGACCATCAAACTATACGGAATGCGGTATATCACAGTCTTTTGTTCCTTACAAGAGAACAAGAAAGAGCCGGGCGATTTGCGGGAGTGGAGTGTGAAGTGTGAACCAATCAATCGATTGAACGGGTCGAAAGAACCGCAATAGCGGGAAATGGCCATCGTGTAGTTTGAAGGAGCGGTTACGCGCAGTGAAGTTTACAGCATAGGTACTACAACCTCCATATTAAATTGTGTGAGATTCAGGAGCGGGTTCCCGCTGCATGAGAACCGCCCGTGTAGCCTGACCCATAAATAGATAAGTACCTACATAAAGTAGAAAAAAAATCTGCTGATAAGTTCTCGGAAAATCTTAAAATTGGTACTTACGATTTTAATAAACACTCTAAACAAATATAAAATTCTTTACGATGTAGCCGCAATATTGACAGACGATTAAAAATACTAACATATCAAAAATAAATACTAAAATCTACAACAAACAAATGCTACAAAAGGTGTTATCTAAAAAATCTGAAGTACCTGTAAACTTGACTCGCTAGTAATCGGTTAAAAGCATAGATAACGCACGTCACTTGTCGGTTAACTCACAAAAAACGGTTTCAGTTAAGTACGGCTTAAGTAGTAACTGATTTGGTGATTCTCATTTTTTGAATACTTTCTTTAAAATGAGCTTAGTTTATAGTTACACTGTGGGATTTTTAGAGAAAAGTGATTGATGGATGATAAATAAATAATAATTTAAGAAAAGGGGTACGAGCACTTTTAGGCTGTTTTTCTATATTAAAACTTCCATAGGCTTTTAAGTAGATTATAAACATTTCTCAGAACATAGTCCAGTGTGCATTAGGGAAACCAATGATGAAATCCAGAAGTTTTTGAAATGACATTAAACTTAGAACAGATTCGCTTGCTAACTGTGGTTTAACGTAAAACGAAGTAAAGTCAACTTAGATAATAAACACAAACTTACTAGAATCTGTTAAAATTCTCTATTTTTACGACTGACAAAGTTATTTTTAATAAAAAATAACGTTTCCTCAAATCAAATCGACGATCGTCTCGATCAAATCGGCTAACGGGTCAGAGTTATACTCTTACTTAATACTCAATAACAATCGTAGGTAGGCACTTAATTTTGATTTAAACCGTTTTGGTGTAAAAGATAGTCATCATCATTCTCCTGCCCACCCCAATATATTTGGTGTCGGCGAAACATGTCTTTTTCTTCCATACTTCTCTATTAGTCGTCATCTCGGTATATTGGTCTAAAAGATAGCCTCATCTGCTTATCATTCAATCAGTCGTAAAATACACAAGGGATAAGAAAGGCGACGGTTTGGTTTGAACTTGAAATAGGTAAGTACCTAAGTGCCGCCACACAGCTTTTCCGACGCAGACTTTACGATATCTTTTATGCTGTATGCAAGTGTCCCTCAAACAAGAATGTGAAGATACTAATTAATTTTATTACATTTTATGCACATTTGTAGACAAATCGAGAGATCAAAAAGAAGCAAGACACCACAATAGCAGGTGCACCGAGCTTTTTGGACTTACTTAAAACTGTGTTAAACATTGGAGTTGTGATTGGACAATCAGTAAATTGAATTAGAACTTAAACAGTACCAAATCTCGTTATGAAATACTAAAAGTGTATTAAACAAATATCAAAGCATACGCAATCAAAACAAAGCTAATTTCACGTCTCGCGTCCCTAATTTTTCAATTACATAACACAAAACAAGACAGACGACAATATCCGTTTCATTATATATAATAATATTATACACCAAACGGCATCCATAACAGTCGTTTCCACAAAGGAAATTTGTATCAAAACTTGTCATTGTTCAAGCCTTCACAGTGACGACGTTTCTTAAGAGAACCGGCCCGTTTTCATAACTTCACGTCGGCATCATAACAGTGATGTTTAAGCAAAATGAATTTTATATCTTCAGGGATAAAGTTGATTATGTTGGGCGTCGTTTTCTGAGATAGGTCCTAATGGTAAGGAGGCAGGAGACAATGGGAGTGCTCAGTATTCAAGTGATGTGCGTGTTTCCCGCGATATCGCGTTAATATTCGTATTAGGTATCGGATTATGGTTAAGGAATTCGGATACGCATCGAGTAAACGTTTTTAAACGATGTTTTAACAGATACGGGGATATTTTGCGAGGTTGCTCTCCTCGGTAGTAGGTCGGTGCGTAATGTACTGAAGGCAATATGCTCCGGAAATATTATGTCGTTTTTATGAATTAAGTAGATGTTTTTGTATAGAAAGGGTACTTTTACAGAAACAGAATATTTACCTCGTTTATGTTCATTATCTGCTTCCGAAACAAACTAAGTTACGCAATTAGGCCGCTGGTCATACACGCACGCCGGTCGCGAGTACTACGCACCTGACCTTTCTGAAGAACATCACCAATAAGATCAGTATATGTCTTCCTAGGGCGTCCCCTCCCGGCGTTTCCACACACATCAGCCGTGTAAATATACCTTTTGTTAGTCGAGGCAAAAGGAGTTTGTAAGGATCGTAGCAGGTGGCGTTCTGTAGTTTCTGCCTACCCCCATGGGAAGAAGGCGTGAGTTTATGTATATATGTAGAATATTTACCCATCCAATTGCGTAATGTTATTTTTGTACGTGTTCTGAAATATTTCCAACACTTTTCCTTATTGTATAACTGTATTGCAATAATACAAAAATAATGCTTGTTAAAATAAAAATCCACAGGTATCTGCTATGAAATCTAATAAATCAATATTACACTTCGTTATTAAACATAAACAATAACTCCTCTACAATCTTACTGAGCAAATATCACGTCTTTACCTAGGAACTATGGAATTATTAAACAAAAACACGTATAGTTGACAATAGATTTCCCACGTCCGATAATTATCTAGCCAATGTCAAGTTGAAATGACGAAAAACTGTCATTAGCTTACAATGCTTCCGCAAAAAATGTACGGAATTGTAAAAATTATGGAATCACATATGGAAAAACTGTTAACGCTAAGCGATTACCGTGGCCTTTGCTAATTTTGAAAGATTGAAGAATTTGTATACCAAATGTCATAATAAAAATAAAAAATTACTGTGGGAAACCACATTTCTTCAAATATTTTTTTAATAAGAACTCAAAACATATTAGACTTAATTTCCGAAAAAAACAACAATACGCAAGAGTTTCCAGTGACGCAATTTTACGTAACGGGGAAATTCTAGTGTTTTAAGACTAGGCAAGCTGTTCCAAGACCTAAGTACGGACAGAAAAAGGTCGTCTAAGCGACATTATATTACAAAAACCATATCTCTTGAAATACCATTTTAGGAACTACTTTCAAGCTCATTTCAATGCCTAAGAGCCAAAAAGGGATAAGCTACATTTTTCATCGGCTTAATAGACTGTAGATTTGTAGACCATTTTCTAATTTGTTAAGTACCTGGTACTTGTTGACAGGCCTACACTGTCCTCCCATACTTAAAAACACTATAATTTGAAAACATTGTAAAAGCCAATTATTTTTAAAAGAGTAACCGTGGAGTTTCTTGCCGGTTCTTCTCCATAGGAAACGACCAATTGGAACCGTGCACCTAGCTTCTGACGTTTCTTATGTGCCCATGTAGGCTTATGTGAAATAAAATATTTTGAATTTGAATTTTTTGCGAAATCGTCTTTTGTTATGGTTAGCTTAGCTAGTTATGGTTAGTGGCTTTGGCTGTTAGGCATCGATGTCATTTCTACCTCGAGGAATATAAAACTAAACTACCCCACTTTTCTATAAAATAGCCTATGAAAATCTAAAAGAATAGGTAACAGTCTGTTCATTATCTTCAACATATAGATACTGACACTAGATGACACTGTCTGCATTTTTAATGAAACCCAAAAGTTAACAGGCAAAAGTATTATACACCTACAGAAGATAAATAAGATTATATTAAGATCTGACACATTTTCACCACATGAACTCGTAACTGCCACTGCTCTGAGCCTGTATGATAAGGGTAAGAAAGAACAGAACTCTAGGGAAATTACCATGATTAAAATAAACCATGAAACAAAAACATAGGCAAAAACTATGTTTAGGTACCTTCACAATGATGATAACTCTTATATGATAGGGGCGAAACGACTAAGGGAAAAACCAAATGAACAAAAAATACTAACTGACTAAAATAGTCAACGAGTTAGTCTTTGGCCGACTCTTTCAAAACAACAATAAAATCTAATTGGATATCTGCGGACTATCGATTCTAATCTTGAGCATCCAAAAACTGGCAGAACCCGATCTGTGGTCTAAAAGATCGTTCCACACGCAACGACACGCGCGATCAAATCGCTCCAATATTAATAGATTCATAGTAAGCGGTGAGAACGGATTATATACCGCTAGACACGTGTAAACTTACAGTAGAATGTACAAGTGCTTGAAAATTTTACACGCTCGTGTTTTCTTTAAGTGTCGCTAACAGAACATTGATTTGCTGTGAAACACAAAACAATATTACAAAGACCAATAACTGATATCTGAAAATCCATGGACTACGTTAAGTGAAGCAAAGAACTTAGTTGAACAACTGAATCAGACACGAGATTGTCAGTCGAAGTTAATCACTAACTACAAATTTCCTTAAAAATAACATATCAATCAAATAAAAAAGTAACAGCACATAATAAAAAAGAACTAGTACAAGACCCTAATGAAACAGATAAGATTGAAGCAACTAATACAAAGAATCGTGTGAAAGGCGTCTTACACAGCACACAAGCAGCTCTTATTACTCGTAATATTACCGGCTCCGCCTCAAGGCATCGTGTGTACCCGTCCTTAATGCACACTTTCTTGGGAAAGTTACAAAAAATAAAGTAGGTGTAAGAAGTTACAAACGAAGTCCAGTAAGGAAGGATTAATAATGTAGACGCCTGCGGGTAAGAGATGGTTCTTAGAATTTTGTACTGTAAGTATACATAAGCTTTATTACGAACCTAGGCTATTTCTCAGTATCTGGGTTCTTCACATTTCAAAGGATTTTTAAGGGGGGTCGGTGAAAGAAACTGAAGTGAAGTGAATAAAAAAGTAAAGGTAATAAACCCGGTGCTGAGTTGCAACACTTGCAACTATGCCGTTTTCCATTAGTGTTGATTTGATTAGGACAGAAATTGAATACAAAAGGGAAGACGATGCAGTTCTGATTAAATAGAATGATTAAAATAGTTAGAGTGGTTCATAAAAGATGTCGGCATCTAAAACATCCAATGCTAAAATGAAGGATTTGATAGAAGCATCAGAAAACGGTTTGAATAAATGTATAAAATATAGATTATATTTCATGGGTGGTAATGACAATAACAACCCACACGAGATCCTAATGATTATGGCATTATGACTTTTTAATAATTGAGTATTATTTGGGCCATCAACCAAATTCCTCGTAAAACTGCGGTGACTGCACTTATTTCCAATATTATTTATAAGTTGCAAGTCATATTTACTTCATGGCTAATTATAAGAATGGCTTGACGTCACGTAGTCAACGCTAAGCCGAATCTACCACGTCACGATTTATTGGAATCTTTGGCTTTCCAGTTTCAAGATGAATTGACTTTCAATATGAACAAATTCATATAAGCAGTTTGTACATAATATGTTATATATTTTAGTGTAGTGTTAAATTGTATATTGTATTTAAGATTTGTTTTAACTTGATTGAAATAAAGATTTAGTAACCTACGGTAATTTTAATGCCTATAAGCAGTTTTTGATTTCACTCAATTTATTTTAGTGCAGTATTATGAGGAGTCGATGCACCAATGGGTTGCAGTAATTCAGTAATTTATAAGTTTCATATAGAAAGACATATGACAGTTCCATTTTCTCTGTGGTGGAAATTGTACAGGACCGGCAGGGAACTTACGAAGTGGAAACAAATGGTTGTAGTGCAATAAGATTTTATTATAAATAACAAATAGAAAGTTAAACGTTTAGCAAATACATTTTTAATATTTCAGAGGCGACGCTTTTGCTTTTACTTTTACACTAGTAATGAATTAGACGCACATAATGCTCAGAACATTATAATTTTTAATTTTACTTAGTGATTCAAACTAAGTTCTTGGAATGGGAGAAAAAACAAGTCAATGAACTAAAAATAACTATCCATAAATACGATTAACAGAAACCATGAGAAAGAGAAAGATAAATAAACAATTGAAGAATTTAATAGAGAAACAATTAGAGATAATTCCATTAAAATTACAACGATTGTAGAAGAGAGATAATTCCACTAGCAATTTTTAGTAAATCTGGGACACGATGGAGCGTTAGTGTTGGCTCACATGGCCTGGGAAATACCTGTTCAATATACCTACGTGTCATGTCGAACTACTTGATATTAATAAAATATCACACCACTCGTAACGGGTTCAACTGAGTTAAAATGAATGCCAGAGAACTTGAAAATGTATTTATAAATATAAAGCAGTTTCGTGAATGATTGATAGTGTGACTGGCTGACAAACGGCCTTAACCACTGAAGAAAGAAATAACGACATTGGAAGATATTTTCCTTACAGGGACACTAAAGGTGGGTCACCCACTCTTGGGCGGGTCTACAGCTATATTGACGTAATTTGGCATGTTGGGATGACTACTAGTTACTGCATGGTGTTAAAACCTGTTTCAAAACCTTATTAATTCCAACTGGTGGTTTTGCGATTTCCAAACTGTCTTTTCGTCTTCAATAAGCTATGATTCTTACGAACCGATTATTATCATCTTAAACTCTACCCATTTGCCATTCAGTTTAACAGCAAATATTTTCTCAAATTCAATAAAAAAATGTAACGTCAGACGTTGTTACCATGTTTGCTACATCTCAATAATGTAAGTACACAACTGGAGCACACTGTCTGTCTCATGCAAGAGTTTCTTTACTGTTACAATTACACCACATTTTGTTCCTTAGTCTTTACACCTGTGCAAATTGTCGCTGCACACGCTATCTGGTAATTTTTCAATAATATCTTTATTTTTCTGAATTTTGACAATGGCGCTCGTTTCTAACGGATTTGGAGTTATTTTGAAGAGAACATGAACCACATTTTGAATACTAAGCGTTTTTACCTAAAGGATTAGATGAGCTACTATCGTATATCATGGTTTTATGGGGTGCAATAAAATAACTACCACGAATGGCAACAGGTACTTAAATGTATATAAGTGCGGCGCACCCTGCTGGATAGTCAGCTTCGTCACCATCTTGCTGCTTGGCTAAGGCTAATATTTTGACCACGATACGAGCATTCAGACAATATATACATATAATATTCACAGACGGTTTAGGGTTGAAGATTGTTTCATGCGCTTGTTGCTACATTTTCGTCCCCAACTCATGCACTTTACAACATAATTTCGTGACAGATGTTTTAACTTAACGTTTCTCCCTTACGTTATCTTAATACCTACTCGTAATTTGCACATCCTGTATGCATATATCGTGGGAACTATTTCTGTAATGCCTAGCAATCAAAGAAAATAACTAGTTATCGTTAAAGTACTTAGCAATACTGCTGCGGCCTTATGTATTTTATAATTACACGTAGGATATCATATTTCAGGAAACTGTACTAGAATATTGACCTGAATAACTTTAGTAAAGGAAATACTATAAATAACGTATTGACAAGGATATGCAGTAGGTAATTATGAATTTGTAAATGGAATATTATCTAAGGTAGTAATGGTATGATGATGGAACACACTAGTTACAGTTACTAGGGATGAATGAATTATGATTAATATATAGTAAAGAAAATGCTTCTGCTTTTCTATAAGTAATGAGGCGCTTAGAATTAAGTTTGCAATGTACAAATTGTATGGTAATAGTGTACTCATTGTTGACGAGCCTAATAATAAATAAATAAAATGCCGAAATGACTATTTCGTGTACTTACTACTCTTTCAAATATCACTAAGCTTAGGATCTTTGGGGTCCCCGAAACGATCAATTGCGATTGATCAATTGCCATCAATTTCTATTGTAGTAATATTGACAATCGCTTCAATTGCACTGGGATGTTCGAAAGAGTTACCGTGGCCCCGGCACAGGCAACAGAAGGAACACGGGTGGGTTTTAGTCAGTAAAAGTCTGACACGCCCTCCCGCTCCGCCCAGAGCGGGAGAAGTCATTTGATGATTTCCCATCCACAAAAATAAAAAAAGGTCAATTTGCGCATCAATGTGTATCGATCACGTAAAAATTGACTATGGCAATTGATCGTTTCGGGGACCCTTTTCATTATTAATACCAAAGAGCTTACTGGAGAAGTAGCAAATTTAGTGGATGCAAATTGGCATAATATTAATACTTCCTCAGGAATCAATAACAATATAACAATTCCAATTGTTCATAGCGTAGGCAAACCAAAACAATTCACAGTCATAGTAAAATCCAGTTCAGTTTGTAATTTTCCAGACATTCACACTACGCTTACTAAGTAAGTAACCACATAAATCCATGTTTAGTTTAGCAGTTTACCATCTGACGCAAGAAACAATGATCTCAAAGGCTTAACGACTTGAAAACCTCCCCCAGGACTACATCACAAACTTCACCCAACATTAGTTAGAAACTTATAGAATATAAACAAACATAAACTTTACCTCTTAAACAACTGCTTGTAATGCATCCTAGATCAACACAATGCACATCACAACACAAAAAACACTAAAGAATTCTAAACATTCACTCAAAAAACTCACGTCCAGCGGTGGGTATCCCGAAAAAATTCTGAATACAAATAATAAAGTAGGATGCGTGGGAGACGGGACGCGGGCGACAGAGAGGGGGTAACGACAACGTACAGGTGGGGGCAGGTACGCACCCTACCCTTACAAAGTTTACGACAAGTGCTGCTACGGCAAGTGCCGGCGATTGACTGAATCAGAACGATCTACCTGGGTGCGCGGGCGCAGCGCCGCAGCGCAAGGCTGAGGTCGATCTATTTTGTGAGCGTAGCGTATAACTGATGAAAAGTTTAAATTTTCCCTTTGGGAAGTGTGGTGGAGTCGTGTAATGATGACAGTTTTTGTGGTCAGTCGATAAAATATTTCAATGTGAATGGGTTAATTCAATATTACTCAGAATATTTTTGTTAGGATAGGTAATGGGTTCAGTATATTGTTGTAGTTATTAACTACCTATCAAGATTCAAAGAAACGAATACATACATAAAATAATGTGTGTGGTAAATCTGGAGGAAAAATAATATGGCGCAAGCAAGTCAGTTAATCGACGAAATAATATTGAGTAAATAAATACCAAATTAAGATTTATGCATGTCAATGAAATACATTTTGTTTAAAGATTCATAAGCATCCGCAAACTTTAAATAGTCTGATGTAATTTTTGCTTAGTTCACCAAAATTTAATTCACTTTCCCCGTCAAATGGCTACACTTCAATAACTTCCCATATAAAGGCTCCTGCAAACAGGCGCGACACGCGACGCATTGTGCTAACGTTACACACATGAGTTAGAATTGAACATGGGAAGGTCTGGTGGCCATTATGCGAAGGTAGACACCATGCATGGAGCAGAGGGTGGCATCCGACGATGCGGAACAATGATGATTGGACCGAGACAGGTGGCGTTCTAGATTCATATTCACTTGTTTTTATACCTCCTGTAATTATCTGCGATCTTGATAATAAAAGGTTTTTCAAGTGATTGTCTTGTCTATTCAAAGTTTGTCTGTCTTGTCTGGTATTAAAAATAACACTATCTACGGTAAAAAAACTGTACGCTTATTTTGCATTTGGTAGATTTTTTTTTGTGGATTCAATTTTAAGGTGATTATAAACATAACAACACACCTGTTTTCCGCGAAGGGTTAGGCAGAGGTGTAACTATACTAAATAGTACACCTACATTTCGCCAGTTATGTTTAAGTCCCATGTAAGCAGACCAGCCAGACCAGGTCTAAAGCCGTCAACCTGGCACAAATCCAGACTACGGGCTGCTACTGAGAAATGGTGATTAATTGATTATAGTACAGTATGATAATTAATACCGCAGATTTAAATAAACCTATACATCTAGATGTATTCGTAACGTAACATCAAAATACCTAATTATGAATTAGGCCGCTATCCTCTAGGGAATGACTAAAACGAAATTGGGAAAAACCCTCATGAATTTGTCTTAACGATTAATTAAAAGGCAAACTCATGAGGCTTTTTCAATTCAAACAAGTGACCCAGATACCGGGAAGTACGTTATATAAACAACTAGGTAGTATATCATTGTTTTCAGGGTTTCCAGAGTGAATTAACTAGGTATTACTAGGTAAGTATAACTTCTTTGAGTAACTTTATCAGGAGTTTCAATCAGATTAGCAACTACATATTTCTGACTGACCAACTCCTTGACAATTCAAAAGTGCCTGTAATTGGTCTAATTGAAATAAATGCTTTGAGTTTCAGTTTGATTAGCCCAGCAGATTGGACCAAAAATCCAGCATAACACGCTCCAATATCCAACCAGCTCAGTACCGTTTACCAGCATCCAGATAACTGCACGTATCCCCGTCACGTCGCGATCTACAAACGTTCTAGTGTTCGTGCTAGTGCTGCCATCTAGCGGATAATGGCCGAGATAACACGTCTCATAATTATGTAATTGCCAGTAAGTAGTGCGTCTGCGTAAACCAGTGGACAGGAAAATAACTGGTTGTTTCGGGTTCCTTATGCTTGCTAGATATCTCGGGTGTAAAATACTCGGGGCGTGTGCATACCTACCAAGTCCCAGACTTGGTAAGTATGCACAGGCCAGTCATATGCTCTAGTAGGTATCTATCATCTGCATTAATTTTAAAAGTACCTAAGTACCTGCCCCTGACGAAATAGCTAATAGTCATGACGTAGACCTTTGCCTAAGCTTTACAAAGGGGGTAACCAAATAATGTCCCTGATTTGAAAATTCTCATCGGGAAATCAGTCCGCATGTCAAAGAGTTTCCTGCAAAAAAACGTCCGCTTTGTTACAATAAAAATTCTGGAATGAAAAGCCGTGTCATAATATTAAAACGAAACTTTTAGTTTCCTCTGAGTTTCAACGAGAAGCGTTCATAGTGGCAAAAGGGAGGTGTCGGCGGACTAAACCGGACGGTGTCTGCGCAAATTGGCATTGGTTGCAAATTCAGATTATACCAAGTCCAAGAGATCTCAAAGTTTGATTCAAATTTCTTGATTCAATATTCATCTGGCATCAGAAAACTGGCTAGACAAACGGATTGATTGGTTCAATCTTAGCAGAACATAACGCCTGTATTCCCCGAAGGGTCAGGCAGGGGTGTACTTATAGTACAACCACATTTCGCCAAGTATGTTGAAGTCCCATGTAATAGAGGGCGAGCCTATGCTCCTTCGTCAGAACGGGCTTTGCGAGAGCTCCAGCCATAGTGAATATTATTAATTAGCCATGGAATTACACTGTCTGCCCAGGGTACCTACGCCTCAAGCCGTACTCAAGTATCACTAGGAGAGGCTGTTTTAACGGTGTTATCAATTAGGCCCACTTGCATCACAAATCTCTAAATACATTTAGCATTAAACGAACTTAATTTTTTTTCATTGTTTCTGCCAATCGTTTGCAGATGATAATAAAGACGGGTTTTAAATATGTTTAGCGCTAAACACATTCAGACATTCGGGATGCAAGCGGGCCTTTGTGTAATTAAGTGCAAAAGGAAGCCATTTAGATTCAAGACGGATACTTACCCACTGAAAATATCAACACTACAATGTACAGAACCCACCAGTTCATAAAGAACCTGTATACCAACATAGATATGCAACCACTAGCATCACGCACTCGATACTGACAGATTTGCGCATCACCCAGATCTTATCTATCTAATTACGGTATACCATTCATTTACATAGCCACTAGTTAAGCATTGAAATAAATATACTATGTACCTAAGTAGAAAATAATGTAGAAATTTCTATTGGCCCCGATCGGACGGATCGGACGCTGACTTTGATACAATTAGTGAAATATAGATAGTTAACTTTAACTTTATCAAGTTAAACTGGAAGACGAACACAGGAAAGGTTATATCAATGATTTTGTTACTAATGCTAGCTTAAAACATTGTTATTTTAAACCTAATAGAAGCACTAATCTAGACAATTAACCTTGTCAGATTTTTTGTCTAGCGTGATCAAGAAGCGTCTCCGAAGGTTGCGCATAAACAAGGACAGAGAAGAGTCGTATCTAAATAACAAAGGAATCATACGTCTATTCTTCACGTGACTCTTGCTGGCCTATTTTTAGGTCAAAGAATCATCATTGCCATACAACGTGGCAATGCTGCCAGCCTTTTGGACAGTTTTTCCTTTTGACAGCGAATAGCGATGCGGACGAATTTTTTGATGCCCTACGAGTCTTTCCCCTCCTTTTTTATATACCTAACATTATGATTTTAAGTGTTTTAGCTTAAATATTACTAATTAACGTAAATGCAAATCTTCAATTTGGGATCACTGTAGAACTAGCTGTGCCCCGCGACTTCGTTCGCGTGGAAGTCGTAAGATACACAATATACTAAAATAAGAGCCACATTTTAATAAAACTCCGTCCCCCGACCCGCCGCGTTGCATCGCCCGCTCGCGCTATTACTTCGTTTTCGCTTAGTGTTCTTTCTGACTTTTTTTTTGCTCGGCTCCTAAGGGTCGTAGCGTGATGTTAAATAGCCTATAACTATCCACGAGAATTGGGCTACTACCTAAATGCAAAAATATTTTTTCTAATCCGACTTTTTCTTTACAATTTCATGGGTTTTAATTTTTTTGCGCGGAACCATAATTGTTTTTTTTTTAAATACAATTGTTTTTCTAAAATAATAGTAGCCTCACCCTAACATCAGCTATATTCCAGTGAAAGTCCCGTCAAAATCGGTCGAGCCGTTTCGGAGATTAGCCGGAACAAACAGACAGACAGACAGACAATTTTTTTTTTTAATTGCTTTTTTGTTATAAGTATCGTATATACTTTCTAAATAAAATAAAAAAATGAATAATTTAAAGAGAAAAAGTTATTATTTTGACATTAAAAACAGACATTTCAATTTTTTTATTGGTATAAATAGAACTCTAGCAGAAGTCAAAACTGCACATAGGTAGGTACTTTAAATCACAGTCCAAGGTGTGAAATCAAATAAAAATAAACATACATTAGGTACTTATACAAAATAATCGCTGACTCTATTGACAATTTTTTTACAATTCAGTCATTTAATACGCAGATAAATGCCAACAGCCTTGAGTGCATAGATTGCGTGTTTTGTGCTGAGCTCACGCAACGCGTCGTACGTCCACCCAGTAATAGGACTCGCCCATCAAGGAGCGCTGTCCCAAATTAGACGCATTATTAATTTATTATACTTAAAACAAAAGGTATTTCAATAAAACACGCATATTAGAAGATAAATAATAAAATTACCTTTAAAATGGCGAAGGTTTCATAAAAATACGTGTACTTTATAGTTTTTGCGTGATTCTCAGTTTTCTATCCGTGTTAGACATAACTTTACAAATTAATTACACTATGTAATATAAACACAATCGAAAATATTCACACATTAAGTTATTAAGAAAATGCTCTTATTTAAATTTACAATTTTTCGAAATCATTAATATTACTCATTTAGACGTGATATTCAGTTAAATATTATTAAAAGTCGGTTATCGTCGCCTTAATTTATGACTCAACCAATCATACAACAATTGCTATTTAATGATGTCAATAATTAAGGCGTCAGGGATTGCCCAAGACAATAATTAATAAATGAATACCTGTGAGTAATTATTGTCAAGCCACTTGCTGCAATATTTCAATCAAGATACAGGCTAAAATCGCATGCACGAATCTGCAGTGATGAAGCTTTATGCATCGTATATCTATAATTAAAATTGATGATAAAATATTTAGTAAAACTAATATTGTACTGCAGGAGACCATCATATTGGACAATTATTGTGGTATTATTTATGTTCATCTATCTGTAATAAATAAATAATATGTCATTTTGCAATAGTGGAAACGAATGTTAACCCAGAACTTCTAAGCATCACGCATGCACAATACACGAAATGAAAAGGGAAAAAAGACGAAAAGGAGGAAGACAAAATAACGTTCTTCAAAAGGACGATCATAAGAAAACAAGAAATTCAGAACGCACTAATTAATCCTGTAACCATCTCACAGGCATATTTACAGAGCATATTTTATCATTATACTTGCTCAGTGTGAGTTGTCTTTTCTTGGTAACTGCGTCGAAAAACCAAGTGACTACTTGCAGCCACATGGTCACGTCGATAGGTTGCCAATGTCTGTTATTTCTTGTAAATATTTTTCTTACGGACAAAACTCAAACTCAAAGCATTTATATCAATTAAACCAATTACAGGCACTTTTGAACTGTGGTGGCGGCATCGGTGGGTCCTTGATGCGTAGTGGACGCATCAAGGACCTGACATCACGCAAAATCTTGCATCGCACAATCATAGTTTACTGCGTGACTAGCATTTGTAAGTATACATATACAACATTCCGACATCAACCGTTGGGCAGTTGCCTACCAGACACAACACTCGTCTGGTCGGAGGATCCTCCGCTTTCTATGGAGGATGAGTGAACTTTACACCCTGTTCTTCATACCTCTAGATTGTCAAGGAGTCGGTCAGTTACAAAGATGAAGCTTATAGTAGTATAGTTAGTAGTAGTAGCCATTCTAAAGCGTAGTAGGTTCCTGTGGAGAAGAACAGACATCTTGTGATATCAATCTTCGGTTCGCTGAACGAGTGAATGCGGAAGATGCGTGAATAAAATTATTAATCATTGATTCTCATTTTAATAGACATCGATTTAGATTTGCATACAATTTTATCATCAACATTACATTTAATCGATGGTATCCATAATAGGACCACTGAACCTAGGATAATAGTAGACAATCAAAGATTGCAAGCCATTAATGCTGGTATAATTTGTAACGAACATGCTTAGTTAAAACATGTCAGTAAATAAAGGCAGCGAACCTTATTTTGTTAACATTACTTTGATTTTAAAGCCCTAACGGTTTCCATGTAGCTTGTCAGACTGACCTCCCATTAAGACAACATGGCGGATACAAGCCTACAATCTGGGCAGGCCTCCAAATAAGGGACGAACTATTATAGTTTACAGGTACTTTAAATTGTCGTAACGCATTAACTTGGTTACGTGCCTTCATCATCATCATCCTGCCTTTATCGATGCAGCTTTTTCTTCCTTACTCTTCTACCTATTGCATATATTAATGTACCTATTCACCTCCATTCCAGCCATATCATCCTTCACAAAACAATTCATCAATCGTTTCTTTGGTCTTCCGTAACTCTTTAATATTCCTCATTCATACAAAACATAATAATATCAAGAAATTAAATAACAGTGACCATACTAGTTATTTGTGCTATAAAATTCGGCACATCGTTAAAGCCAAAAGCTTCACAAACTGCAAAGACACACTGGGGAGCACTAATAACGAAATTAAGAAGATAATAATCTAGATAGTGATACCATTATGAGGCTGTAAGTCGATAGCTATGATATATGTTCAGCTTACAGAGATAGTGTCGACCTTGGACGGTATAGCCAAAGTGCCAATGTTACTGCTTCCTACCGTGTTCCTACCTAATTCACTTTCTAAGACAATGCTGTTTTTGGCAGGGGTTAATAAGGTGGTAGATTGGTCGAACTTTTTTGTTAATGCTAATTTAATTGATTATATCTAAATATATCTGCGAATTGGTTGTTTAAATTAATAGCGTAGTTTGACATTTGATTGTAACAATCAATAAATAAGCTATGAACCAAGAATAACAGCACTCCTGTGACAGAGGAACAACAAAATGAAAATTATTGAGAAAGACTTCTCCTTACTTTGACTTCTAAGCAACACTAATAGAAGTGCTGCGGTCCGGAACTCCTAATATACATAAAAAGAAAATTGCCCTTTGCAAAGGACATCGAAAGACATCTTTGTATGTACATGTATTAAGAAGTTAGAAAAACGTGGGAAAAACAAATTCAGCTTACAATGTCACGGAAAACAACATCCGTTTTGATTTTTAGTAAATTTATGTAAAACGAAGACTATTTCGTTGTGCCAAGCCAATTATTAATATGTACTTATGTATTAATCAATTAATTAATTTGTAAAAACTCGTAGTTCATTATGTTTTCCATCTTATAATATTACCGTGTATATTTTCAGATACCTACCGCAAATATTGGCTGGCTAACGTTGAAGTATTCAATCACAGGAGCCTATCCAAAATAAACAGACTTTATTAAATCTAAGTAAAATCAATCTAGTAAGATTGATTATTTTAAAACCTTCAGCATCACAAATATCAACACCTAGATTCCCAAATACATATAACTAAAATGTATCAAATATCATCTAAAACTCACCGGTTCTCTCCAGGTCCAAGCTTATTATTCTCAACTATAGCCGTAGCCCTGATCCTATGGTCAGGCTGTTCCCCAATCAGTTTTTCACTCCTGCCGTTGTTCAAATGCTCCCTAGCCACACTGTATGCGTCACAAATATCCCTATCAACAACTACACCACTATCACTTTCACAGATCACTTTAACTTTCTCACTTGTGTCAACTTCGTGTTTCTCCGGTTCCACTTTGTCTTCTTCTTTTATTATGTCCTTCTCTTTCTTTTTGTCGATGCCGTTGGCTATGACGGGCGCTGGTTTCGCCTGGAGGGATTTGGGTTGGGCTTTCGGAGAGGAAATGGTAGGCTTGCTCTCGATCGCTCCGTTTTCGTTTATTGATGTCACGTAGACGCTCGAGTTTGCTATGTAGCCGTTGAGCTCTTGTCTATTTTCCGGCTGAGTTCGTTTTCGACGGTTTAGCTGGAACAAACCAACAAATAAGTAAGTATAAAAGTCAAATAATGTCCATGGTCAGTAGTTTACTGTCTATCTATCTATCTATCTATCTTATACATAATATATTATTACTTGTCCTTACTGATTCATCAACGCAGAGCCTGAACCGCTGCGGCTACAAAATTGAAATTTTGGCAGTTGATGCCTTTTATATTGTGAACATCCACTAAGGAAGTATTTTTGGAAATTCGACCTTTAAGGGGGTGAAAAGGGGGATTTTGTTTGTATGAAAAGTTTTATTTCTTGAGTTAATAAACTTGAACTTGGCAAGAATACTTAACTAAGTAAGTAAATTATGAAGTTTGTCACATAACATAACATCACGCCTGTATTCCCTGAAAGGTTAGGCAGAGTCAGAGGCCTAACCCTTCAGGGAAATCAAATCAGAAATGTGGGTGTACCTATAGTACACCCACATTTCGCCAGTTATGTTTAAGTCCCATGTAATAGGGGGCAAGACTATTGCCAACAACCAGGCACAAATCCAAACTCCGGACTGCCACTGAGAAATTCCAGTTGGAAAACCCAGCCACACTGCCCGACCCGGGAATCGAACCCAGGACCTCTTGCTCAGCAGTAGCGCTTGCCACCACTTAGACCAACGAGGCAGTTGATTAAGTTTGTATTTTTTTGTTTTTCTAAACTACCCCCTAAAGGGGGATTGACGGGTGTCAAAATTTCTATGGAATAATTTTAACGCGCCGTCCGATTAACTCGAAACTTAGTATACTTAAGACCGAAAATAAAGAATAACGTGCATCAGGGGTTTTTGAAAATCTACCCCCAACGTGGTACTAAAGTACGAAATCCACGCGGACAAAGTCGCGCGGGAAGTATTAGTAGGATTATAATAGACCATTAACCGTACGACAATGTCCTCTTGACCTGATTACGACACAAATTAGATAATAAAGTTAACTACTGTTGTCTGGAAACTATAGCATGCAATATTGATGACATCAAAACTACATTAGTTATAGGTACCCCAGTAATCATGTACGATCAACATAAGTACATAATTATGAACGAGTATGCCTGATCCAGTTACCAACTTTGTTTGCAATGATGTTGAACTTAACAATCTTAATAAAAAGTATTTCAAATCTGTAGAATTGCAACCGGATACACATAATAAATCAATTGAATTACATATATTTAAACTTCAATCAAGAGGTCTAAAAAGCTATACAACACATTATCTATCAGTATACTAATAATAAAGCTAAATAATTTGTTTGTTTGAACGCGCTAATCTCTAGAACTACCAGTCGAATTAAAAAAAAGATTTTTGCATTTGCTAGCCCAATTATTAAGGAAGGCTATTTAATAACACGCTAGAACCCTTAGGAGCCGAACAAAAAGATGCGGGCAAGCGATGCGATGCGACGGGGTGGGTCGGGGAACAAGAAATTACACGCGGGCAAAGTCGCTAGCAGAAGCTAGTTAATTATACAATGTCAGACACACCCCTGACAGAACCTCATAATAGAATAAAATAAATTAACGGCACATTTATAAAAGGTATGCTTTAGAATGTTCTCAAGGTTTTATAGACAAGTGCAGATAATAAAGCAATAAAAGATAGTGAACTATAATAATTAAAAGTGTTTTTAATATGTTGTATTCTTTATGTGCCTATACATAAAGAGCAGTACTCACAACCAAATTAAAATTCTTTGGATTTGTTAACATTTCTAAACGAATCCGAACCTTCCGAAGAATTAAAAATATGACAAATTCTGAGAACTTTAGACTGTAACGAATTCAATATTCAAGCTTTTCAATCCCGCAATATTCAATTCTTGACGAAAAAATAGAAATAAATCCGCATTTGAATAAAGAGTATCTATTATCATTTCCTCTTCAATATTAGAGGCCACTATGGGAATAATTATGTACTTACACCATGGGGTAATACAGTGCATTCTCCTTTGAGCCTGCTTTCATCAATGCGTTTACCGATGTTGGTTTAGCTGTAGAGTGGAGATACGAATGTAGCCTGATATACAGGGTGGCCAAAATAGTGACGTCCAATAGACAAATCTGAATTCCTCACAACCAGGGGTATTCAAAAATACCCCATGTAGCTCCGCAATTTTTTGTAGTTTTCGAGTTATTTAAAATTTGAGTCTTTCTCACTAAAAACTTAAATCCCTGCTGTCGATACTTTTTTGTGTAACTTACAGGAATGTTAGGAAGTTTATTATTTTACCTATGAAAGTAACATTCAAGATGTTTGTCACAAAAAGAAATTAAAAATACCCAATACAAAAAAAGACGAATTTTTGAAGCTCCACCGGCAGAAAACTGTAAAAAAATTACAAAAAAAAAACTCGAAAACAACAAAAAATCTCGGAACATACATGGGGTATTTTCGAATACCTCTGGGTATGAGAAATTCTGATTTTTCTTTTGGACATCACTCACCTGTATGTCTGTAAGAATATTCATAATATGTATATGACTGTGTACATACAGTGAATTGTTAGCGACATACGTAGATGCGAACCCATCCATGTTCAAGCCATCTGACAGCCACTTATCGCCGTTCGCAGCACATTTAACACGATTATTGGAGTGTGGGTTTCCGTACCGCTTGAAGATGGTGATAAAAAAAATACATACATAGCTGAGAAACATACATCTAAATACAACGTAGACGGATGTATACAGTTGAAGTTAAAATAACATTGAAGAAAGTTAAACCATAAACTGGTTAAAGTTATGCCTCGAAAAACGATGCCTTCGGCGCCTGGAAGACGGTTGGAGTGGTAGTAAAAAAGCAAGAGTTTTAACAACAGAAGAATTAGAACAAAAAGCGATAATTATAATAAAAGTCCCAACAAAGGACTATCACGTTGAACAATCTCCTCATAATGCGCACCAGATGACAGTGTCATGGTTTTTTATGAAAAATGCTAATGGTCCCGAACAATATGTCACCGCGGTATGCGACCCCAATTAGTAGCAAAAACACTACTTGACTAAACGAACGTTTAAAAACGTGAAATGCAACAAGTGGACCCTTGACGTGCCTGTTATTATTATTGCGTGGCGTGGCGCTATCATTTTGTGCCAGCCTAAATTCAGAAACACAGTCAATTTTATCAACTTCTTCTTCCCAGCTAAAGCACTAGGAAGTGGTGAAGGGCGGGCGTTTTGAGGAACTGTCTTACGTAATTTTGACGTTCGAAAAGTTCCGATTCTCCGTCTAGTTTGAGTATTTTGATTTTGATTACCAGTGGACCAACCATGACATTTTGATTACCAAATCAACATCAAGAATTAGATAATTGGTTAGATAAAGGTTTGTTCCATCAATTGCCAATTACAGGTTCATGGAACAAAGATCGGAGTCAACGAATTGATTCAATCGATCTGAATGAAATCATCATTGATGCAAACATTGAACAAAAAGAAAAAGAGTAAAAAACAAATAGACAAAATTAGCTCTCCAAGAAAAAGCCAAAAGATGTAAGAAATTGAAATGCAAAAGGTAAATACACATCAAAATGAAGAATCCTACTTATAATGTTATGAAGTAGACGAAGAAGCAGAAAGAGAGATATTTTCACCTGTTTTAACTGCAAATGATATTGAAATAATGTTGAAGCGAGCGAGTGAATCAAGTGCGCTCCAACTACGAATGAAGTAACGAATCGTCCGGAGATGCCGCCGGTACAAACAATTTGTTGTGTGGGACAAGTATGAAGCGAAAACAGGTACAAGAAAATGAAGATATTTTAGCTTACGATGGTTGCCATTTTAAACACCAAGACGACATTTTCAGGAATTAAGAACATAATTAGATGAAACAACAAAAACGAATGGTATAATGAATTTACTGGATAAACTCTTTCATTTCGAAATATTTCTAGAACTTTAATTTGGTTTTCGAAATGAAAGCGTTCATCTAATGTGTTGAATGAGTGAGCCAAAGGCCAGAATCAACAAAATAGGCCTTTAAAAACACGGCTTAGACAAGTGTCGCGCAACTTGGGCCAGCACATAAGTGGCCTCGTCAAGTGGAGTTGGGCTGAAATCAGGCCAGCTCACTTGCGCGCATTGTCCTAGCTAATCTATTGTACGCTCTCCACTAGGTGTGCCCGCCATGTACTCTCTGCATCCTTCAACTTGCACCATCAAGTCGAGTAGTCTCTAGTCGAGTGGTGGACTGAATACAAGCCAACTCGCTTACAAAAATTGTCCTGGCTAATTTATTTTACAGATTGACTGGCTGATTTATTTCTGTAAAATAAATTTCCTTCAAGTTTTATTATATTCAGCTATGACGGATTTGAACTTGCTTGTCTTTTTCTGGGACACCTACTTGATGAAGCTGTGTGTACAAATGTATGTATAACAACCTTATGTAAATGTAAACATACTGCATTTTACAAATACGGGCCTGGAATGGAGTGGTCTCATTAAGCGTAGTTTTAGACTGAAAGCAGTCCAGCTCGCTTGCATATATTGTCCTAACCAAAGTATTTTAACACGCTGTTAGTCAAAACTTGGACCTAGAGTCGAATAACTCTGTCAAGTAGTTCTGAAACAGGCCAACTCACTTGCACACATTGTTCAGGGTAATTTATTGTACCTACAACGTTTTAATTTTATGTTTATGCGCTGTAGTTTACAACTTGGGCCACCGAGTCAAGTGGCCTCGTCAAGTAGAGTGTTGGACTGGATACAGGCCAGCTCACTCGCATACAATGTCCTAGCTAATTTATATTATTTTCTATTCAACTATTCGTGCTACAGATGTAGGACTAAACAACATCAAAGTTTCCTAACCGGTGCATTCTAAAATTGGCGAAAAATCTCGACTGGCGAGAGAAATATGCAAGAGATACATATCTAATGAGTAATGACTGGCAACAACATGTCACTTTAAAAGGCCTGATTAAGACGATTCATTGTTTACTTTCGTAAAGGTGCGCACACATTGCTCTTTATAATTCCATGACGCGCGTTCAAACTCGCGCGAATCTATTGCGCATTCATCAGTGCCTGATATATTAGCACCTTGAGTACCTACGTAAGGTATCTGCATATATTACGCAAGTAAACAAGACTAGTGCATTAACATGTGGAACATGTAGCATTATCCTTAAGTCTACAGTCAGTGTGGACATGTCACGTCGAGAGGCGTGATACGCTTGAGCGACGATGACCGCTGCAAGCGCAGTCGGGCACTTGAAGCCGCTTAGTAATGCTAGGAATGTTTTGGACAATGGATGAGCTTGGTCTTCTTGATGGCTTACACCTGCTGAAATCGCTGCTGCTATACAACTATTTCTTAATAAAATTTAAAAAATTGCGCGTACAGCACCGTACACGTGATAGAAGTGAAACTTCTTAAAAAACAAAATAAGAGACAATAAGTGAGAGACAGAGAGAGTTATATATTTCTTCTCACTCATGGCACGTGGCGTGTCCTTGAAATTTCACTCTCAATTCTCGTCCAATTTACCGAATCGCCGCCTAAGAAGTTTCACTACATGGGTTTCACATCAATGGTGTTGTTCTTACCTCTACAGATAATTTGGACATATCAACTGGCGTGATTCGCTTGAGCGCTGACAGCCGCTGCAAGCGCTGCCGCGCTTGCTCCTCCACGGCGATGAGGAACGCATCCTGGATTATGTTGTGGCCGATGTCTGATACTGCGGACAAGAGAACATTGAGCAATGCGTGTTTGTGTTCATATTCGGTATCAACTTGAAACCAACCAGTCGACAGTAATTTGTGTTCATTGCAGATACTGCTAGTGACTACTAATTGATGAATAGTGTCAGACTAATACTTGAACAGTGATTGGAAATGATCATTGCATGGGAATGCACTGGTAACTGCATTTTTATTAACACATACCTACAGCTTTTTTTATAAGTAATCTTTTTGACATAAAACGGTAGCAACAGCTGCATTCATTCTTTCCATTGATATACAATTTGTATATCAATGATTCTTTCGCAGACCGCCAAGCAGTTCTCGCCGCGCTTTTCAGGCGCGTCCGCAAGTGTACACGCACTCTTATACGCGTTGACTTGGCTAATGCAGCCGCACAACGCCCGATATTGGATTAAGAGCTTACCTATTTCATTAAGCCGTTTTAAAGTAATCCTTAACATTAAATACATTGCTATGACACACAGAATCGACGGCCATTTGAGTTGATTTATTGACACGAAAAAAAGAAGACCTATGGTTAAACCTACCAAATAATACCTGTGGGTCGGTTCGTCTAGGTGTCGCCTCATATATAGGTACACGCATTTGTTTTGTGTATGTAAACCTAACTGAATACAAGAGGAGTCCTGGGACATAGAGCATAATAATTAATAATATAATTAATAGCATAATTAATAGTTACACAATTATGTAGTATACCGATATCATTTTTATGTGGATCTAGAACATACATAAGAAAAACCATAACAAGCTTTCTGATCTACACAATTTTTTTTTTAATTCTTTTTTTTTTTTGGACTTTTTTACTACATGTATATGTCAGTCCGATTAATCTTATTATCTAGTTTTACATCATTAGTTTTACTTAAGGTGATAATAGTTTAAACAAAAGACAAGCTCCATCACAGTTAGGGCTTGAGAGTATAGAATTCATGATTCCAACTTGCAATCTGTCCAGATCTAATTTTTCCAATAGTTCTTCTCTCTCTGCATGAAATTGAACACACTCCATCAACAAATGGTATACATCATCTACACTAAAATTTTGTAGTAAGGAACTATAAAAACATCTTTTCCACTAAAATTTCAATCGCTACCGATTCTCATCAAATACTCCTGCGCCACGTGCATTGAGATCGATTGAAACAATTCGCGTGCCGATTGTGTAATTAATATTCAGTCGGCAATCGAGGGCCTCCGAGATGAGTCAGCCATTGTGACTGTGAATATATTAAGGAGCAGGAGGTAGGACTGAAGTCAGTACTTGGAATGTTTATGGACTTAGGTGTAATGCGTTGCAGTGATATCGTTCGGTTATGTAATTGTAGAACCTAGGTAATTAGGTATAACCCACTACTGTTACTTATGGACTTGAGACTGAATGCAGGCTGCAGATATAAACTTATTAAGAAAGAAAGATTCGGACACAGTTCGTGAAACACAAAATACAAATAACAAAAAAAGTAAAAATAAATTAGTTATCTATCTATACATCTACATACATATAATTACTTGTCCCGACTGATTCATCAACGCAGAGCCTAAACCACTGGGTTACAAACTTAAAATGTTGGCAATTAATGCCTTTTATGTTGTAAGCATCCACCAAGAAAGGATTTTTGGAAATTCTTCCTTGAAGGAGGTGAAAAGAGGGGATTTTGTTTGTAAGAAAAATCTTATTTCTCGAGTTAATAAACTTGAAACTTGGCACGAATACTTATTTAAGTAAATTATGAAGTTTTTATTTTTTTTTTGTTTTTCTAAACTACCCGCTAAAGGCGGATTGGGGGGTGTCAAAATTTCTACGGAAGAATTTTAACGCGCGGTCCGATTAACTTGAAACTCAGTATTTATACTTAAGACCGAAAATAAAGAATAACGTGTATTAGGGTTTTTGAAAATCTACCTAACCTAACGGGGTACGAAATCCACGCGGACGAAGTCGCGTGGCAAGTGCTAGTCAAAATATAAGGTCGTGTCATCGATAGAAGATTATGGAGGTTACGAAAAATACAGATACATATGCGTCACGCTGTTCCCAAAAGGGATAAGACAGGAATTGCAGAATAACATTTGCTACAAAGATACAGACGGAATAATCAAAACAGTCATTGTAACAAGAATATGGGAAAGTTACATTAAATCATTTTAGTGTTAACGCAAACAAAAGGTGTGCTGCAGCTGCGGTAAGTAAGTACACCAATGTATAAAAAATGAAGAAACGAATACGTACTAGGATTGCAAAAAAAAACCTTTGGCAGGCTCCCACGCGCCCCTGATGTCGCCATGAGGAAAACCACACCAAATATTGCCACAATTTTCCACCTCTTGATTTTTCAACACTTTAACACAAGCTGCATAACATTCGTGTCAAAGTTCCAAAAAATATGGCTTAAACTACGCAAAAAAGTCACTTATAATTTCCCAAAAAAAAACATATTTTCAGTTAGAACCCGGAAGAAAAGTAAAAGTAACCCTTACGATGATCAACCGCACCCCAGAGGTAACTAACTTATTTACTGTCTGAAAGTACGCTGTAAGGGGACGAACATAAAAATGAAAAATGTGCCTCCCCATAGCACTTTGGTGTAGGGAAGCGCGACCATTTTTGAGTTCCTTAGAAAGGTCAATTTGCTTTGGAATTCCGGGGTGTGTAAGGTACAGCAGTGAACATGAATGTGGGCTTTGGGATTTAAATCCGAGATGGAGCAAAAGAATTTGATAGGTAGGTATGTAGGTACTTGGGGACAGCGTAAAGGATTTATTTTTAGGCTTTTTATTGTAGCCGGATTTCCAAATGATTCTACGGATGAAACATCCTCGGCTATTTCATAAATGGGTATTAGAAAACATTCAAAATCAAAATTTGTTTGTTCAACGAAATCTCCAAACGGCTGGTTGACACTTCCCGTGATCCAAGGGCTGGCATTTACCTTGGCCAGAGGCTAAGCATTGCTATACAACGTGGCAATGCCGCCAGTCTCTTGGGTACATTACCAGTCGACAGCGATGCGGAGGAATTTTTCGACGCCATATTTTAGTTTTTTAATAATTTTAGTTACTGTAGGATATTATATTTTTATGTTAATAATCTGTTTGTAAACTATAGTATTTTTTTTTTATTAATATGATGAATCAAAATCAAAATATTTTATTTCACATAAACCTACATGGGCACTTATGAAACGTGTACTTAATTGTAAAAGACAATTGTTTAAAAAAAGGGTAACCGTGGAGTTTCTTGCCGGTTCTTCTCTATAGGAAACGACCAATTGGAACTGTGCACCTAGCTTCTGACGTTTCATAAGTGCCCATGTAGGCTTATGTGAAATAAAATATTTTGATTTTACTTTTTTGATTTTGCAACTAATAGCAATAACCTTGATTAGCTTGATCATCGCTTAATGTTACAGTTACAGGGTCGACAGCACATATAGAATGCTAAAAGATGACTTTGGTACCGGCTGCATTGACCATTTAAATAATTATAATGTTTGACCTTATTGGTGATGTTCTTCAGAAAGGTCAGGTGCGTAGTATTCGCAACTCGTAAAAATGTAGAGAATAGCAGATTTTTTTTTTGGTCCCATAGCAAAAGTTTTTCATAATGAAGAGTACAATGACCCCATAAGAGGTTGTGCATTAATTCCGGGACATGTTGTTAGTTATCCAAGTATTCACACAGCAAAACGTACTTAACTATCGTGTACATATCTTCAAAACAGACATCGAGCTACAATATTATCAAATACTGTTCCGTGGTCCCGTTGTATTGTTAGAAGTGAGTGCGAAACGTTGCCAAGTGTCTCTCCATTTACTAGGAAGTGTCTATCTTTGTGTTTTAGTACACATTTAGAAGTTAGCTGAACGTTGAGCTCTGTTTAAATATTATGTGTCAAAGAATTATACAAGCTGTTAGACAGACGCTTGAACATACGAAAATGGCGGTTCCGTGAGGCCGTCTGCTACGTGTTTATGCCTAATAATAAAACCCGGGCCACACAGATTTTTTTTAAATGACTTTTTTTAATTTTATTCGAAATTCATCGTTGCTCAAACTTCAAACGTCAATAATTTCATTTAAAAATAACAGAATTGGCATTTTTCCCTCTAAAATAATAATATTGTAGATATAACATCACGCCTTGTTTCCCCGAAGGGTTAGGCAGAGGTGTACCTATAGTACACCCACATTTCACCAGTTATGTTTAGGTCCCATGTAATAGGGGCCGAGCCTATTGCCATTTACCGGGCACAAATCCAGACTCCCGGCTGCTACTGAGAAATTGCAGATAGAAAAACCCAATAACACTTTGTCCGACCTAGGAATCGAACCCAGGACCTCATGCTCGGCAGTAGCGCTTGCGACCACTAGACCAACGAGGCAGTAATATTGTAGAATGTTATAAAATTCGTGTTTGACGCAGATGATTGCTAGAAATTAAATACGAGCTCTTAGACAACAATTAAATTTAAAAAATACTGAAAGCCTTGTAAAATAATAAATAAATCCGTGTGGCCTGGGTCTCGTTTTTGGGACTAACTACGTAGCAGACGGCCTCACGGATCCGCCATTTTCGTATGTTCAACCGTCCGCCTAACACCCTGTTCAATAAAACTGTATTACTGAGGTACTGCGAGCATTTCATGTAGGTACCTGACAAAAAATTAAATCAATCTGCCTAGCCTGTCTCAATTTCGGGTTCCAGTCTAACTGGATGCAGCTGAATACCAATATTTTACATGGAGCTACTGCCAATCTGACCTCCACAACCCAGTTACTGGATAACACAATACCCTATTGATAAGACTGGTTGTCAGACTTTCGGGCTTCTGACGACCCGTAACGACTGTCAAAGATTTACGAATGACAGCCGGGACCGAGGGGGGGTGTTGATGACCGCGGCAAGCGTAGCTTAACCTTTGATCGTCCCGTGCGGCTGCTATTATTTAGCCAGCTCGTGTGCTAAACTGACATGAATTCATTGATTGATGATGTTTTGTTATTTGCTAACCATCACTGCACACCAATTTGAGGAGCGTTTTTACAAAACGATACCTACATCGTAAAATAATTTGTTTTTCAATAATGTAATTTATTTATTTATTAGGGTTCAGATAAGGTATGTAAAATGAAATTGCCAACACTATTAAAAAATAAATTATTTTACGGTGTATCGTTTTGTAAAAACGCTCCTCAATTTGTAACTGTTTTTGTGGTATTGAACAATCAAATCGTGTCCAATACGTATTTTAAAATTTACATCTATCTATCGACTGTTATCTCAAAACATTCTCAAAAACTCTTATAACTAGCGGTGGAGACATACCCAAAGTTATCAACTCGAAATCATCCATATTCGATAACTAATAAACAATTCTTCCAGAAGCCCTCGATAATAACTTAGCCCAGGTAGAGATTCATTGATGACTCCGCCTTGGAGTGTAAATGAGGTGCTGTTCCACAAACGATGGGACACTTAATATCATGTCCTGCGTGTCCTGTCAGCTGCACGTCACAGGAACTGATGGACGCCAGTGATGGCGCCGAACTCGTAGCCGAATTCTGGGCCGAGTCTATTTAAATTGCCATCGACACGCTAAGAAACAGATAACCTAGCCTTGTTACTTACAGCTTGGAAGTTCAAAATGGCAAACAGTGGTGTCGAGCACAGATAGCCCCACTTTGTCCTTGTATAAAAACTAGACCTCCGAGTCTCGGAACCTAGACCATAGACACAAGTACACATAATAAGTACCGTTCTATCCGTTTGCACTGGAATGTATATTAAAAACTGGTTCCGTACTTAACAGAGTACTAACTGACCAACTTGTTGGACGAAACAATTGATTTTGGACTCTAAAATCCTTGTGATAAGTTTTATTTTTCTTTGTGAAAAGTGGTGGCCGCTTTCTGATGTCAAAGATAGGTGATACATCATCATTAGTGATGTTTTGAGGGAATTTGATAGTTATTTTTCTGTGTTTAAGGGTTATAGTTGCTTGGTGGGATGAGTAATTTAATATAATGTGGAATCGAGTTTTTTCATTGTTTCAATAAATAGATAGACATAGGATCTTGAACGATGTTTTCCTTCGATGAGGATGTTCTGAATTTAGGCAGTAGGTATCCTGTTTATTTACTGACCAGCCTGCCTCATCCCACTACTTCGCTAAGGCCGGACTCTTGACTTTCCAGCTATTTCGGCCAAGAGTATCTCACAAATTGTAAAGACATGACCTGAGGGACGCTAATAGAATGCTACTTTATCTAACTTCATCAAAAGCGTGTGTAAATCCTGTTGAAAGTCGTTTCGAAAAACGAAACACTTTGGAAGCGATTGCCACTAAATGATAAAATGATAAATGATTTTATTTCTGTAAGTAGGTTTTTATACAAACACATTTACATGTCAAACATTTTTTTTTTTTTTTTTTAACTAGATGAGGCCGGCGTTTCCTATCTGACTACTCTGAGAAGAAAGGCCGAAACAAACTCAGAGGTCACAGTCTCTTTTAAAGTCCAGACATAATCTTGGTCAGATCAGACTAAGCTTTCATTTCCTAAGAAAGCGCGTTTTTTGACACCTTTTTGTCAAATACTAGTGAAAATGTCAGATTATCATGACGGCCATTACAATATGATGGAACAGAACCAAAGCTTTAGCTAAGCCCTCGAGTCAGCTGCAAACCAGCTTCAAATCTCTTGTCAACTGTTTTGATTTGTTGAACAAAATAACAAAAACCAATCAAATAAAAGAGAAGAATGAGAAAAACATAATCCATGTGTTTATCGATACTATTCGATAAGAATCTTGCGTCTCAGGAATTTCGTATCAAACATTCGATTTCAATTTGCATTAATTCATCCACGCGGCATTTATAATGAAAATAATTAAAGGAATCGCCACAACCATAGATGTTGCATAATTAAATACTAGTTATGTTGATTGGAATAATTTAAACATTATGTTAACAGAATCATTTCATAACATTGGAGTTCACTACGCGTTGGACACCTCTGTATTCAAATTGTAGCAATAGCTATCTAAATAATGATTTTTCTCTGCTTTAGTTAAAAGTGTATTCAGGGTGGCCGAGGTCGCGTTCGGTCGGTTCGAACCCAGGCAGGCACCTTAATTTGTGCAATTTATATCATCACCACTGCTTTAAAAACGGTGAAGGAAAATATCGTGAGGAAACCGGCATGTCCTAGAGCCAAAAATTCGAAGACATGTGACATCCACCAACCCGCACTGGGACCGCGTGGTGGATTATGTCCCACTCCCTCTCACTGAGAGAAGACCTGTGTCCCAGCAGTGAGAACATTATAGCCTGATTAACATTATAGTCGATAGTCAACTCGAAAAAGGTTTGTATGGACCGATGTCCGCTAGAGGAGAAAAAATTGCCAAGAACAATCTAGATTATACATGGTGTTAGGTCAAGCGAGGGAGATACTTTAAGGGAGTATAGTACTTACTCATGAAAATGAACTACTTTTAAGATGGGACCAACACTAAATTATGAAAGAAAGAACAGCTGTTCCCTACATTTTGACAGCTAAGCTCACTTTTTTTATTTCTGGATTGGTCCCAGAAAAGCCGGACCTTGGGAGAATTAAGTTCTAAACGCCAAACAAAAGTATATAGTGCATCTAGAAGCGGCCTAACAGTGAACATTCAAAGGGCCTTGGGCGAGCAACTTTATCACACTGTATAAAATCTAAGTGGTTGAATATCTGAATTTTTGAAATATAAACGAACCATTGACTCCGTAAAAGAGACGGTATAACTCTAGTAGAACTCCTTGTAAAAGTACTCGCCAATGGGAAGTACTACTAACCTATGTTTTGTCGGGCTATTTGACAAAATAAATAGGTACTACATTCGGTCACGTTAAAATAATTTTACACAGTTAGTCAGATGCACGTAAATAAATAGCTAACCCCGTCTCTTTTACAGATACTATCTCTGCACGCATAAAAAACCAAAGTGAAGTGCTGACTACGGATTATCCAGATAATGAAACATAAGCCGACGCCAGTTACTTCTTCACACGATTTGGCACAAACTATACGAGAATTTAAACCAAGTCGTAGTGAAAAGTTTAGGCATTCAGCATGGTTGGTAGCAGGGCTGACCACCAAGGATGTCCGGGACATAAGAAGATGAGGAGTTTGTCTATGCTGGGGAGTTTGTTGCACCACTTCTTCTTCCCAACTAAAGCACTATGAAGTGGTGAAGGGCGTGCGTTTTGGGGGACTGACTTATGTAATTTTGATGTTCAAAGAGTGATGATTCTCAGCCTAGTTTGAATAAATTACTTTTGGTTTTGATTTAGGTATTGGAGTATCGCCAATTTTGAGAGCCCTGTGGTTATTATACTCCAAAGAGATAGATAGATAGGTAGTAAAATAAGTTGTATTATGCGTGTGATATACTCGTAATAATATAAGGCGATGCTATAAGCTACTATTATTCCAATAGAGAATCTTTGCATTATGGGTACTTAAATAAATAAATAAATATAAATATAAATAAATAAATATAAAAAAAAACTCTAATCAACCTGTGATACAAACCTTTAAGGTCTTTGCGACTTCTTACCTTATGAAGATATAAGGCTCCATCCAGTCTAACAAATATAAATCAATTACCCCTAGGCCGCATTAAGTAGTTCATTCGCTAAGTACAAACAAAACTTTTCTTTTTGAACTAACTTAATATGGTCCAAATACGGAATCCAGAAAGTTCTCATTACTTTCAAGTATTTACTAACTAAGCACTAAGTTGGGAAGCAGTCATTAAGATAGCTGATAAATCTGCTGGTGGACATAATGATGTCGGAAAAGACAGCGGAATTCCAATGGGAACAAGGCACCTGCCCCACCGCGCCGGCGAGGAGGCACTAGCTATCAACGATTTTCTCTCAAGAAACGTACAAAAGATTGTAGGTCCCGTGTAAATAAAAGACATACATACAGGGCATTTTTTTTATCACTATCCATTTTTTCGCAGGGTGTTCTACCCATGAATATGAACAACTTTTACTATGGGACCAACTCTGAAATCACGAAGAAAAAATCAGCTGATTCATACAAAAGTTCAATACCTACTCGACCAAAATGTATGAAACAGCTGATTTTTTTTCGTGATTTCAGAGTTGGTCCCATAGTGAAAGTTGTTCGTATTCATGGGTAGAACACCCTGTAAAAATTTGGATAGTGATTAAAAAAATGCCCTGTATACAACATGTATCTGGATGTACGACATTAAATGAAAACGAGCACAGTACTAATCCATTGAAACATTTTAAAACACGAAAATTAGTAGTTAATGGAAAATTTAAAATTTACAGTTTTCGAACAAAATAAATAGTAGAATCAACTGCATAAAAAGTAAACACGCTTTATCTACGCAAAGTCACTGACCAACGGTGCGGTGCGGGGTGCGGGGCGCGGCGGCGGCAGTTTACCTATTATTACGGACTTCAGATCTACATCATGTTGAAAAATGAGAAAATGAAAAATAATTTCCTGTGGCTAAAGTATTCATTGGATTTGATTGATTTTTTGTATACGGGTAAAGAACATGAATCTCTTTACGTGGTTTAAAGGAATGTCAATCGTCCTGTTCCACCTTGTATTAATAGTTGATCACTGTTACTGTTAACACCGCCGGCGAATACTCGTTCCTCGCAGCGACCAGAGCTAGCCAAGAGAGTACTCGCCCAGCGGCGCTCGCTTGGCGGGCAGAATACTCGCTGAGAGACTCACGGTTCGTACATACATACATACGCATACCAGCGAGTAATTGCCGTCGCGAACTCGCAACTCGTTGCTAGCCCTACTCTTTTCTCGTTAATCGCTTGTGGTGGAACAACAGGGGCCTATAAGGGATCGCCAGTTGCCGCAGCTTATCTGGAAGTCATGGCAGGAATTACTCTGCTTTTGTTTTTGTTATCTTTAGAAGTTATTATTTCTTTTATACTATGCCCTCGGAAAATACCTTGTTACATTTTAAAAATGAGGCAGAATGTTGTACCTACGTCAGTACATTACTGTTTTATATAAAATGTGCGCGTCGAAAAAGTTTATAAAAATCCATTGTTATCGTTCTGTTTTTTTTTTTAGTTTAGGGCAATTCATTAGCTAACCTAATTAAATTTTTAGTATAATGCCAAAAGACAAAAGGTTTTTATCACCAAGCGCAAAATGATATTGGCCACATACGTTTGCTGAACATTGATTTAAAAAAAAAAGAATGAACGACTGAAAATCGCGCGCGCGGATAGCTTTCTTTTGTTTTATCTATCTGAATTTTCAATTTGTGTTTACGATCTACTCGAAATGCCATCTAGTACTCATAGTGAAGACGTCTCTTTTTTTCTTCGTAGGTAGGTATAGTATAAAGCACTATGAAACACACTCGGAAGAAGGTGCGATTCCCAACTCGTATGTACCCAACTAAGTCTCGGGCCTCAAACTACACCCTCGTTAGTAATCGGTCACTTTCTCCCCTCGGTAAAAATATACTACTAATTATATTAGTCTGGTATTGTCCCAATGCAAGAAAATAGCTCTTCCCGAACAGAGACAGTAGAAGATCAACGCGCTTGCTCATTTCTTGTATGATGGTTAGAAGTGGTGCAGTTAGGTTATATTATTAAAGTCACTTGCGACAAATCTGCTGTCAACTTAGATAATTGTTTATAAACTATTTCAAATGATATCACAGCAAAGAATGCTTCTTTTTTTTTGTGTAATAAAAAACATAATATACAATGCAGTCATTTAAAAAAAATCACGAAATTACACATAAGTACACATTCGTACGCACACTCATGTACGCTTTGTTTCCCCGAAGGGTTGTAAGGTACCTACGGCTATAGTGCACACACATTTCGCCTGTTATGTTGTTGTGTAAGTACTACACTAAAGTATCAGGAAGTTTGTCTTAAAAATGAAATACTGATAGAAGATTCCAAGATCATTAAGATCGGTGATAGCGAAGTAGCTTTACAAGGAAAGTTATTTAAAATCAGATACGAAAGAGTCTTGCGTGCTACAGATACAAATCTAAACTTCTAATAAAACCCTCTACTTAGAATAGTTAGAAACGTGATAATATCAATTATTTTAAATGCTCAGCTAGCGAGTATATACGTGCGTTTATTAAGTAACACCGACGCACGTTGTTGAGTCACCTCCGTGTGGCAACACTGGCAACCCTGTGCATAGTCGCGGTCTGACGCGATTGTCGCAATGCACAATAGTATGACAATCCCTATCGTTTTGATTGAAGGATTGAGAGAGTGGTAAGACTCGTTTGATGTTCAAACCTATAAAGGAGGATGTATTTTGTACATCTATTCAGGTCAGCTAACACAATGAATTCTGGAGTTTAATATACGAAAGGAAGAGTAGGTACTGCTGCAACTAATATGTGTATCTAATTCACGTCAAGAAGAAACATAGGTTGACGGAGGTAAGAATCGGGATGAAAATGGTCCGGTACAACAAAACAGAAGGATTTATATAAAAGAATGAGTAAAACATGTTATCAGTGACGATAGTTATGCCGAATGAAAAAGCTAAATTGCAATCGGCAACAATAGCAACGATAATGATTTGCAAATGTCCAAGCCACGCCTTACTTTTGTAAAAGACTGCAATACAGAAGAATTTGTTACTATAACATTCCGTAAAAACTACATAATTGGTTCATCATTGATTAACTCTAGCAATTACTTGGTAATTCCAATTACAGGCTGATTGGTTGTGGAGCAATATACGATACTTATTGGATATGGAAGGATGAAAATATTGCAAGCAAGCATATATTGGCAACGATTTGTCCGACCTGTGTGGTCTACCGCAGAATGACTTATTAGAAACCAAACAAATGGGAGCCGATTGGGCCCTGTTGTGTAACGATTTATTGAGAACTAATGCTTGTGCATGAAAACTAAAAGTAGTTACGGTGCCATTGGCACTGTTCAGGTTCGAAACTCCCCAAAAAATGAACAATCACACCCACCCAAACTTTTCGCTAGACAATGATCCACCCACACGTGGCATATAGAGCGACAAAATAATTTTAAAAAAAAAAACAAAATAGTCAGCCATCGTGACGTAACGGCAGTGTTCTGAACCGTACATTTTACACGCACGAAGTTTTAGGAACAGAAGATCTAATTCATGCAACAAGATATCTAGCTTCCAATCCCATAGACGCTAGAATAATGAAACGCGTCAGTGCAGTGATCCGAAACGGAAAAATCAAAAGTAAAAACCATTTCTGTCATTATCAAATCTTCCTGTTCTCCTTCACTTCTTCGTCTTCTTCTTCTTGCTCTTCTACCCATTGTATGGCATAATTGTGCTGTACTCTCATTACCTGCAAAATTGTATTCTCACACCGAAACCAAAAAAGCTGCTCACTCTTATGGTTTCCCTTGCTCACTGCGTGTCGACAACTTCAGACCACTTAGGTCTCCTTACCATCACCATCATCCAACATTGGTGTCTTAGGTCGAATTTCACCGAGAAAATTGAACGCGATCAGCACATCTAAACCGCGTTCAAGAGCTGTCAGTGTCATCATTGTTATAGAATATTGACACTGATAGCTCTTGAACGCGGTTCAGTTTCATTGGTGAAATTTGCCCTTAGGATTAACTTGAAAAGCATGCATTGTTACTTTAAAACTATTGCACCAGCTTTTTCAGTTACTTTCATGAGTGAGTCTTCTGCATCTCTCTTTGTTACTCAACCCAACACTTCACTATTGTCATTACAACGATTTGCAACCGTTACTCGAGCTGGCATTGTTCTCAAGACAATATGTTTAAATAACACTCAATGTAAATCTTTTCATTTACTGAGCAAGTAAAATGGATTATGATAGTGCTGACGTCTTCTGTTAAGTTATTAAATATTAAAACATATGTTTTAGAGGGATGCCCTGATTTGTTATGATATTTTCATTGTTGGCGGGCTCCAGATCCATCATATCTCTATACTAATCAACTTATGTCATAGTATTCATTCTATTAGGGAATATTCTTATTATTCAGTTGGCTATCGTTTCGCCTGTTACTATACAATAATTTTCCAGATTTTCCTCATTTTTTTTTCAAAATTAATGTCACTTATGTCTTTTTACACTACAAGCTCCCTCATTTTATCATCCTTCATCAAAATCAGTTCGCTAGTTAACAAGAAAACTAAACAAACATACTAATGGACAGACATTCACTTTTACAACATACGCAAAGGGATAAGGATTGTCATAAACTTCACGAACTCAATCTCCCTAATTCCTAAATCTCGAAATTATACCTACAGAACTCATCTTAAATCATCATGGCATTAGTTAAAGCCCTCGCTCACACACTCAGTGGGATAAGGCCATGTTTTGAGCACATCTTAAGCCAAGGAAGCCGCGTAATGGCACAAAATAATACTGCCTCGTAAAGTCTGAAGCCGTCCTAGAAAATATAGCTTGAAGACGAGGAAATAATTTCAGGATAATGTCTCGCTATTTCGGCTAGGTTTGAGTCGCTTTAAATAATTACTTCACCTAGTTCTTACCAACAACGGATCGTTATTTTTATTTATTTACTGTCTTCATCAGAACTTTGCCTATTCGCGCGCTTATTTTTTAGAAGTCTGTTAAGGCTAAGATTAACGCAAATCCTAATTCACACATTCCAATTCATCATTATCTTCTTCTAATCATTAGAAAAACATTATGTTGTATGTTGTGAGAATAATTATTAGCGCCACCGATTACTACGTAGGTATGTGAACTATTGCCTCAACTATGATACATAAAGATACCTAATCATCTATGATGACTAATTATCGGTTCTGTGATGTTTATCCGCAAATTACGTCGCATTTCAAGTACCTATATGAGTTTCCACATGACATATTCGCCAACAGCCTGATTAGCTTGATGGGAAGTTTGTGGTCAGTAGCTGTAAACCGACAATACCAAAGGCATTGATAATGCTTTGCCAACCTTACATAAAGTTGACCTACTTATACGTTATCAAAACCCATTTCTTGACTCATGCATGTCTTTTGATGTCAGCACACATTGCGGTTGCCATAATAATGTAAATAGTAACGATTCTAATGGCACATATCTATCTAGCCATAACTGATTGCCGGTTGAAAACTGACAGGTTGGCGCTTTTACAATAACTTAGGTAGTCAATCATACATATATGTATTAGATAAAATGCTGAACATGTATGATATAGAAGTCGTGCACGTTACTTTTGCTAAGCAGTTCATCAATTTGATTACACTACTGTAACGCACATAAGATTTCATGGTGAGTTCTTTTTACAGAATAGCTCTACAGCTATTCTGTAAAAAAAACTCACTCAAATCTTATGTGAAGTGAGCTGTCAGTAGTGTCACTCCCTAGCATAAGTCCCCACAAAACTGCGAATTCGCATCGCATCGCATCGCAGTTTTGTGTAGGAGCCCTTAAGTAGAATGGCAGTTCACTTCAAGCTCACTTCTTTTTAAGATCGGCAGGTCCAGAAGATAAAGCATGAAGTGTTAATGCTAGAGATGCCATCTACAACCGAGAAGATTCATATGCAGAAGATGAACCAAAACACATGCGCATTGTATTTCAACCAGTCCCAAAAAGAGATTCATAATAATAGCAGGAAAATAATAAACGACGGAAGGAAGGTCATCATTGCAATAGCTATTATAAATGATAAATATGGACTATTCATACTATTCCTCACGACATTGCACGCGGATTATGACGTAACACAGATAATTATCACTGCATCAGTCACATCGCATATAGACACGACTTTTGAGAAAATGTTTCCTTATTGGAGAATAAAACACCGCTTTTTGCAACACTTGGATAAATGGGAACACCTCACCATGAAGGACTAAAGCTAGGCAGAGGGAAGGGGCAGAACACGCTATGTAATTTACAAAGTTTCTTATTGTAATTTATACGTTGTATAATGGTGAAGATTCTATATCTACGTATCATGGTTAATCCGTGAACATAGTGATTGTTCTTTACACACCAACGCCATACATTAATTGTTAGGTGAACTTGGAAAAGCCTCGGTTGACTTACAAATCGTAGACGGTCGATACAGGGATAGTCAGAAACCTGGAAGCCTTACAACCGATGTGACAAAGTTTGGTATTCAAAATAATGGATATGCTTCGCATACAATGATATTCAGAATCATCTGGACTGGTGAGACTGGATTCCAGACCTGGCCGCCAAGCATTGTCGGCAAAAGGCTAGTCAGATATATGAATATATCCGACTACAAGATTCATACAAGTAACACACATAACTATACCGCTCATGACTTGGTCTTGGACAAGGTCAGCCAGTTTTTTGCAAGCCGATTGTTCGGGGGTACGCCAAGGAAGATGAAATCCTTGGAAGAATCTGCCGATATGATAAACTTAATTGAACTGACATAAGTTTATGCTCTTGCTCATATTTACCAGCGGCAGCGATGGAATTTAATATCACTTTATTGTGATGAATTTTAAACTCAGTGTGTCAGTGTTAAGCTGCTTCAGATCTTGCCGTACCCACTCATCACAGATAGACAGATGTGGTCGAACCAAATTGCTGCTATCTACCTTTAGCTATTCCGCAGCGCCAGCAAACTAGGCTTCTGTTAGCACTGATTTACGGTGAAAATAAACATCGATCTGAACGTGACGGTCCCGAACACGATAAAGTGAGTTATCTTTGTGATCATCTTCATATTTTCAATGATTCTCTTGAAGTGCAACAATAATACTGATACCGGAATTAAACTAACTAATCTAACAAGAGCGCACGTCATTTCTTCTAAAAATAAAAGTTAGTCACGAAGGGCCTATTTCACAGAGACAGAAGTTATATGAAATTCATTGCCCGATAAATTAACTCAAACAACTTATTTGAAGGTTGTGAACCAGGCTCTCCATCTTCAGATCAATGCACAAATAATACCTAAAGGTTTAGGAATTTTTGCAACTTCACCCAACGATAACCTCCCTGCGGGATTCAAACTCGAACTTGTCTGAATCGTTTTATTTTCTGCTCGTTACTTGAGGAGAGTACTTACGTGTATACTAAAATATGGAAGTTATAGAATTTAATAAACATAATCCATATATTATGAGCTATGTTATGTATAATGGCCGGAGATATGGTAATTTAAAATTTTCACTTCAGTGAAATTCTAGTTAATAAATATGTGTTTCACGAAATAGATATGTGTTTAATAAAAAGTCTAAATCTAAAAGTGAATTTAAGACATTACGTCTGTGTTCCTAGGAGTAGGAAGCGGCGTATTGGTGGCGAGCCCCAATCGGGGCACTCATGGAACGAACTGTTCAGCACCCTAATGCGTAACACACTATCAATCAGAATTTGATGATTTTGAAGCTTATTGCTAATCCATTTCTTCACATGTTCGAACAATTTCTCTTCTCAACAACGTAAATAACGCAATGAATGTTGTTGAACTGTCAAAATGAAACCCATTCCTACTGTAAGTGTGTTACGCAATTACCCCGCTGGACGCATGCTCAGCAGTGGTTTGCGACCACTGTACAGACGGACGAGGCAGGCAGTCAATACATGTTATTATGTAGATATTAAAAATGTTTTGCTTTGTGATTAGACTTCCAGTCAGCATAGTCACGTAAAGAAAATTTTACAAAATATACACATATTTGAACGTACTACACATTAGTCAGGAAGGACGTAATTACTTTTTACTAGCTAAACTATTTGAGAAGGTTCTACGAATTTATCAGTGATGTGCAGTTTTTTAACGATGCAATGTGTAACGAGGTCATTACCAAATTCTTTAGTCTATGATAGTTAAAATGAACTTTAGGAAACTGGCAATAAATATGTCTGTTTTTTTTTGCATTTTGAATGGTTTTGGTCAAAATACGAAAGAGTGCATTTCGAATAGGAGACGAATACGAGTGTTAGGCTACGACATTGTTGAGGCGATAATGTAATCAGCTGGACTCCTAAGGCCCTTAAAGATAATAAACTCATTGTTGTAAAAAAAAATTGAAGAAGGAAAGGTGGGGGCTGTTTTCTTGTTCTGGGGAATATAGAGACATAGATAGAAAAAGACACAACTGGATGCCATAACAAAGACTGAAGGAGTATGAAGGATCGAAAGATGAAGCAGAGCACAGAACCAATAGCTATCGATCGTTAATACTGAGTGGGGCAACGACCAAGAAACAGGGTTCCATTTAACCTCTTACGTAAGATATTTCTAAGATCGTATTCATTTTCATACTTCCTGAATTACTTACATTCATTACATTGAATGTATGAATGAAGTTACAGTGAAGTTCATTTTGTCAGTTTATTCACTTTATAATACATCTCAAGTGTCAGAAACTGTTTTCCCGAGAATTTGGCAAGATTAACGTTAAATCAAATGCCGTTGATTGCTGACCTACCCGCCCGCACCCTCTGGCATTGGGATGGCGACCTGTTGGCTGAGTATTGTCCAATGACGAGGGGTGATAAACAGCTGTTAGACTAATTAATTTACATATTATTTTGTACTGATCTCGGAATGTTTATAGGTATACACTGATTTTTAATTTGACCAAAATGACAGCAGCGATCGATCTTTTTTTATCATTTTGACCTTTTATTCATGTTATGTTATGTCATTTTAGTGTAGCAAATTTAAAATCAGAGTTTAGTAAGGTTTTGTTTACAGAATGAAACAACATATATATATGTATGAATTGCAGAAGCTTGAAGACTGAAGAGTCTTTTTAAATACCACAATAATTATTCTTTGAAATTTGATGAAAACCTGACACTGATCCGTTAGGAAATACTTATTTATTGTTACTAGATATAGGTAGTGAAACAAATAGATAGAGCTGGAATTATAAATACGGGTCTTATTCTATGTCACACAAACTCCGTTATTATAGCAAAGTCTCAGAGGATAGTTAGCTGTTAGCTTCAATACTGGACATTAACCCTGATATCATGATGATACAGACAACAAAAAAGCAAAGAACTATACAGGTATCGAGACCGGATCCGACAGCGGTTGCCTTTACATCCCATATAACGCAACGATTCTCATTATTTGAATTTAGAATTTCATTAATATACCATCTATGTGGTACAAAAACGTCCAACAATTTTAACACTGACAGTATCGCACAGAAAACGACCATCGACAACTGCGACGGCCACTCCAGAATCCTGAAGCAAAGGGCAAAAGCCTTACTGCGTCTAAGTTCACTCACCTCTGACAACCTCTTTGGTGATACTGTCACTATTTCCACACTGAGCACTAAGTACACCACATATTGTTGAAGGAAACGTATTGGTTCATAACAGGAGATTGTTATTAAATATTATTTGATGATGTTTCAAATGAACACTACACGTAAGTCGTGAACGCTAACAAACCTGTTACGTTCTTTCTCACTCTAGGCTGTATGGCGTGTTGCCGTGCGCTGAGTTACGTTTTACCGTAATGTCAGTGAGTCATTGAATGTCTGGTTTAAAAAAACGTAGCTGTCAAATTGCGTTTGAATTTGGAGCGCATAATATGTTTTTGTTTTGAACGTCTTTGTTAATATGGGATACCAGTTGCTTTGTTGGTTAGGTACTTATTAAATGTGAAACAGCTAAATAAATAGTCTGGATTCTATTTAGTTTCTTATTAGAAAAGATATACTTAAATTTTCTTGTTCATCTGTATACCTTTCAGCTTTTATCGTCTTACTTTTATCTGGCTTATCGCCTGTGAATCTTTTATTAATAAATTTATCTTTGAAAATTATGTGGAATCGTATCTCTTATTTGAAATTACATAGCTGCATGGGATGGAGGTTTTTGATGTAGGATATTCAATCTATTTAGATATCTACTAAACATAAACCTATTTGAGCATGAGCCTAAGACAGAAAAAAGGGTACTTAAAAAGTAGCCTATTGTTTAAATTCAAATATCTTCCCGACACTTTATTCTTAATGCCCAAAAAGTGTTAACTCCCAAAGCAGCGCTCTGACGTCAAATCCGCTTGATTACCCAGTTAAAAGTACCCAAGACCGAAGGAACGTTTCTAAATATGGCAACACTAAAAATATAACCTCAAAGGCTGCCATGTCCGAGCGAAAACGCGGCGAGCGCGTTCAAAACCACGATCGGGCAATACAGTTACACGAGCGAATGTGACAAGGTGCCATAAAGTCGAATACTCAACGACATTAGAACCATGTCATAATAACACACATTCGTGGTTTTACGAGGACATTACCGGCGGTGGAATGACGTACTGAAACTTATTCGCTGTCGTTCGCTAATTAAGTAAAGGATTTTGAACTTTAGCGCATCACAATAAGGTCGTTAGCGAAGTTTGTAGTTTGAAGTTGCATATTGGTGTAGTTGCAGAAGCCATTCGGACTGGTCGAAATCATATTACTGCAAAGAGAAGTACAATCGCGCTAAACGTGCTGCAGCATACATTGGGAAATGTAATTTCGCTTTCTAGATGATTTTTTCTTTTGATATATGGGTTAAATACGGCTTGCAGCTTAAAGTGTTTAGATACCTTGTTATACGTAGTAAATATCCTCTATTTACTATCGATTTAAAAAAAATACCTATTGCTATAGCGACTTGACTTCATGTCCGCTGCGGCAACCCGCAGCACTGGCATCAATTTATTAGTTTCGTTTCCATTGTTTGCACATATCTTTCAATGACCACCTCATGCTGGTGGTGGTGCTGGTGGGTGGTGGTGATGGTCACCTCATGTACCCATATTCAAGCAAATCAATGATTTGATTTGAAGATTAATTTTCAGCAGTAACCGTCACCAGAATTGCATTTTATACAACTGGACAATCAATCTGCCTTTTCCCAACTATGTTGGGGTCGGCTTCCAGTCTAACCGGATACAACTGAATACCAGTATTTTACATGGGGCGACTGCCTATATGACCTCCACAACCCAGTAACTGGGTAATACGATACCCCTTGGTAAGACTGGTTGTGAGACTTTCGGGCTTCTGACGACCTGTAACGACTGTCAAAGATCCACGAATGACAGCCGCGACCAACGGCTTATCGTGCTTTCCGAGGCATGGAGGAGGAGGAGTCTCGGTATGTAAAGATGGTCACCCATCCAAGGACCAACCCTGGCAACCGTAGCTTAACCTGATCTATCGACCCGTGTGGCTGTTATTACTTTGCTGCGAGCTCATTTTATACAACTGAACATAGAATAAAAAACTTAAAATTAACGATAACATTTCCGGGTCAAGTTTTAAGAATCGATTGAGGAAAATTGCAAAAGGATTAACACATACGTATCTTTAAATAGTAGCTAAGGCAAGGCGGCATAAGGATCAGGTCGCCCTAGTATTGACATCGATATGGAATTATCTCTTTCAGACTTCCATGAAGCAGTCTTTGGAATGAAGTTCCTTATACTCTGCACGCCTGGCGAATGAGAGCTGCACCGAAATAATTAATGTAATTTGATGATGACGACACTTTCACTTAAATTCAATACTTCTTTAGGCGTGTTGAGCACTTTTTGGTAAAGAAAAAACTTACGGTTTCGCGACATGCGACATGTTCCAACGAGTTCAACGACTCAACGCTAGAGGGCGCTGTAACCAGATAACTCCATTTAGCACGCTAATGTCTTTGAAATAAATGTCATATTCGCATGCAACTGTTAGTTTTAAGTTTCCACTTCTGTCAGCAGTCCCGATGTTTTCAGTTGTTTACTCTCAAACACTGTTCATTTATTCCATTGTGTCTGATATTTAATACATAATATAACAGCGAAAACTTTCGGGTGTCCCACGACACCTCTCGACTTTTTTTTTTTGGATATTCAGAGGGTTCAGAGCGGATTATTATACCTGAGGGGCAATTCCGATAATTTTAAGAACGTCCGCATTCTAATCTGTCACAATCTGTCAAAAATTGTATAGCGTTTACCTACATTTTTGGAATTTGAATGTTTTTAATTACGGAGACTGTTTGCAACTTACCTACTTGAATACGTTACAACCATAGAAATATAAAAAAAAAAACTTTTCTTATAAGTATATGGTTACAACTATGTAAGTATGTCGCTAAAACGAGGCACGTTTTCAAAATTGTTACGTATACATTAAATGAAAAAAATTCTTTTATTAATATCAAAGGCTCACGATAAAAATACTGATACGTAACTAGCTTCTGCCCGCGACTTCGTCCGCGTGAAATTTCTTGTCCCCCCGACCCACTGCGTCGCATCGCATCGCCCGCCTGCGCTATTACTCGTTTTCGCTTAAAATCCTTTCTGACTTCTTTTATTTTCGCGCGGCTCCGGAGGGTCGTAGCATGGTGTTAAGTACCCTACAACCTTCTTCAAGAATTGGGCTCTCAAATGCAAAAATCATTTTTCAAATCCGAGCGGTGGGTACCCAGAGATTAGCGCATTACACAAAAAAACAACTTCATTATTAGTATAGATATAGATATTTAGTATAAATGGAAGAAATCTACGGAAACTACTCCTTTATTGCATTATATAGAAAATCAAGCAACGCCATGAACCGCAATCCACCTATTTCCTATTTCTTTCCGACCGATTGAGTTTAAAAGCAAGGCTCTCATATCTTCGCAATATTGAATCATTGCTAGGAGACCTGTGATTCGATACTGGGAAAGCTATTTATAGAGTTTACTTTTTTCACCTTTTCGAAGAGCTTTTCGAGGTAAGAGTTAGACATTGTCAAAAATGTTACGATAGGTACCTTTGACCATGCGTTTAATTATGGACATATAAATAGTAGCTAGAAAAGCGGTGGGCGTCACATAACAATGGGTAGCTCGCCATCCGGTAAGGACAAGGCCCGAGTCGACGGCGCGTTGTGTTCCACGCGCGCCTCAAAGAGATGTCAGCACCATTGAAGGGGTCCGCTAGGGCCGATGCCAGATTGCGGGATGTTTGAAAGAGTTACCGTGGCCCCGGCACATGCAACAGAAGGAACACGGGTGGGTTTTAGTCAGTAAAAGTCTGACACGCCCTCCCGCTCACCCCAGAGCGGGAGAAGTCATTTGATGATTTCCCATCCATAAAAAAAAAAGGAAACACAGCAACTTACTTTCATAAATAACTTTTCAGGCCATTTTTGACGCTATTCGACGGTAAATTGCGCACGCTATGTGGTAGACCCCGCTTTTGTAGGAAACCCATAAGCTTTAGAACAGTTAAAAAAAAATACCGATGCCTGAGAATCCTCTTGCATTATTTAACGTCTCATAAAATATTTGTAGTATCGCGCTATTCCACTATCGCTTGATCAAATATGCATCTTCCGCAGGTGATCCGATCTGAAAGAATCCGAGGCATCTCATATTTTATACCAAGGAAAACTTGAATCGCATCGTCAGATGCTTAATAATAAATGATAAACTTTGACATATACAGGTAGATCAACAAATAATTGCATCACAAATCATCTGAAAGTTTATCAAAATCCATTACTCGTGTGTAGCTATAGTTTTCGCATTATCTATGTATATGTCGTGGACAGATCTTAGAATGCATAACTTCATGAAATGTTCGAACATTTCAATTTCGTAACAAACAGACAGACAGACAAACATTTTAAAAATTGCTTTTTTGTTATAAGTACCGTAGTATACTTTCTTAAGCATTTAGTAAAAAGTTGTTATTTTGACATTATAAACAGACACTTCAGTTTATTTGTATAGTAATATATGTATAAAGTCACTTTTCGTGTCTGTCTGTGTGACTGCGTAGTTCTTCTAAACTACGCAGTGGATTTTGTTGCGTTTTTCACCATCATTTTGTAACGCAATTAAAGTATTGAGTATTTAGAGAATTTATTCCGGAACGTGTAGGTATGGACGCTAGCACATCAAGCTACTACAATCTGTCAAATTTCTCTAATAGATTTTCGACTTTATTGCTAAAGCATTAGGTTCAAGGTTGATTGGGAAAATTTGACAGTTTCGGGTAGCTTGATATGCTGGCGTCTTTACATATCATACATTAATTAAACATGCAACATAAAGAAATCTTGATGTTGATCAAGTAGTAAAAACGCTATATTAAAATAAAATAAAAGTAGGTGTACTTAATTATTAAATACGTAGTGTAATGATAAATCACTGAGTGATTCTAAGCTTTCTCCAGTAGCTTTGCATGTTGTTACATTTTCCAAAAACATAAGTAACTGAATTAATAGCCGAAAATCCTTACCAACTTTTATTTCTACAATTATTTTAAACATCATTATAATTTCACGCGGACCATTTCTCCTCATTTAACAGATATTCAAAACTAAATATAGCACTCGTACCTATTTATGCCTGAATCCAAACTCTGTTGCGGATTTACCCCTACACGGATCTCGGTTTTGGGTCAACCCTCGTAATGATGAAGTAAACCGTATCTATCATGAACAAGCTATTAGATGTAGACATCACAATTAGCAAAAATTATACACACGCTGGGATTTGGACTCTGTTGTGCCCAGTTCATGGCAATAGACTCGCTCAATATTGCATGGGACTTTTAACCTAATTGGTGAAATGCAAACAATCAACAAGCAAACTAGCGAACTAGCAAACTAGCCTTGTAAACCGACATATTTCATTCTGCTCAACTGCACTCCGACCCCCAAGCTACAAGCCCTGCTTAGTTTGGGGGTCAATGGTCAAACCAAAACGTTGTGATGTACAGACTCAATAGGGATGATGACTATAAAATTGGCCGTCAGTTGGATTATTATAAAATAATGGACACGTAATTTTTCTTATTTTACGTAATTAAAAGATTACGGCGATACCTACATTGAGCATGACGTCACGTTTTGCTAGATTTTATACTTACAATGAGTTGTAACGTAGCGAGCCCCCACTCCCCTCTAAGTCATTTTTTATTGATTTATCAAAGCAAAAAACACGTGTCTATTATGATTTTATTCATCTGGCTGACAGACTAAACAGAATCTCTTTTTTCTACCCAGGCATCATCCTTATTGTGATAAATGTAAGCTTAATGTTATCAGTTCATCACCTTTTCTTTTTGCCAATAAGTTTTTTTTTTTGTATTTTGTAAGCGCCCCACCTTCGACGAAACAGACCTAATGTCAGTATGTCTTGTCTGGGATTAGTATAGGCTAAACTAAGGTTCATGACGTGTGCTAGAGACGATGGTCTACTTGTTGCTGAAGGAAATTAATGATCACCGTTTTTCTGCCGAGTGAGGAGATGATAGGAATATATCTAATTTAATCCGTCGCTGTTGCGGTTTTTGGGAGGTCTTCAAGGGTGGATGGTGTCATGGCTAAATCTTAGAAAAAATTATCATTTCATGAAGTGTTGGGACGTTTGACCATATCACTAATGTAGGGGATACCCTACATCACGTCTACCCTTTCGTCACGATATGGCCGTTTCTACGATCGGACCACGACAGATATGTCGTGGTCCGATCGTAGAAGTGGCCATATCGTGACGAAAGCAGCCTATTTATCGACATTCCCAGCTGACCATAGGGCATATCGCAAAGTAGTTGCTTTCACCCCTCTTGTAGTAGGCACTCCGACCATTTGATCGGATTTTTTCTGTATGTCGTAACCCATTTGGGTTAGGTTTGGACTTTGGTTAGAACTGTGACCAACCGCGCGCGAGCCGAGCGAGCGCAACGTCCAAATTGGTCGCAGTTACGTAACTATTTAGTACTTTTAGGACTCTAAAATAGGAATTATTCGAGTAGGAATAGATGCACAACAAAAACAAAGCGACATCAACGCCTCTACCGGTGGATAATCTAACTATTTTATGATATACTATTATGCTATTGTTTGGCAACATAGCGTTTAACCATTCATATCGTCATACGCTGCGTTGAGTATTCAATGATCTGGCCAGACCACAACATGATGTGACCAGCGGCCGATGTTCTATTTCGTCGAACACTTCATGAAATGATCAATTGATATAAACACAGTGTAAAGACATCGACGCAAAAATGGTTACCAAGAATTCAGCTCATGATTCTAGACCCAAAGGACAAAAAACAGCTGTTCCATACATTTTGACCGAGTAGGTATTGTACCTACTTTTGTAAGAAACAGCAGATTTTTTAAATTTCCGCCGTATAATTTCTACACTGGAGCGTCATGTGCTGAATTCGTGGTAACCATTTTTGCGTCGATGTCCTTACAACACCCGTGTATTTACTGGTTAATTATGCGATGTAGAATGATTCAAAGCAAATTGAACGTAACTGGACATACACCTTCAACTGTCATTATATGTATAAGACAATTTCTATTGTTACCGACCGGCAGCCGGTCGATCAACAGCTGAGGGTATAACACAGACACATATTATTTCTGTAGGTAATAATATTTTGACAATGTAATATAGTCAGTACTCACATAATTTGGTCTCGCTCCGTCGTTTTACTCGCAGTTTGATGACACACGATGAAATGCACTGCAACAAACAATAATGTTGTTGTTAACTGTAAATATTACTAACGCTATGATACTACGTGATGAGGAGACCGCACTCCTGGCTTAAATCAACAGAACGATGTATATATCTCTCTAGATTTTACACGCTACTCCGTCGTAAGGGTTGTCTTTCGTAACGTATCGAAGTGCACCCCTGAAACATAATATCTTTCCTATCACGTTTCTATCTTCAGTGGTAGAAGTATATGCTGTGCTATGTCTGGTCAAAAAAAAATTGTAAGTAAATTATTGCATATTAAATTACCACAAGGGTATTTCCATACAAATGTTAACTCCCTTATGAGCTGTCTTGCGTAAATTCTCTTAGTGTTCCCCCTTGCGCCATTGTTCACCATCAAAGAAACATAATCGTTCTTTTTACTTTTCCATCTTCAACGGTAGATAGTGGTATGCATTAGGCTATGACTTTCTGTGGTCTAAAATAAGAAACTAACATTCGCTTATTAGGAGCTCATCGTAAGATTTCCATGATGAGAGTTACATCATTATGTATACAAAGGTATAATTTAAATAACGCACAAACTTTTCATTGTACTCGTCATTATGAACAACTTTTACTATGGGACCAAACCTGAAATCGCGATAAAAAATCTGCTGTTCTGTACATACATTTATGTTCGCATAACTCGTCTAAATATAGGAAACAGCAGATTTTTTTTTTACGATTGCGAAGTTGTTCTTAATGATGAGTACAATGACGACTTAAGAGGTTGTGTGTTATTTAAATTACACCTTGTATAATCACTGACTCTTATGTCACAGGAACTTACACCTAGTTTTGGAGTTAGAGTATTTAAATATTGACCTTTGTATTAAGCGTTTTATGTCTTGGTCACAGGAGTATTGTTAAAGGTTTTTGGTGAAATAAAGAATTTAGATTTGAAGTAAACTCCTCCGAGTCCAAATGTACTATTTTTCTAAAAGGTCGAAAATCAGTCAGACTCAGATCCAAACTACAGAAGACAGATGCTCAACCACTGTGCCACTTAGATCGTCATTTATTTAAGTGCCCTCCTATTTTCCCACTGAGGCACCCTTACGGAAGGGCGGAAAAAGCGCCCCGATGGCTAGCTCTTTAAAAATAGATTGATTCAACGACTACTAAGTGCGTTCTTCAGGGGTTTTCATGTGGTTGGCGGCAAAGTGTCCCAACTGGTGGCGTGAATTTTTGACAAGAGGTCTTCCATTTCGACAGTGAATATAAAATATAATTGACGTTTATCATTCGTTCATCATTCAGTCACGACTAAAGAAGATATAGGTGCTGTGACACTTTTGACAGATGCCCGGACCTGAAGTCTCAGTTCTGCCACCTAGTGAACGCCATTTCAGAAAACCTTCATTGTGGTTATAACATAATAGGTAACTGTCATTCAACCTAGCCTTTTTTATAAGGATGACTGCCTCGTTGGTCTAGCAGTCACAAGCGATACTGCTGAGCATTAGGTCCTGAGTTCATTTCCCAGGTCGGGCAAAGTGTTATTGGGTTTTTTCATCAAGAATTTTTCAGTAGCAGTCCGGAGTTTGGACTTGCGCCCGGTTGATGGCAATAGGCTCGCCCCCTATTACATGGGACTTAAACATGACTGGCGAAATGTGGGTGTACTATAGGTTAACAACTCTACCTAAACCCTTCGGAGATCACAGGCGTGATGTCATGTTACGTATGTTATTTCTGCTTTTACAATGTCTCCCCCTATTTATAAAAGTGTATAATCAAGTTACAAAATATTGTACAATGTTAGTTAGCAGAAGCCCAATTCCTGTACGTAAAAACGTTCAACATCTAGTCGCAATCGCAGTTTTTGACATTTGATTGTTGCTGAGATGAGATTGCGACTAGGTTTTGAACGTTTTTACGTACAGGAATTGGGCTTGTGATGTGAGAAGAGCAGAAATTAAGTACTTGGGCTTTAAAAATAAATTGTAAAACTTTTACAAACTTTTATGAAGCAGGATATATAACATATGCAACACATCAGGCTAAAGCCACATTATGTTTTTACAGTCCTAAGCCTGGCCTCTGCCTCGAATTTTGCGGGCAGCGGCGGCGGCGGCGGCGCGGGAGCGGCGCGGGCAACGCAGACCCGTTCTCGAAACCAGCGGGCAGATCGCGCGGCCCTATAGCGGCGGCATAGTGTTGTGTCGTCGAGATATTTGTTTTTGTTCGCGAACGAAATGTCTAAACAACAAGAATATTTTGTAGATAATCCCATTAATTACTAGTTATTTTATTAACATAATAAAACATTTTTATATTTCGGTTTCGGTTTAAAGAAACTTTATTCCCAATAAAGACATAAGTCACTTACTTGAGAACAATACTAAAAATATAGATTACAATAATGTTCGTCATCAGTATTACAATTTAATAGTTACCCATACAATGCATTCATTTCTCCAGAAGTGATCGATCCGCAATTATGTGCTGGCTAAGTTGAGTTTTGAATGCATTGTAAGTGTACATTTCTTATTTGCCTTCAGTATTTATGTCGTTTTTAATTTCTTCCCATAACTGATTAATTAGCCTCCTATTTTTGTGGTTCACATCTTTGCTGTTCCATATCGGTGTCCTATCAAAAATAGCTGAAATAATTTGTTCCTGTACGTCCGAGGACATTTCGATACGTCACAAAAATAAATTGCGCAGCACTATCAATGCAGACGCGCGGCGGTCACCGCTTGACTGGAGTGCACCGCTCGTCGCCCGCTCCCGCCCCGCTCCCGCCCCGCTGCCGCGCCGCTGTTTTCGAGGTCCGGTCCATTTAATTTTACGCATAAAATCCTGCCGCTCCCGCGCCGCCACCGCCGCCGCGCCGCTGCCCGCAAAATTCGAGGCAGAGGCCGAGTCGACTGGTCTGCCATTAGGTATTGTGAAAACCGCAGGAGTAGAAAGCGTTGGACTTTAAAACAAACAACCTGTGTGTTCTGTATAATTCTTACAGAGGGATAACATACTGTTGCTATGCTTGTTTTTTTTTATTATTGTCATGCCGTTTAAAGCAATTTCGTGCTTTGAACCGACTGAAAATCTAAGTAGGTATCTATAACTAAGCACTTATTGACGACCCTCTCTTCCACGAGGCTTAAAATAAAATTAAACATCTGCCCAGTTGCCCACCTCATGTATATGTCCGAGTACCTCCGCCCGGGACATGTCCTCGAGCCGAGTCTCGTTCACGTCCATGATCTCGTCAGCCAGCTCCAAGTTGTCCCAGTTTCCGGCTGATGGTGACCCTGAGAAATAAAGGATATGTTATTGGATGGCAAAATAGTCCACGGTTCACTTGATTTAGACATTAGCAATACCAGAAGCATCTCAAATACGTCGCCACCATAGATATAAGACAGAAGATTTCTATGGCTGCCACATTTGCCACCCCAGGGACAAAGCTGAAGTGTCTGCTGATATTTAAGCGACAACTATAGGTTGTTCCTTAAATATCAGCAGGCTCTTTTCTCTGTCCCATAATTCAGCAGGAAAATGGTTAATATAACCAGCCTATAATGTTTCCTTCTTTTAACGAGCATCTTCCCGCAGCGTCTAACCTTCCATGGTCTATTTGGAAGTCACTGAACCGCCTCCGAACTCAAGTGGGAAGATGTAACCACAAGCTCGTAAAGTGAGGCTATCTCGACGGAATGGCATCAGGCTGTGGATGTGGAGTGTGTCGCAAACTATGCTCCACCTCCTATCCTGCCCTCTGTGCCCCCAAAAAATTCAGCCAGAGTGACCTCTGCGCTGCCACCGACAACGTCGTGGCAGTGGCGAAGTTTTAGGCCGACAAAATGTAATAAGCTGTCGTGCCATCGACACGACGAAGAAGAAGAGAGTGGGCCGTGGTCCGCCACGCAGACCCAATGCGGATAAGCGAGGATATTTAATACCTTTACAAAGTACACAACATGAAAGCTTTCGTAATCCTGTCTTTTCTCAACTTTTCTAACTCTTTACAACCTTGTAGCATGGCGTATTTTCGAAACGAAATGTTAAGAAAAGAGTGCGCGGCCGCGCCGTGCCTACTCGCCTGAACACCTACTTTTATTTTAATAACTACGATGAGGTACAAATTCACGCAAATAAGCTACAAAATTCATTCAGTTATCAAATCTTCGTATACTATTGACGGTATTTCTTTTGACGGTGTAAGTATTGGTATCGCACTCTTGTATGAAACAACAGATAATTTTTTTAACTACAAATTTCAAAAATCTGGTTCTGAATTCATTGTAACAGCTTGCTCGTCGTTGTCCCTTACATTCTGTATATTAGTAATGATCTTTACACTGAGTCTTGGACAGGTCGCCCGCCTTAGAAATCTATACTAAATTATCAGTATCCAATTCCAGTAACTGTCCCATACTGTCCTAATATCTTCGGAAGAAATGGTTTATCTACAATTGAAAGATGTTATTACGTAACTAACATTTATAACAACAACTACTAACAACGGACTGGCCAAGTGATCTGTCCTTTTCGATATTAAGAGCGTTGTCACATTTTGCACCTCTATCGCTCACACAGGACCAAATTTTTAAGAATGGTAAATGAAAAAATGCTTTTTTGAAAAATGTAATCAATGGGCGGTCTACAAAATAATATTAATTTAATAGGTAGTTATCAAAAACACATTTCTATTGTGTTATCTAATAAACTTAGGTAATTAAGTATTATGATCTGTTTATGAGATGATGTAAATGAATGCCGCAATAAAAATGTGTTTTTGATAACTACCTATTAAATTAATATTATTTTGTAGACCGCCCATTGATTACATTTTTCAAAAATGCATCTTTTCATTTAACATTATTAAAAATTTGGTCCCGTGTGAGCGAGAGAGGTGCAAAATGTGACAACCCTCTAACCAGTTACAATAGGCTGAAAATTCTTTATTACCTCTTTTATGATGTTCTTGAAATGTGTGAAAATGTGAGTCCTGCATTCAATCGATGAAAAGATTATTTTTTTAATAATAGCAATTTCGTGACATTTTAATTTATCAACATGTCTAAGGTTTTATTTAATTAAATAAAAACCAATTGCCGCATACATGACAGACCATCATCACCTGAGAATGGTTCGACCGATTTTGCTGTTTTTTTTTTGTTGCGTTCGTAATTGTCAGGACAAGGTTTGTATGAAAGATTTTTTTTTGACAATCCACCGAAAAAGTCCGAAATTAACAACGCTCATCCTAAACCACTGGAAATAGAGATGTCTTGGCCAGATCTTAGAATTAACCATTCCATGAAGTGTTCGGTCATTTCATGAAATGGTTGTTTCATAAAATGGTTGTTTAAACGTCAACGTTTAATGATATGTCAGTCGATGTTTGGCTCTAGCATTGATGCAGGGTATCTGTCGTGGTCCGATCGTAGAAATGGCCATATCGTGATCGAAAGTCGCGCGGATCAACGAAGGCAACCTATTTATTAACATTCCCAAAATGGTTTAGATTAGAACAGTGACCAACCGCGCGCGAGCCGAGCGAGCGAAGCGAGCGGTGCCGCGGCTGGCAGCCGGCGAGCGCTACATCCAAGTTGGTCGCAGTTACTTCGCTATTTAGTATTTTTAGGACCCTAAAATAGGAATTATTCGATTAGGAATAGATGTACAATAAAAACAAAGCGACATCAACGCCTCTACCGGTGGATAATCTAACTATTTTACATTAATATGATCACTAATGTCTGGCCACATCACGAAGTAGTCGTGCGTTTATCTGTTCATATAGTCAAACGTCGAGTATTCAATAATCTGGCCAGACCACATAATGATGTGACCAGCGGCTGATGTTTTATTTCATGAAATAAGTAGGTACAACCATTTCATGAAATGGTCGAACACTTCATGAGGTGATAAATTCTAAGATCTGGCCACGAAAGCGACATGAAATACAGCTGGGCGACTCCGGTCACGAACAGCTAGTTTACAATACTTTGATTTGACTATTTGTATCACGATATATCAGATGCCTTTAAAGTTTTGAAGGCTCACCTACTTCTTAAGACGCATTGTCCCAACGTGTATTTGGAAATCCGTCGGAAAGGGATCCCTGGCTCGTAATGGAAAGCAATTTACCGACCACTTTACTTGTATGAAAATTAAAATGCCGTACTTTTGCAGTTCCTCTGCATCTGAATAATAAATGAACTAGCCTAATGAAATGGCACAGCGTCCGAATGGTGGGTGTTTTTGTGAAAGCAATGTAAATAATGAAGTGTCGCTATCTGCCTCTTCCTATACTTTCCTAGGTAATCTACTTGAAAGTAATCAATCCTCTGCTCTTTATTCTTGGCGCTTAGCCTAGATCTAATTTATAACTCGGTCTTTTATTAAGTAAGTACTTCATGTTGTACTATTATGGAAATAATGTCAGATAAGTAAATTCATTTCCCGTATATTCAAACTAGCTTCTGCCCGGGGCTTCGTCTGCGTGAAATTTCGTCACCAGACCCATCGCACTGCGTCGCATCGCATCGCTCGCCCTCGCTATTAGTTCGTTTTTGCTTAGCGTTTTTCTGAATTTTTATATCTTTGCTCGGCTCCTAAGAGTCGTAGCGTAATGTTAAATAGCTTGTAACCTTCCTCAAGAATTGAGCTATAAAATGGTAAAATATTTTTTCAAATCCAACTAATAGTTCCAGAGATTAGTGTGCTCAAACAAACAAACAAACTCTTCAGCTTTATTATTAGTATATACCTAAATTAGTATAGTTTAAAATAGATAAATATAGGGTCCCCCCATAACGATCAATCGTATATTGTTAATTTTTACCTGATTTTTTTTATTTTTTTTTATTTAAAATAGATTTGCTCTTGACTCTAGTCTAGGTCAGAGATGACAGAGACAAAGTCGACGATGGAGCGAGCTTACCCAGAAGAAGCCTGTTCACTCTCACTTTGAAGAGATCGAGGTACTGATTGATACACATTGACCTGCAAATTGACCGTCTACCAAGTGCAATTGAAGCGATTGATATTACAATGGAAATTGATGGCAATTGATCAATCGCTGTCATTCCAGCTGATGCTAAGGGTTGACAATAAGTTTTCAAGGTGATATTTTTACAGAATACATCGGCTCGTCTTTTGGTCAAGCACACTAAATAATACCTAATCTAATGCTATTGAACCGACAGGTCTGGTAACTCAGCTCGTGACCTCGCTTCTACTAGAGCCTAGGAAAAAGGGCTCAGCCGAGTACGAAATAAGTCGAGCATGCCCGAATTGTGCACATGAGTACAGCCATATTCACTCATAATACCTACCTAGGTAGATTTATTTACTAGGAGTAGAAGCCGATGATAGGTCAAAACTGTAAATTGTTTTAAAATTGAATTAGGAAACAAAAAAGGTTTTCAGTAGTAGGTAAGCACCAGGTTATACTTTGGTAAATACTGATTTACATAGTAACATAGACTACATTGAAAAAATAGAATAGGCACTCAGAAGGTGAGTTTGATAACATTTTCGGACGCACAATCGACTGAAAGCAAAAAAACTGAAAGAACTCCGTATTGTATCCTGTCACTAACGAACTTTAATTATGTAAGGGTTTATCAATTATCACTGTAATCATTACCAAAATATATGAGATTTAAGTAGAATAATACGAGTTCCATTTAGATAGATTTTTGTAGAAATCTTTACGCATTCACGACAACATTTTGGGACTGAAAACCTCAGGAAAACACTGTAGAAAACCCTGAAAATGTTTCAGCAAGGTCTTCCAAATTCATTAATTATTAAATTCACACAGAAAGCTTGCCACTTACCGTATAACTTAATTTTATTATCCTTAGTTTGCACTACTATGATAACATAGCCTTCTAGGTCAACAGATTTGCATTTCACCGTTGTCATTTTATCAATCGCATTTATCTGCGTGGTCGGTGCGTTAAAAGTATTCATTTTGCTATAATATTAAATTATTTACTATGTCTAAACACAAAATAGCTATGAAAAAGACCCTTTCACGCCCTCCTCGTAAGAACCAATGATTATTTTTTTAATTTCATGCCAACGTTTGCGCCAACGCCACTTCAGACACAGCCCACTTTTTGAACAACTATTCATTTTTATTATTTTCCACATTATTTTTTAAATTCTAACCGGGAGATAGTAAATCGGCCATTATTATTCTTGATTCTCACTCGTTCCAAACTTAAACACTGCTCGGACATCTAAATAATTATTATCACAATTTATTAAAAAGTCTGTGGTAATTTCACATGATTTCAGTGTATTGTCGAGGTATAGGCGAATTTCAGAGCATTTTCACTGTGACAAGTCACGTTATGGTGTTTAGAGTAAACGCGATCGGTTTATCACACTCCCTGAATGTTTAGTACATTTTATTATTAACTTGTACGTGAATTAAAGGTTTTTAGATATTTATTCGGTTATTGATCTAATAATTAAGGCGTATCAACGTGTTTTTGAGAGTGAAAAACCGGTCCCACGTCCGCGGGCTGGGTGGTCGCCGCGAATGGATACGACTATCCCATTTTCGCGCGATCAATAATGCTCCCTACCCAGCATCCCTTCAGACTCCCACAGACTATCGTTCTATTTTCCCCATTTTTATCAATCCGGGTTGCTCCCATTTATAGTCATTATAATTATGAAGAATACATAAAAACTAACAAAAAAGATAAAAAAGGAATTAATTAATTGATTTAAAAAATCCAAAAATATGTTGTATTCACAAGGTCCCACCGAGATTTGAACTCGGATCGCTGGATTCAAAGTCCAGAGTGCTAACCATTACACCATGGGACCGCTTGAGTGTCTTGATGAAATTATCGTCAACTATGTTGCAATTAAAATAATTTGAAAGATAATACAATAATAAAATATTATTTAATACTCAACAAAATTTTAAATTAATTTTACCAAAAATTGACTCCTGCAGCTCCTTACTAATATTAACTCAAAACTACGCAATAGTCATATTAGATGGCGGTACGAAACACTAGCACTAACCAGTGCCTTGGTTATCTGTGTGAACAGCGCCATCTTAGGTTTGACATGAAAACTAAAACTGATCGTAATAAACCAAATGTTGTATTTAATTTTATACAATGAATAAATAGGTGACCACAGGTGGAGGCAGGAATATATTGCTCACTTTACTTTAAAAATATTAATTGACAGAATAAAATAAATTTAGTGCAAGATATTTTTATGGCACTATTTTTAGCACTTGCAAGCATGCTTTTTGTGTATTTAGTACCTAGCAACACCTAAATGTCAGTTTGTCACTGACTTCGCTACGGTATGGTTGTCATTTCGTCCGTCTATCAAATAACGTGATAGATGAATGGAAAATAATTAACTTTATCGCAGCGAAGACGCCTCTCGTATCTACTCGAAACGTAACGTCGTGCGTGTTACAACTAATTAGTGATTATAAAAGGGTGCTCGCTTTGATACAACACCGCCATGATCGATGTTAGAAACAAAGATGGCGGAATAATACGGTGATCATAACCAAACGCGTTGTTTTGTCGTGTGTAGCGTTATGTGCTGTGGTGGGCGGCGGCTGCAGCAGTGTCGGGGTGCGTGAGTGAGGAGGAGAGGCGCGATGGGGGCGCGGCCGGGGTGATGCCGCCGCGGCCAGCGGCCGGCCGCGCGGCCATGGCGGCCGACAGCGAACGCCCGCCGCTCGCTCTGTTCACCGCCGTGTACGACTATGTGGCGCAGGGAGAGGACGAGCTCTCCCTGCGCCGCGGCGAGATCGTCGAGGTGCTGTCGAAGGACGCCAACATCTCGGGGGATGAAGGCTGGTGGACGGGAAAAATCGGCGACCGCGTCGGTATATTCCCTGCCGTGTACGTGACGGAGGAAGACCCTCTTGCCGTGGAGCCGCCACGCGTGTCTTTCTCCGAGCTGAAGTTGGAGGAAGTGATCGGTGTGGGCGGCTTCGGGAAAGTGTACCGCGGGTACTGGAATGGTGAGGTGGTGGCGGTGAAGGCGGCGCGTCAGGACGCGAACGAAGACATCGATGTTATAAAAGAGAGTGTGTTGCAAGAGGCGAGACTGTTCTGGGTGCTGCAGCATGAGAATATAGTGTCGTTGAAGGGTGTTTGTTTGGGGGAGCCAAACTTTTGCCTGGTGATGGAGTACGCGCGCGGCGGGCCGCTGAACCGGGTATTGTCGGGTCGGAAGATCCGGCCGGACATCCTGGTGGATTGGGCCATCCAGGTGGCGCAGGGTATGGCGTATCTTCACGTTGGTGCGCCAATGTCCCTCATCCACAGAGACCTCAAGAGCTCTAATGGTAAGTTGTTTTATCACATCCATTTATAAATAAAAAAATTACAAAATACCTATCAACTAAATTAAAAAAAACATATCTAGGACAAGAATGTAATTTTTTAGAGATAAAATAAACTTTTATTATTTTATTAATACATTTGGCTAGTCTGGAACTAAAGTGGTCTATAGACATTTTTATTTCTTTGTCAATTGTCATTAAAAATCATACATTTGTAAGCACACAGGCTTAATGCGTTTGGTTTTCTCAAAATGTTTGTTTTGTTCAGTTTTGTTTTTATTGGAACAAAAAACTGTAAACACCACTCTTGCAGGTTATCTAGTGTCCTACATGGTTTTATTGGGTTTAGCTATAAGCTGAGTGAGCTATCAACACATATAGTGGAACTATTTAAGTACCTAGATCACTTGGTCACCACTGACCTCAACGACAATGTTGACATTGAAAGGGAACGGAGGGCTCTTTCTGTACGTGGAAATATGATAGCCTGCAGGTTTGCACATTGTACTGCGGACGTAAAGGTGACGCTCTTAAGATCATTCTGTACCACCTTCTACACATGCAGCTTGTGGGAGGGATATTCGCAAGTGTCGTATGGAGCCCTTCATGTCCAATTTAATAATGGCAAAAACTGATGAAAACTGATGGGGTTGCCATGGCGTTGCAGTGCGTCAGGGATGTTTGCGGCGGCGCATGTAGATTGTTTTTACACAATAATGCGCAGCATCGATGGTAGCTTGTCATGGCCAGCCCCAACAGGGTTCTGAAAATGGTTGCTGACAGAGTGGACTGTCCGTACATAAGTCACTGCTGTCAGTTACATGTGCTGTTGTATTGTGTTGTTTACTAACACTTAGTTTTAAGGACAATGTTATTAACCCTAAATGAGCTTCGCTCGATATAAAGATTTTTCAATTGAATTTAATAACATTTAGATTCACAAATCATTTATACTCTCACTATGAAATCTGTAACTTACGTCTAAAGGGCACAGGGCTGGTCGCTCTAAACATTCATATTCAGAAACTGATTTTATTATTGAGAAATCTATAATTTATTATTTCTGTCCTTGAGGACAGATGGTTATGTCAGACTTCTATGAAATATAATCCCTGTTTTCACTAAGGCATTGAGAAATAGAATAAAAATAATGCTCCTCATCTGAAAATTCTTGAACCTGAACTATTGAGCAAATTTTGTCTAATCAAACAAAAGAAAAATTCGTCTTATTTTCATTTGTCACATATCTCAATAATAATGTCCAAATGTCATTAACCTAATATCATTATCAGTTGCCAAACATCCTTGAATGTAAGCCCAAGGTCAGATCTACAGCTGTGTTATCAAAAGGGAAAATGTCCACATTCCAATAGATAAGTCTATTGACTGATGGATAACTTTTCTGACAGCTGTCGTTGCCGAATTTGAAATAATTTCTAGCAATTTCGGACAAGCCTAACAAGATAATTTTGTTTAGCTATCTGCTTTCGTGTGGCCACACATTAGGTGTGTCTGTAAACTATTTTAGCTGCCCGGTGGTCGCCACATACTGGACAAAGTGCTTTAGCAACACCAAGGCGTTGCTGGCCTTCCTTGAGGAGCTAGGTTGGATTGAATAATCAATTTTTCCAAAATATATTATTATGCTGGCTGAGTATATATTTCATTTGTCCAGCCATTCTTTTTACCTACTTTATTTGGTGTGGTCGATGAAAAAACCATCATCATCACCAATTTTCGCTATGATCTCAGAACAAGGAAACACTGCTGATATCATACTATTTAATTCGATCTAGGTACTTAGTTAATGATTAAATTAAACCTACATACACCTGTCCAGATTGATCTAGTCTTTGATTTTCTATCAGAATATTCATAAATATTCAATGACCCTTATGCAAGAGTTTGACATGACTACCCACATTCTCTTTTTATAAACTCGCCTACATTGCTATGATCAAAAACTGACTAAATAATTAAAAGCTTTGCGCAAATCATTTTGTCTTTTTTCATATTTTAGTATGGTATAATAATTACTTAACACCTGTAATTATTTACTGCCTTTTAAGTTACAGCTATTCACTATTGTATGCTTTAAATGGCGCCAAAGCAGCAGATGTCAATCGGAATTTTTCTCACCTTTTGGAGACTGCATAATTGACACTTCTTGCAACTAGTTAATTGGGCTCTTAATTACTTTAATGAGCTTGTTTAAAAGCGAGGTAATGTAATCGATGGTAATTATTGTGGGTAGTATTTGGGGGATAATAGCAAATCTTCATGGTTGCTGGCAGCTCATCACGTTTGCCAACCAAGATTTAGACCGCCGAGACTAAACGACACCGCCGCCGTATTGCGCTCCGGTATGCAGATATTTTCAAGCCCATAATATGCACTGAGATATCTTTAAAAACCGCAGCTGATTCAGATCCAAAGCTTTAATAAAAATAATTGAGGGAAGCGTCGTTTAAGCATCAGCCTCTCACCTTAACCCTTAATTGGACTAAAGGAGAATGCTTCCCACATCATTTTAAGAGTCTGTAAGCCGTCAAAAGTTACATGAATCCCACAATATATCAATTATTATATGAACAAAGAATGTGTCTTTGCCCATATGCCACGCATTAGTAAATATAGAAGGTGTAAATTCTGTAGCACCCGAGCAAAAGAGCAGAGGACAAAATATTCTTGTTCCATATGTTTGGTATCCTTATGTGCTGATCCATGCTTTGAGAATTATCATTCTAGACCAGCACTCTCCAACATGTAGATTATTTCCCACATAGAGCTCATTTCATTTAGCCCTACACTTGCAGTAGGAGTATATTTCCCACGTTGTTTTTTTATTAAAATAATATTTTTTTTTTTTTTTTTTTTCTTTTTTTTTTTAATCTGATACCTAAATAAAAAATTCCCACTAGGTTTATAAAACCGAGTAGAACCCACACACGGCATGCCCAATTAAGGGTTAACTGCCAATAGACAATCAAATAAACTAAGTAGGTACTCAATTAAAATAGGTATAAACAATTCTTTATCGTCTAATTGTAACTTACTTAACATAGTACATTTAATTACTGAAGTGAACTGAGCACGAGTGTCATTCCGCCTGCTCTAGGGTCTGTGACCTCTTTTCATACGATTTACACAATTCAACAAATTATATTTGTACGCAGTTTTTGTCGCGTACACTTACCGGTTGGATTATTGTGTAAGCGTAGTAACACGTATCTGTTTGTCTATTCTTATTCATAAAGTTATTTAAACACAATTTATTTACAAAAAGCTACTTTTCATATAAAAAATTCTGTCGAACAGAAATGTTATACTGACTTATACTATAGTGTATTCTAGGTTACTAATAATTACCACAAATCGATTCGATTTGGCGTTGGTTTAACGAAGGCGTTTACGCAGCTCAAACGCATTTCTTGACGCTGCGTCAACGCGACATATTTTCGTCACAATCACGTGTACGCAGGCGCAGCGCCTACGCGGCGTGTGATCGGCGTTAACACCTACTCTGGATATCGCAAACAAAAACTGTAAACTTAAGAACTTGCGATTATAAAGTTCCCAGATGAGTAAGGCCATGCATATTCTGTAACAGTTACAAATATAGCAAAAGGTGGTTTATAATTAATGGCGCTTTAAAAATATCAGGTTTAATTGATATTTAATTATTTACTTATTAATTATTTTGTGCATTCAATTACGAACAAAAACGTTTTAAAATCAATATTGCTTACCTCCCATAACATACGGCGCGATAATATGTAGCCTAAAGCCTTCCTTGGTTTACAAAGAACATTTTTGCTGAATTTCAATTCAATCTATCCAGTAGTTTTGGCGTCAAGCCGTACCATACAAACAGACAAACAATTCTAAAAGTCACTTTTTGTCATCAGTTACGATTTTCTAACAAAAGCCACTTATTTTTTCTCGAAAATTCTCAATATACAGTTTTTCTTTCGTTACTGTTTTATTATATGTATAGATTACACAGATGATGCCCAGGCGCATACATAGCTACAAGTAGTATGTCATAATTAATGACGCGGTATTGCCATAAAATCAGTAATAATACTAATAAATCTACTAATTAACATCTGTTGTGTTGGCATGATCACAAGTTTGTTTGGTTTGCGTAAATCCGCAATTTTATTACGTGTACTTAAACTCTCATGTGTGTATTTAATTTGATCAAGTCTGTCGCCAATATTGAAATAACCTTAAGTTCATCGATCCATGCTTGTAAACAAAGGTTACATTTCAAATGTCACTAACCCTATTAGTAATAAACGCGGAATAAACGACTGGCTCATTATTTACTTACAATATGTATGGCTAAACAGACTTTAATCGTCCTTGATTGTGTGTTTTATAGGCTTTAATGTTTACGTTAAAATACTGTTTAGTTACTTATAGATGCTAATTCTTATATAATTATCGGTACCTTAAATAGCAAAAACCTTCATTTCCACAACTCACTGAAATCCATTAAAACTAAAGCGATTTTCATTAGGAGCGTGTTTAATTAGGTTGCAGGCCAGGCCTTTTCCTTGTTGGTATGCCAACGTATGTGCTCATGTTGTCACGATACAATGCAGTTGACGTACAAAAACGTCGTTCCTACGTCAGAGCAGTGACGTTAAATTAAAACATGGCGTCATATCTGACACAAGTTACATGCTTATTTATACCACCTTATCGAAACTTTACATGCCTATTTTTTTGATCGAACTAGTTTGTATTGTCCCATTGTAGGGCAAAGGCCTTCCTCTCCCTTTTCCACACAATTCTGTCGCTTGGTAGTGCCAGTCCTTTCGGTAGCGGTCAAGCTCGTCTCGGTCTGCCGCGATGTCGTCGTGCGTTTAGTGGGACCCAATCGGTGGTTCTCTTTGCCCATTCGTCTTCTGACATGCGGCAGACATGTCCGGACCAGTCCCACAGTTTAGCGGCTTTCTGGGTACGGTCCGTGATCTTGGTTTTACCGCGCAGTGTTGTATTCCTTATACAATCCGATTCGAACTGCCAGGATACTGCGCTCCATGGCTCGCTAACAAACCTCGAGCTTGGACTGTAAGTATTGTTAATATAATACTACTTAATGACGCTAAATCCTATCCATAATTAATAAATAAAACTGAAAGCACGTAGAACTAACGTGTTGAATAGGATTTGTAAGTGTGCACAATCAACAAATAACTAGCGTACGTTTCAACCTACATAATAGTGCTATGTAAGCTAGCCTACAGCTTGTTTTCTCCAGTCGAATCTTACTACGTGTCCGGAATAGAAAACAGTTTCGAGAAATATAAGGCATCTTTCAATTTGTTGACTTTTTGACAAGGATAAAGTAAACAATTCAAGTATCTTGCCGTTCATGTCTACAGTCTATGTGCCTATTTGCGTAGCATTGCGCTAAATTAAAGAAAAATAAAAACACAAGGCGCCTTCTTCACTAGTCCAGGGAATCAGCAAAACCTCTTGATGTGGTGTAAAAATCGCGAAATCAACCGAATAGTCTTAAAGAATCTTATGAAAATAAAAACATGCGAGCAAGATCCCGAATCTTCGGTTTCAGAGCCAAGAAAATTAAATACTTCAACAAACTGAGAGGTGAAAATTCCAATATTTCAATCTCCCCTCAGTTTAGCCCCTACGGATGGGGCGCTAACCCTTTTATACCATCCAATCAGCTGAAAGCTTCCTGTCATCGTAGCTGCCTCGTAATTGGACGATATTAAACGTAAATACGGATTTCCACCGTCATCGTACATTTCTGGGCAACATTTTGAACGGATTTTCATTTCCGCGTTTTGATGTGACGCGGCGCTTTTGGGAGCTGTGTTTACAAATCCAATATTTGCTTATTTGGTCGTCACTACAGCTACGGAAACTGGAACTAAGGTAGTAAATAAGGTGGTTTCGCATCTACTAGAAGAAGAAAGTAATATTTAAGTAATTTAAGAATTATCGGTCTCGACATTTTAGTTAGTTCCCTTGCATTTTTTATAAACACCTATACTGAAGACCATCACCTACTCGTCATCATTATCCACAGCCCAACTTTACCCACAATTGGCATAACCCGCTTTCTGCATGTGCCAATAGACGCGCTCCTGTGCCCGTCTCATTCAGGTTCTACCCGCGATATCGCCACCGGACGTCCAAAAACTTCGAAATACTGATGGTATTTCGAAGTTTTTGGACTAACTTATCAACAAAATCAGTTAGGTATCTATTTGCCTCTAATTTCATAACATAACGCTAACATTTCTCATTTCTGCATAACCTTGTCTGTATGTCATGGTCTCGTTTCCGTTCAATCTCCTCCGCGTATCCGTTGTTTCACAAGATTCACATCCTTCACCATCAGCCTTGAGGATTTATAAGCACCTTGTTAGGCTAAATACTTCTAATGCACGACATAATAAATCTTTCGATAAAATTTGGTGTTTTCGGTCTATAGTTCTCATGTATATAAGCTATATCATCATTTCAACCCGCAATCAGCCACTGCTGGGTATAGGCCTCCCCTTTCTTCTGCCATAATTCCTGATTCCGTGCGTCTTTCATCCAGGTGTTTCCCGTGACTTTAACGATATCGTCAATTAAGCTGCTTGCTGATAAATAAAGAAGTCACGTGAGGGCTTGTAACTGCTAAATTATAATTATACCTTTTCAAATCCCGGGTGCTACTAAGCTGCTGTTTCTTCCAATGGCATGTTTTCTGACCTGAAAATTAAACCTTGCACAAAATTTGCGGATGTGACCACTATCAACAGTAATCGATGTCAATGAGAAGGTCAAGTATTTTGTGTACCACAGACAGACTTTTCACATTGGTGAGGATTTAAACACAAATAAGCTTTCTTACAACTAGACCCACGTAGGCTGTATTCCTTTTTAATTGCGAAAAGAAACATTGATAACACCTTGAGATTTCTGCAATTCAAGTACTCTGTCGACTCTGAAAAGAATTCCTTGTTAATTACAAAAACTGTGTTAAACTTTCACTTGTCAAGTTATTGAAATACATAAACCCGCCTATAATTGATCGTGCCAAATTCAGGCCTGCGGTATTTTGTTAAAATAATATTAATTCAGAATGCTCTTTATGGTTTCCGACCCACATGTGGTGTTGAGAGTGACGTGGTAATGATTGAGGGTACAGCTGGTTGTTACGACTCTGACATTTGATGCGACCTGACTTCAATGAGTTTCGTAATGGAGCTGCGACGTGTGTTAAAACAATACCGATTACCGAGTGTGTATCGATTCTCGGTATCAATAGGTTTTGTGAGCGAAAACTTGGGCATGTAATATATATATTATTATATAAGCAGTTAAAGTAGTGTAAATTTAGTTAATGCTTAATAGTAAACGTTAATTAGCGTTACTTTTTCTCTTTTTTCTAACATCGCTTTTAGCGATAAGACCGCCCATTATGTCACCCTGTGTAAATTTTCTATATTTATATCTGTAATTTTTATCGTGTACATAATAAAGAGTATTCTATATATCTTCCACACCTTTCCGTCCATTTAGCGCCTTAGTTCCCAAAGTGGTCTAGGTGGACCCCCAGGGCTCAACGCAGCCAACGCAAATTTCCATAGTTAGATCTAATCCTCACATTTTTTGTCGAGTTTTGGGAATATGGTAGAAATGTAGCTGAAAAGGGGTCCACCGGAACCAGCTAAATTTTGAAAGTGGTCTATGGAAATAAAAGTGGAAACCTCTGATTAGCGTTAAATAAAAATAATTTTCAGCCTTGTGAAGTAATACTTTTTGTGTCCGTATTACGTATGCACGAAATGGGACATCGACGTCCGCGAGCTAAGGAAGGCCAATCGTATCCGTTTGTACGTAACGCAACTTTGGCATGTGTGTCGCAAACTGCCGCCGGCGCCGTAACGGCTTGGGGTTTCTCTAAAGCCTTTATGTTAGCGTATCCGTCATGTCTATTTTATAACCCATGATCCCTTCCGTCAGGAAAGGCTTAGGGATTTATCTGAACCTTTATTGACATCCTGCGGCAAACGGGTCCCTTGGAAAGTGGCTAGACGGCTAAACGCGCACCCTACCTGATTGTAGGGGTGATTTTTGTGATAGACTAGACCTATATTCATAAGTTTACCCCCAACTTAATAATCCCAACATCTTGGGTATCGTTTACTTACCTATTGTCGTACATGCGAATTGGTATCTGGTCGGAAATTGAGACATGCTGTTTATGTACTTATTTAACCCTCGAATTGCCAAGATCCACAAACATTAAGATCCATTTCATTTTATAGTGATAAAACTTTTCTGTCTTTCTCAGAACTACGTTTAGTGAACAAATTAATTGCCCTCTTTTACTATGTTGACCTCTCGAAAGTTTAAATGGTGTTCGAGACCGTTTATCTTAAAGTTTAACAAACTCGCCCAACACTTTTTCGTAGTCTCCCACTATATTTGTGTAAAACTTTCGATATTCAGAGGTTATTATTGATATTGAGGGTATTACTGATACGTTATAAAAGAAGCATGGTCATCGAAGTAATCCTATTAGTTACAATAACAGCAAAGTCATGATGATGGATAGGGCTCCCCTAAACGATTAAGATGTGCTAGTTTTGGCTGATTGTAAGTTTTCATAGTAAATCTCCGATATTATTCTGTTTTTACTTTTCCGGATTTATTACATACTAGCGACCCGCCCCTGCTCCGCACGGTTTTTACGATTTCACAAAACATCGCTATTTCTTTATTCTATGTAAGTTTAATATTATTGTGCACCTACACAAAAACCTTCCGGAAAAAAATTCTCTAAATAATCATGAAAATCCGTTTGAAGACAGACACGAAAAGCGACTTTTTTCACAACAAATGTTGCATAGAGATTAGACCTTAATTAAATAGACAATCTCACTGCGCTATCGTACATTGAACGATAGCGCAGTCGTATTTTTCTAACTTGGTGATGGGCAATGAGATGCGATCTTTCTACTAAAGTATGTGACTAGCTTTATCTAAAAGCTCATTAATCTTCAAAATGGCGACCATTACCCGCTAAATAACCTTATTTGTTGAATACCGATCGGCGGAAGAAAAGCGGATATCGATCGACTTTCGTTTTACCGTGAGAATATTGTGACATTCTAGCCATTTCTGTTTAATTAAAATGCCGATTTTGTAACTCGTGTCGCCAGTTGGACGCAATTTGTGCGTGCGAATTGACGACGTTAATCTTTATTAATCGAAACGTTACAGAAATTAATTTTGATATTTCGATGATTGATGCCTAAATTATAGAAATATTTGTTGTTCTATAGATACTTAAGGCGGGCTCGTGTCAAAATAACAACCGAACAGTTCGACCGATCAAGGTTAAGCTGCGCTTGATGCGGTCGGTCCGTGGATGGATGACCATCCCTTTCGTACCGAGACCCCTCCCGTGCGTGCCTCAGAAAGCAAGTAAAGCCGTTGGTCCGTTGACAGTCGTTACGGATAGTCAGAAGCCCGAAAGTCTGACAACCAGTCTTACCAAGGGTATCGTGTTACCCAGTAACTGGGTTGTGGAGGTCAGATAGGCAGTCGTTCCATGTGAAATACTGGTATTCAGCTGCGTCTGGTTAGACGGAAGCCGACCCCAACCTAGTTGGGAAAAAGCTAGACAGATTGAGTTCCTTATGTCTTCTGTGTGTTCTAATAATAAACGTCAAGAAATTACAAGTTGACACTAATAACACATCCGCCCGGCGACTGCTCCCTTTTAGTGCTTTCAAAGCAGCAATCTCACTTTGTCATTACGGAAACATTAAATAATATTAATTCACTCTACTTATATCTTCACATAAATTTTCCTTTGGTATATCCTTGAATTTGTTGTGATTTTACGAAATTGTATAAACACTAATGGGTTTTGCGTTAAACTTAATTGAATCTATAATCTACATAAATAAATAAAATTGAAAGTGTCGTGTGTGTGTTTCTAATGTCAAAATAACAGTTTTTTACTAAATGCATATGAAAATACACTTCTGGACACATCTATTGGCCCACCTTGTATTTTCAGTTTCGTTTGGTCCTAGCTAAAATTTTATATTAGGTCGAGCAAAAAGTTTTTATGCAGTTTTGAACCTGGCACATTCACAATTTCATTCAATAGTCTTTTTTTGAATTTCGAACACAGAATTTAAAGAAACAAAAGACAATTTGGAGCCTGTTTGTTGATATCAAACAATCGAATACTAAGAAAACTTGGTTTTATTGGTTTACTTGGATTTAATTCTTGAAAAAGTGATTGATGTCTTTGGTTTTGCAACAAACATTACTTATTCTTAACATTAAGGTGAGGTTCTATCAATAATCTATGGATACTTCACCTGAAGTCGCCGCCCAAGCTGTGGCACTTATTCAGGCCGGACACAGCCAAAGAAACGTGAGTGCTCAACTTAAGTCGATCTGCGGTCCGAAATGTTTATCGGAGGTACCTAGAGACTGGCGGCTTTGTTCGTCGCCAAGGAAGGCCACGATCTCGGGTCACAACTGAAAGGCAGGATCGATTCATCGTGACGACCAGCTTGAGAAATCGTCACCTTACCTCCATTGAGATACAAAACCAACTTCGCGACTTCCACGGAGTATCTGTGAGCGCTCGAACTGTTCGGAGAAGGTTAAAAGAACGCGATATGGTACCACACAAGCCAGCTAATGGGCCCAAACTAACGCGAGCCCACCGAACAGCGCGCCTTCATTTCGCACGCAGTCATTTAAATTGGACACGGCAAGATTGGAGCCGTGTACTCTTTTCTGATGAGTCTAAAGTTGTGTTACATGTCAATGATGGAAGGAAGAAGGTCTACCGACGTAAGGGAGAGCGTTTCGCACAATGCTGCTTTGAAGAGAGGGTTGCTTATGGCGGTGGCTCATGGACTGTCTGGGGCGGTATATCCGCGAGCGGCAAAACTCAACTTGAGGTTGTTACAGGACCACGGCTGCCAACATTAAATGCTGAAAGGTACATTCGTGAGTGCTTAGAACCTCACGTGATACCATACGCGGACTATGTGGGCCCAAATTTCCTTTTTATGCATGATAATGCAAGAGCCCATGCGGCCGGCATCGTCAGGGAATATCTTCGGGATGTGAACATCACAGTTATGGACTGGCCAGCCAGAAGCCCAGACATGAACCCCATTGAGCACATGTGGGACGAGCTAAAAAGACGTGTTAGGGCTCGTCAGCCAGTTGCCCAGACGATGCAGGAGTTGAAAACTGCCATAGAAGAGGAATGGGAGATGATCCCTCAAAATTTCATAGAGCGGTTGATAAACTCTATGCCTAATCGTATGAGAGCTGTGGTAGATGCCCATGGAGGCAACACGCGTTATTAAATTAAACCTTTATTTGATAAAACATGTTTTTTATTCAAAAATCAATTGCCTTTAACAAGGCGCATATCCGACTTGTTAGGCGTAGCTCCATGTCGTATGGTATTCTGAATTCAAATTTAAAACAATACGATCGAAAAAGATGGTAAAATGTATCAGGTTTAAAACTGCATCAACAGTTTTTGTTCAATCTAGCAATCATATTTCGGTAGGGGCCATCGAAACCTAAACTCTAAGGTGGGCCAATAGATGTGTCCAGAAGTGTATATACGATACTATAACGAAAAAGCAATTTTTAAATTTTTTATCTATCTGTTTGTTCCGGCTAATCTCCGAAACGGCTGGACCGATTTTAACAGGACTTACACTGGCAGATAGCTGATGTTACAAGGAGTAACTTAGGCTACTTTTATTTTAGAAAAAGCATGAGGACTCCGCGCAAAAAAATGAAAACCCATGAAATTGTGAACAAAAAGCTGGATTTGAAAAAATTTTTTTGCATTTGGTAGCCCAATTCTCGAGGATAGTTATAGGTTATTTAACATCACGCTACAACCCTTAGGAGCTGAGCAAAAAGAAAAAAGTCAGAAAGAACACTAAGCGAAAACGAAGTAATAGCGCGGGCGGGCTGTAAAACGCGGCGTGTTTTATTAAAATGTGGCTGTTATTTTAGTATTTTGTGTATCTTACGACTTCCACGCGAACGAAGTCGCGGGGCACAGCTAGTAGGCAATAAGATTCTAATCGATAACTATAACGGTTATTTCGATTATTTCAGTTTCGATTCGAATTTCCCAATTTCATGTTTTATCTGTTCAAGTAATCGTAAAGCGAAATAATCCAGGTCATTTTATCGCAATATTCAGACGCAATTGAAACCGTTGAAAATGTGAACTTTTAAAAATAATAAATAAAATTGAAGTGTCTGTTTGTAATGTCAGAATAACAACTTTTTACTAAATTTATGCATAAGAAAGATACGGTACATAAGTACCGTTAAAATTTTTTAAAATTGCTTGTTTGTTATAAAACAAACAAGCAATTTTTAAAAATTTTGTCTGTCTGCCTGTCTGTTTCAACTAATCTCCGAAACGGCTGGACCGATTTTGACGGGGCTTCACTGGCAGATAGCTGATGTTATAAGGGGTAACTTAGGCTAAATTTATTTTAGAAAAAGAATTAGGGTTCCGCGCAAAAAAATTAAAACCCATGAAATTGTGAAAAAAATCGGATTCAAATATCGAAGTATTGACATCCACGTGGGCGAAGCTGCGGGCATCAGCTAGTTCTTAAATATCATATATCTCAAGTGTTCAGATTATTTTCACTTCGCATGATTTGGCCAAGATTCAAATGCTACTTGAACACTCTCTTCTTGAAAATTATGCCAAAGATCATAGTCCTTCATCTGAAACAAAAAGTTCACCCTTTCCAATCTAGCCAACGATTAATTTGCTTAGAAAACTGCCTCGTTGGTCTAGTGGTCGCAAGCGCTACTGCTGAGCATAAGATCTTGGGCTCGATTCCCAGATCGCAGCCTGGAGCTGGATTTGTGCCTGGTTGATGGCAATAGCCTCGCCCCCTATTACACGAGACTTGAAACATAACTGGCGAAATGTGGGTGTACTATAGGCACACCGCTGACCAACCCTTCGGAGAAACAAGGCGTGAAGTTATGTTGTGTGTGTTGTTATGTTATGTTAGAAAACAAAATTATTTGTTGATGGTCAGTTGGGAACATCAACACATAAATGATTGCAATGAAATTAACTAAAACAATACATTGATTGATGCTACAATAAATCAAGACTGAATCAAGTCATCAGCTGCCTGCCTTTTCCCAACTATGTTTGGGTTGGCCTCCAGTCTAACCGGCACCCTAATTGCGTAACACACTATCAATCAGAATCGATTTTGAAGCTAATCTATATATATAAAAGGAGAAACTGACTGACTAATGACTGACTGACTGACATATCAACGCACAGCCGAAACTACTGGGACTAGGAACGTGAAATTTTGCACACGGCTTCCTTTTATAATGTAGGGGAGCACTAAGAAGGGGTTTTTGGAAATTCGACCTTTAAGGGGGTGAAAGGTATTTCGTTTGTATGAAAAATCTTATTCCTTGAGTTAATAAACTTGAAACTTGACCCAAATACTTATCTTAATAAATTATGAACTTTGTAATTTTTGATTTTTCTAAACTACCCCCACGAGGGGGATTGGGGGGTGTCAAAATTTGTATGGAAGAATTTTAACACGCAGTCCGATTAACTCGAAACTCAGTATTTATACTTAAGACCAAAAATAAAGAATAACCTGTATCAAGGTTTTTCGAAAATCTACCCCGAACGAGGTGAAAAGGGGTTGTCAATTTTACAGGGGAGGATTTTACTGCGTAGCTTGATTAACTCGAAAATTGGTATAAATAATCTTTGAGTCAAGTTTTGGAAATATCATAACAATTTTTTAAAATTCCACCCCTGTGGGGGTGAAAAGCGGGGATATAGTTTAGGTTAAAAATCTTATTCATTTGGTTAATAATTGCCTAAATAAGCAATAAAGTTTCTTACTATTGGTTTTTCAAAACTGCCCCTGACGGGGTGAAAAGGGGTAATTAGATTTTTAAGAGGAGGATTTTACTGTGTGGCTTGATTAACTCAAAAATTGGTATATGAAATCTTTGAGTCAAGTTTTGGAAATATCTTAAACGATTTTTTAAAATCCACCCCTGTGGGGGTGAAAAGCGGGGATATAGTTTAAATGAAAATCTTATTCATTTGGTTAATAAACTTGAAAGTTGGCACGAATACTTATCTAAGTAAATTATGAACTTTGTATTTTTTTGTTTTTCTAAACTACCCCCAAGAGTGGTGTTGGGGGCTGTCAAAGTTTGTATGGAAGAATTTTATCGCGCAGTCCGATTAATTCGAATCTCAGTATTTATACTTAAGACTAAAACTTAAGAATAACCTGTATCATGGTTTTTCGAAATCTACCCTTGATGGGGGAAAGGGGTAATTAGATTTTTAAGAGTAGGATTTTACTGTGTGGCTTGATTAACTCAAAAATGCGTATAAGAAATCTTTGATTTCATTTATGGAAAAATCCAAAACGATTTTTCAAAATTCCACCCCCGTGGGGGTGAAAAGAGGGGATACAAATTATATGAAAAATCTTATTCTTTTGGTTAATACATTTGAAACTTTGCAATATTTGCCTCAGGAAATAATAAAAATTGTCACTTTTAGTTTTTTAAAACAAGTAAGGAACACTAGGACCCTAAGAACAGTAAGAAAAATTTTAACGCGCTGTCATATTAACTCGAAACTCGGTACTAATACTTTTTCGGAAGTCAGTGTCTTTGGATCTGTATTTTAGGTTTTTGCCACTGACTTCCGAAATTAAAGATATTTTTCACTTTGTAGTGTTTGTTTTGAAAGTCGGTTGTTTTTATTTTTCACTTTTTAGTGGGTCTGTTTGTAATTTATCTGAGTTACAATAGCCTAAAATGACTACTGCTCATCAACTTTTACAAAACACTGCTTTTACCGATGCAGGGACGTTAATTGTTGAGGAGTTCTCCTGGTACTTCACCATCAGCTCCACTTCACCATATGCATTGTGACAAGCTTCTATTGATTAGCAATAATTTTAAACTAATGGAATCGCAACCCGTGAAATACTTATTACTGAGTTGTTCCGGTGGCCATCTTACCATCTGTGGTCTTCGTCATCAGTTCCACTTCACCAAACGTTGCTTGCCGAGAGCAAATGCACAAATTACTATAAAAAATACCAAAATCGCTATAGGTGTGCCTATATTGAAGAGTTCCCTCGATTTCTCCAGGATCCCATCATCAGATCCTGACCTGCTGACAATGGGACCACCTGGCAAGTATACCCTTTCAAACAAAAAAAGAATTTTCCAAATCGGTCCAGCCGTCTTCGAGTAATCGGGGAACCGCTTCGTCATAGTCGTTTAACTATCTTAATCGAGATATCTTATCACCACCCGTGAAATACTTATCATTGATGAGTTGCTGTGGCCATCTATGGTCTTTTTCGTCAGTTCCACTTCACCAAATCATACTTTCTGAATGCAAATGCTTGATTTGTTGACGAAAATACCAAAATCACTATGTGTTTGCCAATAATATTTGAGGAGTTCCCACAATTCGTCATGGATCCTATCATCAGAACTGGATTTGGATAAAAATGGGACCAATCTGGAAGTCCAATTCTTTCAAATAAAAAAATAATTTTCCAAATCGGTTTATAAATGACGAAGTAACGGTAACAAACATTAAAAAAAAACCATACAACCGAATTGATAACCTCCTCCTTTTTTTGAAGTCGGTTAAAAATAGTAACGAAGTCAGAACTGTGCATTGCATATTTGAAAAGAAGTGATTGAACGAGTCTGTTGCGCACAGTCGTCGTTTGTCCGTTTGTTGTTTGTCGGGATGTATGTTCCGGATTGGCGCAAAAACGGTAGATTGAATTTAGAGGAAATTTGTCATACAGATGTTTTAGAACCTGGATTAACACGTAGGGTAGGTACTAATTTGATATATTCCGACATACACGTGGGCGAAGCCGCGGGCAAAAGCTAGTATACCTATATTCGAAAATTTTGTAAACGTAACGTTAATAACGCAATGAATGTTGTTGAACTGTCAAAATAAACCAATTCCTACTGTAATGCTAGCCACATACGTTACGATTTACTTGCGCAAGCCTGCGCGACACCGAATGGTTCAGATACTTGTGTTAATTCATTCCACACACGTAACGATTTACTTGCGCAAGTAAATCGTTACGTGTGTGGCTAGCATTAGTGTGTTACCCAATTACCCCGCGGATGCAGCTGAATCTGAATGAAGTCCCGACTATAAACAAATCTACTTTCATACAGCCACGGGGTCTTCGTAAGATACCCGCATTGCGGTGTTCACCGTGGCAATGTTACTAAAAGGGGCAAGATGAAGGGAAAACTAAAATCGTGGTTAAGATTAATGGGCTATTAACCTAAAATGTTACAGTTAAGTTAATAGCTGTAAACTGAGTTAACTTTGTTAAAATGATATTTTAGTGGTACTAAATTTTCTCATGGGAAATGACTAGGAAATTGTTTGTTTGTAGACTATACTAATGATGCCGTTCATATTTATAGCATTTTGTAGTATCTGTAGGATTAATAATTATTTGGCTCTTTATCCATGATATTTTTTTTTCCAACTTCCATGATACAAGCTTTTGTGTTACAATATTTAATTGTACGTTTAAATCATTTAGTAAAGTTGGTTCATAAGGATATCTGGGCAAAGGCCACATTTGCTGAAATGTTCAATAGAACACATTGGCATAATTACAGACAAACTAAACTAACTGATAGTTTAAGAACATAGTTATTCAATAAGTAATGCAACCCCCATTGCATTGAATCTTGCTCGAAGGTTATCCAGCTCATTCACCGGACAAGAAAAAAGACAAAGGTGCGTTAAGTTATTGGAGTATTCATTCAAACCATTGCATTGATCCACACTCACATACCGTGTACAGTCAGCCAACCGCACTTTCATAAAAACTGTTTCAACATTGATAGCGCCTGTATTTCGTACCAGCTGTTGCCTGCGGCTTCGCCCACGTGATGTGAATATTTCCTTATTTGAATCGGATTCTGTTCACAATTTCATGGGTTTTTTTTTGCGCGGAACCCTAATACTTTTTCTAAAATAAAAGTAGCCTAAGTTACTCCTTATAACATGAGCTGTCTGCCAGTGAAAGTCCCGTCAAAATCGGGCCAGCCATTTCGGAGATTACCCGGAACAAACAGACAAACATTTTAAAAATAGATTTTTTTTTTGTTATAAGTGCCGTATATACGTTAATATGCATTTAGTAAAAAGCTGTTATTTTGGCATTACAAACGGACGCTTCAATTTTATTTATTTGTAGATTATTAAGAGCGGTTTTCGTGGTTTAAGTGTGCGGTGGACCGTACCAGCATTACGAACAGCCTCAAGAATCATAATTATAAACAGGCCGGTTACCCGAGACATCGTTTTTGACTTGCGCACGCGCCACCACTCGTGTCAAGTCGTGTCAACCGTGTTATTGTAACACAAGATGTTTTACCAAAAGTGGGCAAAATGAAACCAGTTGTAATGCCACTGTTCTGATTACAGTGCACTGTGGAATATGCGCGTAATATTTAATGCCCGCCATGTTTTCAAAGTTTTGTTCTCTTTGTTAATGTGTTGATTTGTCAAGGTTTGAACAAAGAAAGTGCGCAAGAGTTTGATTCAGGAAATGTCAATACATGTATGAATATGAATGACAGTCTCGTACTGAATTTTATATTCTTTACAGTAGTTCAGTTAATTTTTGTGGTACAAAATGTTTCAATTATTTTTCTCTCTAATAAATAAACCTTTAGCGACCTCATTTATATTCACAAGTCGACGTTTTTTTCAAGCTTTTATGGGTCGTAATTAACAAGCAACACACCCAAATGTGATCACAGTTTCCATGCCGTTAAGCATGGTTAATTATGGTAAAAAGATTAAGTTGTTAAACCGATAATTTTACTCATGGACGGATTTGCGTCACTAGGCCACGACTGATGCAAATATATTGATCAGTTTAATACATAAAACATAAACATGTCTTTAAGCATTTAAAACCACTTAAGGCTGACAACAGCTAAAGCGCGGTCACTGTCGGACTGCATAGAAAAGAAAGAGAAGCGCGAGGACACAACGCTGGTGATTTATTGCAAAATATGAAGCAATTATCTATTTACATAAAATCTATTGATTGGACTAAAAAAAATAAACACTTTTACGTTAATATGTTGCTTGTAGAATAATCTGACAAAAAATCAGAATAATTGCATGTACATATAAATCTTTTTTTCAATCGTACCAAATTACTTGTATTATTTATGTTTTCAACACACTATCTAACTAGCATATGTATATGCTGAAGAATATCATATATGTTTCTGATTTTTATGCTTGTAGAATAATCTAACAAAAAATCAGAATAATTGCATGTATGGACGGCAGCACATCAAGCTACTACAATCTGTCAAATTTCTATAATAGATTTTCAACTTTATCACCAAAGTATTAAGGTTCAAGGTTGATTGGGAAAATTTGACAGTTTCGGATAGCTTGACCTGCTGGCGTCTGTACATATAATTTTTTTTCAATCGTATCAAATTAGTTGTATTATTTATGTTTTCAACACACTATCTAACTATTAAATATCATATATTTTTTCATATATTATTTATCATATATTATTATTTTTATATTATTTATCATATATTTTTTTGATTTTTAACTGACTTCAAAAAAAGGAGGAGGTTCTTATAAACCGATTTGGAAAATGCTTTTTTTTTATTTGAAAAGTATACTTCCAGATTGGTCCCATATAAATTTGGTCAAGTTCTGATCAGTGGTTTTTGAGTTAGCTTCAGTAATACGTATTTTGTCCACCTACGGCCGAACCGAATAACTTATTTTCAGTAAAGGACAGATCGCTATTGATGGTAGACAGTATAATTCTATGTCCTTATGTCAGGCCGGTAAGATTCCATAATCTCTTATAGCTTTTTGGGACGTTAAAACCATATAAATAGATAGCTTTTACAATCTCCAGTATGCCAAAACTGGTGATAGATAGGTTATTGGGTTCGGCCGTTAGTGTATAACTTCCTGTCACTGTTATCTATTTACATTGCAAGTAGTGGTACAAATACATACGAATTTATGTGGCGTAGGTACCATAACTAAAAAATGAAAAATAAAAACGGTTAAATTTATTTTTTTGTAACAACTTTTATGTTTACTGCAGTGGATCATATACTTTTAGGCATTATAAAACTTGCGTTTAGCTTCTGTAGTCCCCTTAAACGTTGCCCAATTACATCTTATATCAATCAAAACTTACCTAACTAAACTGTCAAATAGTGGATTAGATATTGTTAAGAAGAGATGGCCTCAAGCCTTGTTTGAAGAGATCTAACATGGTAGGAAATGGACAATTAAGTTAGTAAACTGTGGTCGGAAAATTGAAAGAAAGACAAGAACAAAACAACTGTCGTATCGTCATCACAGGGCTAAATCTGGATAAAGAGGAAAATCATTGAAACTGCAACTCAATTTATTTACCGATGTAACTCTACTTGATGAAAAGATGATCTTAACAACTCAATTCCAAACATATATACGCTTTTTTTCTGGAGACTGGATGCGATAAACGCTTGCACATACAGCCCTAAATACATATTTTGCTTGGTCATGCATCTGGCCACACGCGTGCCAGAACTTATGTGCTTTAAAACTATTGAGTAAGTATACTATGTTCTCGTTGTAAATTCCAAAGAAACTGATACGGTGCACTGATAACTGACCGTCGGCCAACTAGATCGTAAAGCAGGTTAATTGTGAAACGCCCAGTAACGAGAGCGTTTAGGCTATACGCCCTTTGTTGACTTTATCACCCCGGGTTTACGGCCTGGTGAAAGCTTTAACACTGTTTCTCGTCACATTACCTTTAATCTTTTCAGTTTAACGATACGGAATAAATTGTCTGGTATTAGGGCTTGGCTACATAGGTTCCACTACGAGTTTCACTGGTTTGCCTGAATTTGTGGCCTGTTTTCGCAGAGAGAATGTAATTTTGTTGCTATTACCAAAGTTGCAAATAAAAATACCAGGCCTATCTCGAAGGCCGCAGGAGACGCCCTGGGTGTCGGAACTTTCAGCCGACCAGGCCCGAGTCGACGGCTCGTTGTGTTCCACACGCGCCTCAAAGAGATGTTAGCACCATTGAAGGGGTCCGTTAGGGCCGATGCCAGCCAGGGTTGCGGGATGTTCTTAAGAGTTACCGTGGACCCGGAACAGGCAACAGAAGGAACACGGGTGGGTTTTAGTCAGTAAAAGTCTGACATGACCTCCCGCTCCGCACAGAGCGGGAGAAGTCATTTGATGACTTCCCATCCAAAAAAAAAATTAAAAAAAGGCCTATCTCGAAAGTCTGGTTTGTACTGGAATATCGAGGCCTTGTGGGGCCTTGATATGCCCATGGCCCATGTGCCATTCCGCCAGTGGTGGTGGTGGTTATGTAGCAGTCCTGCGTTTAAAATTATGATGCCAAGTCGACTCCAACTTCGAAAAGGCAAGTTTGATGAAAAAACAAATGTCGGCCCATTGTCACCGTTGTATACTGAATAAGTAATAACTTTTATTAACATCCGACCAATAAAAATACAAGCAAAGGGCCGTGGGAAAATATCTTCATTCCCAGTACTGTGTTGTTTTTTCTAAGAATCAAACACGTCATAAGTTATAGCGTTGTCAAGTGGTACCATTATAGATTGATCTCGGAAGGCTGTCAGCGTTTTCAATGTCATTGGGCTCATAATATAATGATTCTGTAACGACATACTTAATGATATTTTTCAACTGAGGTCAGTCGAATTTTGAAATTGAAAAATGACAGCCCTTCTAGTGTACCGGTTTACCAAGTCGTACTAGACGGAGTAAGGTCAGGCAACCAGTCATTTGACAATGTGTATCTTTATTCTCTTGGGCGAGTAATGTACTAGGTGGTTAAGCTGCGACCGCTATACCGCTGTTTTGTGACGTATTATAGGGGTGTCCTCTGCTTGCTCATGTTCAATGCATACTTGAAACCCAGACCAGCACCCTAATTGCGTAGCACACTTAGGCCCGTATTACAGAACCTCACTCAAGATTCGAGCATTACTTAAAACTAGTATCAACCAATCAGAAGGCTTTAAACGAGTTTTAAGTTATGCTTGAGTTTTGAGTGAGGTTCTATAATACAGGCCTTACAGTAGTAATCGGTTTCATTTTGACAGTTCAGCAATGTTCATTGTGTTATTTACGTTGTTGTGAAGGCAAATCTTTCGAACATATGAAGCAATGGATTAGCAATATGCTTCAAAATCATTCAGATTGTGATTGAGTGAGTTATGCAATTAGGGTGCAGGCGCCTGATTTTTAGAAGCCGCAGCTTTCCTAATAATACTGTTTAGCTTTTGAAATAATGCAAAGTATCTGCAAGAGTGCAAGCAATCAACCACAAATGTAACGGCTCTATCCGTGTCGTTCGGGCTAAGTCCACGCAACTGCTCCCCATGCCCCCAAGCAAGTTCTTGTGACGCCGCGGCTAGACCGCTCAGTGCGTCTACAGCCTAGATTTAAAGCAGTTGGAGATTGAGATACTCTATATTTCTTCATATTTCCAAGAACTCTACATAACCAGAACCAATTGGTTGCAATCATAATCATTCGTCTCGGAACAAGGCCTCTCTACACAATTAAATATATTTTTCCGTAAACAGGTACACACGACTACATATCAAGCTATATATTTCCAGTATAAGCTGACCTCTCGTTGTACGGAAATCCTATAGAATGAGACATCAGCTTTTAATGGAAATGTATAGTTTGATATGTAGCCGTGTGTACCTACCTATGTTATTTGGGAAAACAATTGATTAGTTTCAAGTATTTGTCTTTCTCAGTTAATTACTGTTAAGTATGTAAACAAAACAATGTATTAGTTTGGTTCAATTGTTTGTTTTTTGGAAAAGTTACCGTTACATAAAAGATGATGTTTTATTAAGCGTTGTCGATTTCTTAGTACCGTCATCTGAGGCATATTTTGAGTTTGAGTAATATAATAGAAACGCTCAGTAAAAATATAAAATACTAGCTGTGCTCCGCGACTTCGTTCGCGTGGAAATCGTAAGATACACATATAAGACTAAACGCCACATAAAACTCACTCGTCCCCCGATCCGCCGAGTTGCATCGCCCGCCCGCAATGTTACTTCGTGTTTACTTAGCGTTCTTTACGACTTTTTTCTTTTTACTTGTCTCCTAAGGGTCGTAGCGTGATGTTAAATAGCCTATAACCATCCTCGAGAATTGGGCTACCAAATGCAAAAAGATTTTTTAAATCCGACGGGTAGTTCCAGAGATTAGCGTTTTTTTTTTGCGCGGAACTCTAATTATTTTTCTAAAATAAAAATTCCCGTCCAAATCGAAAGTCCCGTCAAAATCGGTCCAGCCGTTTCGCAGATTAGCTGGAACAGACAAAAATTGCTTTTTAGTTACATCGTATGTAACTAAAAAACGCTGTTATTTTACATTTACAAACAAACTTCAATTTTATTTATTTGTATAGATTTTACCTACACACCTTAGTTAAGTTCTTGATGTCACGTCATCGCGTCAGTCTTTGTTCAAAACAAGGATAAACAAAGGTACAAAAGCTTAATTTTACATATCGACGAATTCTATGTAAACCAACCCATTGATATCAACTGCCGATCCTTCACCTAATATGGTTTTGCGTATAGAATAGTAATGTACACAGTCATTTGCCTTATCGTCCACGCTTCCTCAAAACATGTTTAGCATGCGCCAATGTTGTGCAAAATGAACTATAATTATTGGTAAAACCCAGAGTAACAAAGGTTCGGTACGCACGGCAAATGCGTTGGGTATACCGGTAAATAAATAACTGTCAAAAATTTTTTTTTACGCATTTACTTTTTATGCTACTCTACGTTCCTGACCGATTGGCATTGGCCAGAGAAGGCACAACATAACAAAATTGGAAAAGTATGGGGACACGTTTGCCCAGCACTGGACAATATAGGTCAACTAAAAAAATACTTTTTATGCAAGGGAAGTATGCGATTGCGATGACGTAATTTTTAAGAAAGAAAGAAAGAAAAAACGTTTATTGGCACATGCCACAAGTGCACACAGTATCATGAAAGGAAACAAAGAAAAAGAACTTAAAACTAACAATATTTAAAAAGTACAATTACCTACATCAAAGCCAAAAAAAAAAGCATGTAGGTAAATACTCTGCGACTCACGGCTGCGCCAAATAGGCCCATCATCATCATCATCATTTTTGTCAATTAATCACTAATTTAACAGGAGTTATAACACTGATTATTTACAGATTCTTACTGTCTTTGAAAGGCATTTAAATGCGATGCTTTAAAATTGATGGGTTTTTTTGATAACATCTAATTTGACTTTCAGGAACTGGGGGTCGTGCGTGATATCTCAGCGCACACGGTTCTTGCACAAAGTTGTACGAACAATGCGTTTGCTGTCCATAAATAGGTACTTCTCTTTTGCGGTTTGCTCACCGTATAAGTGTTACGAATACCTACGTTTGAACAAGTGACAAGTAACGTATAAAACAATAGAATTTCAAGTATTATTAATTAATTAGTGTGGTTTCAGTATTCAAACAGGGAAAATAATTATTTGCATCGCGGAGATTCTTTGTGCTTTTCTATGTACTTGAGGTAAAAATACTGCACGTGAATATGGACTTACAATAAATATTCCATTGAATTCTTTCTCTTTTAAATAATTATTCATACAAGACTTGTAAAAAGTTTCTAACAAAGAAAGACAGCCTTTTCAATCCGTTTTATTTTTAAGGAGTACACACTTCAAATTAACTTCAACGCCCACATTCCATCACTAGTGGGTGACTGACCCAGTCAGTGTGATCGCTCGCAGAACAATAAAACGCTTAATTACAATGCTATTACGTTTCATTTCGTTTGTCACTTAACCACCCTTCGATTCCTTTCGCGACTCTCCAACAACTTTTCCAAATCATATAATTCATATCAGATTTCTTAACGAATTAAACAAACTAAACAACATTATTTCTTGACATGGTATAAGAAAAGGTAATCTTTCAAGCACAAAGTTCAAATTCAAGTAAGCAACAAGTATGCTAATTACAACCTAAATAGTTGACATGTAAGAACGGGCGACAGCGAATCTTAATTGCCGAAATCAAATACTGTCATGCAACGTTGCAAATGCGACAGAAGGTACCGTGGGATCGGAATACTTGTATCTTTAATCCAATTACTATTAATATTATGGATTGAATGAATATGTATGAGGCTGTGCTTTTACGTACACCGGTAATACTGGATTACGAAAGAGATGTTTATCGACAGACAGACGAACAGTAATCGCACATAATAATAAAATGCAGAAGGCCTGCTCCTTGGGTTTTGCTATAACGAGCAGATTCAAAGCAAACACATGAAGTAAAAAATTGGTCTAAAATTGATCCCAACATCCGAATCTTACTTCTCTGCACTAAAGTAGAAACCAAATCTCGAATCAGCAATTTTATGATCATCCCTAAAAAAGGCTGGTTATATTTTTTTACTGGACATAAAATGAGCAACAGCTGTTACGGAAGAGCACTGAAATGGTGCTTCAACATCAGCAGGTTAAAACTGGGCTTATAAATGAATCCAATAAAGTCTTTGTCGAACATCTGTTCATTGTGCATGGTGGGTCTTCTGTATCCAATTCGTGGTAACATGTTGGATGTGATGCGGATCTGACCGTCTATTACGGATGTGCTAGCAAAACTAAAACCTAGTTTTCGTTTTGCTTTATTACCATTCTGCGGTACAACTGTTTGTTTCACCCACGCTTCTATCTTTATCGGATAATCAGTTTCTAAACAGTGGGAAGGCTATGTAAGTACCTTCGGACATGTGTTTAAGCTTGAATAGATTATGGCGAAATTACTTGCTGTTCCCAATATTATTTATATTAAGTATCTTTGCAAATTGTGAAGGTTCAATGTCTTCATGTTTCAAATTGAACATCTTACCGTTAACTGTTTGATGAAGGGGTAAATCGAAAACGGAGTCGATTAGGTATCATAAAAGAATCTTTTATCCACTGCCTGAAGTCAAATTGGGCGACACAAACAGAAATTGGCGTTGATTAAAAAGTAAACGGAGTTCGGGTCCCTAATTGAGTTTTTACGACCTTAATGGATCAGAATTTCTGTGGATATTTAAATATTCGATTTTTCTTGATGATTTGCTAAATTGTGAACCTGTCGTTGTTAGGAGATCTTGTCTGGGACCCGCACCAGCTTATTTTAAGTTTGTTACGTGAGATTTTAATGTGGTAACGATGGTTGGCCGTTGGTACCTACTTATTATGACACATTCGTCTAATAATGCACTACAGCTCATCGTCCGGACTAATAGTGGTCGTTATATTTTATCGGTAATTTCAATATTCGTTGGACTCTGTTCTTAAAAAAGAACAGATATTACGGCCACGTCTATCGAAACATTCAGGGATCAAACTTTCTGATTTCCATACAAGTTCTTGGTTTAAAATTATTAATTTTATAATTCTTATTAACCAATTACAACAAGGAACTGTAGCATCCAGCCACAAACTAAACCCGTGACACATATTCAATTACAAGCCGTTTGTATAATCTATAAATAACCAGTTAGTGACCACAATCGTACAGGGGCTCAAGTGGTCCAAATGTACGAAACCTGCCTAGCTTGACTGCCTGAGTCACCCAGAAAGCGTTGTTTTTAAATCTTGATGATTCATCGCGGAAGAAATCACTTTCGACTGGACAATCGTGCGAAGTTTGGCTGAGTTGATGCATAGAATTTGTAATGTGGTCATGGTTAGAAATGTTTTGGAGCTCCCATAATATTGTATGGGGCATATCACTAGCGATATGAAATGATGATGTTACTATTATTATTTACATGTTGTTTGTTTTCAGCCAGTTCCGACTAACATGAAACATGTATGTTATTTCTAACTACTCAATCCATATTGTGAATGTGTAAGATCCATTCTACTTCGTAGTATTTTGTATTTTACAAAGATTTTTTGATAATTAAGAATCCAAGTCAAGAAATTACAACGAAGTAATGATTCAATTTGTCCTTCTGACAAGTCAACCCAGTATCAATTACTTATTTATTATTATCGACTAATGCGCGTGTTTACATTGATAAGTTACCGCATATTTTTATTGTATTAGTAAACGAATGATAGATTACAATTACAATTTTTTTTTCTTATCGGGTGAACGATAATGAATCCTCCAAACATCGTTATGTTTTCATATTGACCAGAAATATTTGCGCAGTTCACACGGTATCTCTGACTTGTTTACTTCTTTGTATCAAATTCTTAGAATCTTTTACCGTTAAACGTGTAAAGATCATACGATTTTAATATCTAACCTTGACTGAGGCGAGACGAGCTGCAGACGACACCATACAGAATAGTTAAGCCCATCCAAACAATTCAACTAGTATTTCAAGCAATAATATAGTATTCTGTCCAAATGGGTACATATTTTATCTTTAGTAGGCGAATTTGGCAGCTTTCATTGCTTTAGAAGAACATTATCTTTATCGTGATTGGATCTGTGTCTATTGGAATATGGCTCCGAGTTGAAAATAATATTGTAGTATCTACTACAATATTATTTTCAACTCGATGATGAAGTATCTACTTCATCTTCAGAATGACTCGCTTAAGAAGAATCAATTACCCAATTGCTTTCTGTTGTATGGTAGTCATGAGGAGGTGAGCTAACGATTATATTAGGAACGTGAGCGGCGTCCACTTGACTACTGCAGCGTTTTATGTTATCATCAGCTCAAATGCCAGGAACTATGATCATGCGTTAAAGTGGTCTCTTAGGAAACGTTTTATGCATTGTGCAACTGTCGATGACACATCATCATCAGCCTTTAGTAGTCCACTGCTGGACATAGGCCTCTCCAAATGACATGCCACTGACTGAGCTCAACTCGGCCACTATACGCATCGTAAGAAGCATCTTACGTTCATCGTATGATAGTCCGCTCGTGTGTTTCAGAGGTCAAGTGATTTTTTAATAATAATTGTTTATATATTTTCTCCATAACGAATTTGATTCAATATTCTTCGAGGTCACCGTTAGCTATAGACAAACATTGTTTGTTCACGTGCCTTTGGTTAATTGGCGTACGGCCCATCTGATGGTGGAACTGTGTGGTTGCGGATGCGTTTCTGACCTTGAAGTGGAGAGATAGGCGCAGACTTGGAATTCTTGCATAGTAATCTTTTACTAATACTATAAATGTGAATGTTTCGAAGTTATTTGTTACTCAATCATGGTTAAGCGGCTGAACGGATTTGACACTCTACTACGACTACGAGCATGACCTGCAATAACATTAGACTTTTGATCCCGTTGGGTGGTTTCCTGCACGAACGGAGTCACGGGCAAAAGCTATTACTGCCATATTGTACTTAATTTTAATTTAAGATGATAAGATCTTCATTTGGGAGACTGATATTTTGGTTATATACTCACGTGCGTTTTATCAGGAATCCCCCAAATCGTTTCTGGGGCTGATCACGCGGCGAGGTCGCGAACCGAAATTATTCGGCTGATAACAAATCCGGGCTTGCAGTATTATGTTTTCTTATGTTTTTGTTGTTATTCCTCGCCCAATCAGGAAACGGCTCATTGACTCGTTAGTAATGCGTAATGAGCTGTGATAAATTGGTTTCCTCTCCTCCATTATCTGCTTATTCTTTCTCTATCCCTTCCGGAAGTCCTTAATGGGAAATACTATTTTTGTTTATTATTCAAACAATATCTGGCTGCTCCTTTTCTGGCATGCTATTTTCGCGTAATTCAATTATCTTTGCGTTTTCAAAACCTGTTTCTTACACAACCATAGCTTGTAATGATATTGCGCAAGGCAGTGCTGTTTTAACAAAACAAAGTGCCTATTACAAAAACAATCAATGCATAGCACAGTTTATGTTTTACTTATTCCACTTTTCTTACAAATAGGCTGACATGGCAACAGCATTGCGATTTAACAAGGCTCTGAAATTCTAATTCCAAAGTACAGAACATTGCACTTAAATAATTCAAAAATCTATTCAAACCACAGATTATTTACGGTTGGTAAGCTAAAACCTAATGTCATGGTGACTCTCAGTTTTGTGTCACAGTTCCGTTCTGTGTCGTTGGCCTGGCTTCCGAAAACCGTGAGTTATTAGCAAACATTGTTGTCGGATGTTACCTTACGTCAACAATCTTCCTTAGCTTTTGTTTTTTTTTTGCTTTGCTTTGTGATCATTGGCGAACATTTTTCTGTACTTATTGACAAGGAAATCGCTAATCTTAGGGTGGGATTCCCTCGGGCTAGATAAAGCGACGATCTTGACAGAGTGGTTGGTAGCAACTGAATGCTAAACAATATCCTTAGCCTTTTTTGTGTTTTTTCTTTGCTGTGTGAGGTATTGTCATTTTGGTGGACATTTACATATTTGCCGTACTGATTAACAAGGAAATAGCCAACCGTAGTGTGGGACACCCTCAGGCTAGGTGGAGCGACGATCTTGGTAGGGTGGTTGGTAGCAGCTGGATAAGAGTAGCAGAGGTTCGATTTAAATGGCGTGGGATTGGAGACGCCTATGTCCAGCAGTAGACTGCTCTAGGTTGATGATGACTAACAAAAGCTTTGTTTAGGAAAGAAACGAAATAAGCGACGATAATGCATTCAATCACTGCTCAATATTTTTTATCTAATGTTTGTATTGTGCCAAGCTGCTTATCGAGTGTTATCGAAACTAAATTGATTGTTTGCAGTGATATTAATGACACACTTGTAGTTATTGATGTGATACAATAGTATTCTCATGCCTCCTCCAAGTCCTTCATAACATAGTACGTAAAAGTATTTTTCATAGCTTGCGTTTTTAATGTTTGTGTTTTTCTCGCCAACTTCACACCTCGTCTTTAAATCTTCGTCGTCTTATAGCTACCTAGTCTATTGCCTGGGTACACCTGTGTCACATTAGAATTATCTAGAACCAGTTAGTTCATTCTGAATTTGCATTTTATCTTGATCCAAATGAATACCTGCACGGCAGAAGATAACTTCCATAAACAACTGGGTTTAGTAAGTATCTACACGTAGGATTATGTGATCTTATTGATAACATTGATGGAAGTTATCTTCTCAAATCTGCTATCAGTACCTAGATAGCAGATTTGAGAAAGAGTAAATCAAATCAAAGTTGGAATATGTTTTACGTAATTTAATAACGTAAGTAGGTACTTAATTTTTAGGGTTCCGTACGCGAAGGGTGCAAAACGGAACCCTATTACTAAGCCTCCGCTGTCCGTCTCTTTGTCTGTTAGTGAGCTGTATCTCATGAACCGTAATAGGTAGACAGTTGAAATTTTCACAGATTGTGAAAATTTCTATTGCCGCTATGACAACAAATAAAGTTAAAAATTCAAGCGCCCCGTACAATGGACTTTTGATTTTGAAAAAAACATTTTTTTCACCCTCTCATGTGTGTTGTCGTTGTCTAGAACTCATAGAGTATAGTACTTACAAACATTTTTTTTTTCTTAAAAAATGAAGAAATAGGGGGCCGTAAAATTTGTCAGTTTTATACCATTTTTGTACGAGCTCTAACGCAACAACTGAACGAGTTAGAAATTTGAAACTTCTGTATATCATTACCATATATTACAATTACACATAAACTGTACTTAATCAACAAATACTAAAACCGCCGATTCTATGGTATTCGAAGAGAAGAGGCCTGTGTCCCAGCAGTGGGAACATTAATGGCTGATTACGAAGGGCGATTTTCTGAAACTGCAAAAAATAATTTTGATAATTCCCAGAGTTATCTTTGCGATTGTTGTATTTTCATCTATCTAACTAAAAAAAAACTATAGTACGGAACCCTCGGTGCGCGAGTCCGACTCGCACTTGGCCGGTTTTTAATGTCGTTCTAGTAGCGGACTTTGAGATTTTGATACAATTCTCATAAAAACCTTTTCGCATCCGGTATCTTAGCTAAAATTCGCAACAAATCATGTTATTAAAACTTTACCTAAAGAACCACGTTAACCACGCTAAGTTATTTATTACTTCCGAAACGACACACAAATTCCGGAAACATTTCCCACTCGTATTCTTTACTACAATCTAATCCTCAATTTCCATACATCTAATTCTGAAACGTGACGAGCGGTAGTCTTGCCACTGCGGTACCAGTAACCTTGGCCGATCGAGCGATCGTGCCATGCTCGGGCCGGCACAACCACTGGTGTCAAGCCGGTCCCCGCGCTAGTGATGTAAAAAAGTCTTCTACTGTGCTCGACTTTTGACACGACTTGAACGAGGCTAGATTATGTTGTGCGTGACAGTGACAGGCGAATGTTGTAGGTACGGAATGATAAGTATCAATAATTCCTCGGGCCCTGTCTAGGTAAAAAGCAGAGATCGGATAATCGGATGCATAATTGCCTAAAGTTAATTGTTGGCTAAGAAATTATGGAAGCGGCTTCTTATTTTTTTTTTCTTAATATAAATCCCGGGAATGCATAAATAATCGGGTACATAGATAGTATGGAAACGACTTCTTCAATATTTATGCTATTATTTATTTAAAAAAAATACCGGGATCACATAACTATTCGTATGCTTGTTTACTTGAAATTCATTTTTAACATTACTTGGCCTGACGTTTGTTATGCCAGTTTGGCAACCTACTATACAACATTAGCGAGCATTTGATTCTATAGTCAAAAAGTACTAAATTCAGCAATTCCGAGATCGCGAGATTTTCGAAGGAAAGTGCACTATAACTGACTCTGGTAATAAGTCATTTTGTCAGCTTGTTGCTATTAGTTAGTAACAAGCTGATAATCAGAGTTATTACCAGTGATAGGATACTCAATAACATAATCATGATAATCTAGAATAATCTAATAATCTAGGATAATCTGGACGTAGTTATGCTATAACGTTCCAATCCACACGCAGGTCGAACTGAATAAATCGCGTTTTTGTAATTTTGTGGTACGCTTTTTTTTGGTAGCGAGTACAACTAAGTAGTATGTATCACTTCAACTAAATAAATAAACATTATTTTATTATATACTTGTCATTAAAATTTATTAATATTTATCATACAAATTATGAAAAAAATGCACTTGGAACGTTTTTGAAAAAAGGCTTTTTGTATGGAAGTAGGTTTTAACTTAATTTGCAAAAACGTCCCAATATCTAAAAATTGCTATATTTTGGTAGTTAATGTATATTTTTTCTAAAACATAAGTATAACAATGAAACAACATTATTAAAAAAATATTTATTAAGAAATAGTTGTATCAAAGCATGGAAAATCATCACAATTTATTCATCATCCAGATCGAAATCCAGCTCCTTACCAAATCCATCGACATCGTCAATGGCGTCATTAGACGCTTTCAATGTTTTATAGAAACTAAGGCAATCTGCTGGAATAAACTTGAAAACAGATCGTAAATCAGCCAATTTAGCTGGAGCAATGGGTTTCCCGTTAGGCCATAACTGTTTCAGATCAGATCTATGTATAGTCGAAATCTCTCCCTTTGTCGTTTTTTTAATGTTAAGTTCGTTATAATCCTCATCAAGGGACGTTTTCATAAAAATAGGAGGGAGGGAAATAGGATGTCACTTTTTAAGATTTAAAATTAGTTATTTTTAAAACGTTCCAAGTTGAATGGATCATTATTTTTATTTTATTCAGCCCAAAACGAAATAAAATAGTACGATCCAAATGGGATGTCACTTTTTAAGATTTAAAATTAGTTATTTTTAAAACGTTTCAAGATGATTGGATCCTTATTTTTATTGCATTCAGTCCAAAACGAATTAAAACAGTACGATCCAAATGTAATGTCACTTTATAAGATTATAATTAGATCTTTTGGTTCGTTTTATCATTTAGACCGCTTAATTATTTCAATAGTTATTGTCGTAAGAGAGTCAGTGTCTTCAGCACTAGATAGGACGATCCAAAATACCTAGCTTGGGCTCAAAAACTCAATTTTGACCACCTTGTGGATTGGAACGTTATAGCATAACTACGTCCATCTGATCTCAGTCCCAATATTATATCAAATATACCTATAATTTCCCTACATTTTTTGACATTTAATTGTCACTGAAATGAGATTGCTACTAAATTTTGAACGTTTTTAGATACGAGAATTGGGCTTCAGGTGTTGGCTAATATGGAATGCACTTTTGCATCGATCGTAAAAATCTCGCTTGAGTCTATTTCTTGTTATCCAAATTAGTTTCTACAGTTATTATTTTCTCATTTCTTTCTAAAATATTTCCGTGCTAATATTATCAGTATCGCTGATGATGACACAGTTCACATAACTCGCCAGAACTTTTTCAATCGCCAATCCTCCTTTTCTGTAGAAACAGCTCTTAATGGCTTGGCATGACAAAGTTTTCGCACAGAAATACAAGGTCAAGTAAACCTGGAAAGGGCGTAAACAATTTACTACTTACAAAAGAACTTTCAAAACAAGGTTTTGTAAAAGTCTAGAGTCTAGGAGGCTATTACAGAGAAAAACTCGAGAAGTAATATTCTCAACACTAGTCGACGGTGCTGTGCCGTGCGAAAATGTCACCGACAGCCGTCTGCCGCGAATGTTTTGTATTTCTTTAGACGTGTTCATTTTGAGTCCATTATCTACTAAATTGTTTGAAATTCAATTTCCGTAGTCTATTTAAAACTAGGCACCTACTTTTCTGGGGTTGTTGCGAGCGTGGCATCGCACATAACAATCATACTCTGCTGTTCAATATTTTGTACAGATAGAGCCATTATTTTTGTGGCTTATAATACTTTAGTCTTTAATCAATTTAGTTTTTAGGTTACAGTAACATAACCTTTTTAACGTATTTATGACTTTCTTAATGCATTTCACATTTAACTAAAGTTTTTTTCTTGTTACAGGTAAGACATCAAAACTTTTCGACTAATCAAATGGCATTACTCAGTAAGATTACTCCGACATAATCTGCAATTTCGTTCATATTCGTTTTCGTATATTTCGTGCGAATTCTCTTATCTTTTACAAGACACATCTTAAACCGTTCATAGCAGACCAATGACCTGCTCAAAGATTCAAATGTATTCTAAATCAACACTAGAGTTTCAAGTGGAATATAATGTCCGTAGAGATGTCAACAAATATATTAACAAGCTTTTACACGACAAGACAGTTGGACGTTTCAACTCGCTTAACATCAACCACTTTCACGGCTGTCCAACACCGCCTTGCCCTACAAACTAATTAGTAAACAATTCTCTAAGATACAATACCTGACGTCGCATCGAAGGGGTCGGGGTATTCGGAATGCGCGTTCTTTCGTCATGCACTGATATCGTTATAACACAATTACAACCTTGAATGGTAAACTGTAAGATCGATTTTACATTGACGACGCATATTGTTTACGTTCTCGGGTGAAACCTGACGAAACGTTGGAGTGCCCCATAAGGTATGTGGGAGACAAGCCTTGTCTAAAGGTGTGTTGACACGATACGGGTGTGCTCGGTCTCATTTCTTAGTTTGCGAGAACAGAACTTGGTACCAAATGTTCTAATTCCATTTGAAACGGTATCCATCGTCTAAGTTTGCTGGGATTTGCTACACCCAATTATTAATCCGAATTGAACCCCTTCGTGTATATCCTACCTTTAAGAATTTGAAGATAGGTACGGCTCGTTGTGCCTAGCTGTTTAAAGGTTCTTCTTTGTTCGTGTGCGTAATTAGTGAAAGATTTAAGCTTGAGCACTGCGCACGTTAGGTTGGGTAAAAATATTAATAGTTCAATGATTTCGAAGTCGTCTTTGGGCAAAGATAGTTTTGGGTTTTATTGTGGTCAATGATTTCCAGAACATAACATATACAAAGGTTAGGCAGAGGTGTACCTGTAGTACACCCACATTTCGCCAGTTATGTTTTTAAGTTCCATGTTATAGGGGGCGAGCCTATTGCCATCAACCGGGCACAAATCCAGACTCCTGGCTACTGATGACTTCCAGAAATATCATGATTATTTTATTGATAGGTCTCACAGGTTCTTTACCAATTATGAACTTTCATAATCTTATAACTTTTCTGAAGATAAATCAGCGTAGAACCGATCAACAGCAGGTAATTGCACACTAGTCTCACTATCAGCAAGAGCCAGATGAAACGAAATATCTGTTATATGAGCACAATTAAGATAAGACTTCATAAGTCCTGTATAAGGCTTAATCGTGGCTCAGCCAGAACTATTAACTTTCGACCGTCGACTATTTATGGCGATTGTAATCACCTCGATGGACTGTCCGGTGATTATTTACCAATTAAGAGGCTATTAACATTTATACGTCTATTTGATGGCCCAAAGAAATGTCTAATGACGTGGTATATGGCAGAAAAGGCCTCGTTTTTTGCGTGCCTAGAACAATTTAAATAAATGGTACTAATATCTCTAAGATTGAAACAAAAAAAATGTATAATTAGTCAATAAGTCGATACAGCAGGAAAAACCCGATAATGCAAGTCCTAGAACGGTTCAAGTATACTAAGCCTAGCCTTTCTGATTACCATAATACATTGTCGAAGAAACAGACCCACGATGGCCGACTCATTTAGAACATTGATCTTATACTCGTTTCTCAGAAACTCTTAGAACTGGTAACATCTCGGTCTATGCACGTAAACAACATTTTTTCGCACGTGATGCCATAAGCGTCTTTTTGCACGCATCGTGTGAGTTCTGTTCGTGTATTGAGGTGGCAGAATTCGTGTATAAACGGATAAGGTAATGTTATTAAAGCCGTAGTAACTGCCATATTAGATTACTATGCAAGATATTTCCATTTCTGTTGAGTTTTAAAGAGGCGTTTATCGATTTTATGGGCAGTGATTTTGAATGTGCTATTTTGTTAGATGAATTTATGTCTCAGCGTTTTGTAAGTTGTAGAATAGAGGGCATATTCTCCCCTCTTATCATTTTCTTCTTCAGAAAAAGAGCATTTACACAGAAAATTTACATTTGGCTTTTATAGATAAAATCCGTGAAGCCTTCTTTATCCTGACTATGCCCAGCCATTTCACTTCTGTCGTAATAGCAATGAAGAAAAATGGTCCAAGCTGAAAAAAACTCCTCAACAGCAGTTCGTAATGTATTTAAAGTAGGTTGTTAAAAACAAAGTGAACATTTAAATTCCGATTTCTCAAGATTAAAAGCAGACACGATTTGCAAGGATTTTCTTAGTTTTCACGCTTTGCAAGCGAGGTGAGACCATCGGGAACAGACGTGAAATTGCTGATGAATATTATCTTAAGGTAGATTCGGTTCGCTACGGATACGCTGAACACACCATAAAACTAAAACACCATTAATTAGTTATCAATGTTCTGGACAAGATTATTTTATGCTTTAGCATGATCAGCATCTACTTAAAAGTTCGACTTGAAGGTACCTATTCTGTCAATGTCATTTAGTTCAGTGGCTTTATGCAGCTGTACAGTGACATTTGCAATCAAAACGGACTGAGATACGAAAAATGCAGTAAAGCATTCGTCGACAACGGCATTGTCAGCATTTCCGTTCTCCGTTTTATAAATTGCAAATTCTACGTGTGAACACTAAACCGTCCCGACAGTTACTGTCATTATAAAATGCGGTAATCGTTTTCTAATATTGGGACGCTCTACTCACACCTTACCTGTTTTTGAAATTATGTGGGGAATTGGGAATATCTTTGCGCCTCCTAGGACCAGTCCTGGCTGGAAGGCTACGTAGTTGAAAATATTTAGGCCGAAAGATTAGCTTTGGTTATCTTATCTTCATCACGGGTCTCTCAGTGATATAGCAGCTGCTGTGACCAAAACGTGGGGATAATCACAGTTGTTTTACCACTGGAGTGAAACCCAGGAAGTTGCTACCGTCTTCTTTCCAGTGTTTAAGTCGAGTTCCGTCCAGGTGGAATGGATAATGGATGTTTGAACCAAAATTCAGCATCACGAATTCCGATGCTGACGCTGCCGGTGCCATTTGCTGGGGTTCAATGTCTTAATTGAATCATAGTATTTTACGGTTGCCTTGCTCAAACTTAATCTGGCAAAACACATATCATCGTCTACCCAATTATGTATGTTGGGGTCGGCTACCAGTCTAACCGGATGCAGTATCAGTATTTTATATGGAGCAACTGCCTATCTGACTTCCACAACCCAGTTACGATACCCAATGGTAGGACTGGTTGTCAGACTTTCGGGCTTCTGACTTCCCGTAACGACTGTCAAAGATCGACAAATGATAGTCGGGAACAACGGCGTAACGTGCTTTCCGAGGCACGGAGGTGTAATGGATGGTCACCCATCAACGGGCCAACCTCGGCAACCTTAGCTTAACCTTCGATCGATCCGTGCGGCTGTTATTATTTAGCCTGTAATTGCCAGAGAAATGCTGCTACTTCCTAGAATATTTTTCCACCCACGCCATCTTGGAACCGGTATGCCCGAATATGTTTACGTTTAATAGGCATGTTTACTACTGTTCTAGCGATTATAGAGCTAACGATGACGGACTAAAGTATACTGGCTCGTAAAACTGCTATCGCTTACACGGTGCTTTATGATACTATAATGGACTTTGTCATCGACCTGTCTGGGTGTCTGCTGTAGAAGCTTTGTTTAATACCTGAGGAAAAAAATGGGTGGAAAGATTTCGAGTTCACGACGAAAACTGTCTCAGGAATGGTGGAGTGGAAATTGGACCTTCTTGGAGAATTTTTGGACGGTTTTGACAGTCTCACTCTTGTAGAAAAGGTTTTGTCGTTGTATTTACTGGGATTTTTTTTCGATGTTAGCGATACGATTTGTTTAGTGATAAGTGTGATCAGTAATCATCTTAGCGTGTCGATGTCTAAAATAACACATAAAATATAATTTCTTTAAATTTGTTTACCCCAAAATTCACCAACGCTAATACTATTAGCTGACGCAGCTATTATGTCCTCACGTGTGTAGGTGACAATCATAAGTGTGATGATAGAAGACGACAATTTTGTCTTTCAATTCGTACCGAAATAAGATTAGGTACTACATATTTCAAGTTCAATTACCGCAATGACAGTAGATATTGCCTCTTAAATTGACCATTTAATTCAGACCTACCGAGTATCAAACGGCATCGAAACAACAGAACATAAAGGGAAAACTATTAATTTATTACATTAGAAACCTATTTACATGTACAAAGCCGGGCTATAAATAATAGCGACTTAGTGACAACTGGCTTCGAATTCAATGACCGACAGAACAGAAGCCTGTTTATCCGTCTGTCACCGCTGGCGCCTGATTATAAATACGACTCCATACCTAACCTACCCGCGCAAGCGCAGCTAAGCTATTAATAAAGCCCGGTTTTGTTCAGACATCCCGTTATGGAAGAAAAAGTTTTTTGTTAGCTTTTACGGCTGTTACCTAAGACCCCCGCAGAATGGCGCGACGCGACTCTATTAAAACAATATCTATGAAAACTTCATGAACATTGTCCTACCAGAATCGCGTCGCGCCTGCCTGCGGGAGCCTTTAATTGGCGCTAGATTCTAGTAGGTATGTTGTTGAAACTTTTTGTTGATTTTTTCTTTTTTAGAATAGACTTTTTTGTTGTGTTTCATTCGATTAATGTTATCTTTATGCTATTTTAAATAGCAATTACGTGACTAAGAAAGAATTATTTAAGAAACTAAAGGCAGCGGAATCAATGTGTTTAATGTTTATGTTGTAGGTAAAAGGCAAACATATAAGTTTTGGTAAAAACAACATCTTACTTGGCTTCGTTAGGTATCTAATACATAATCATGAGTGAATTCTCGAAGCCTGCATAGCATTATAAAATAGGAGAATAGAATTGAATAGTTCCAGCCCAGGTAGTACAGTTTTGCTGTCAGTACCTAATTCTCAGTTGACTGTTACATTGACCTTAAATTCTTTAAGTAAGATACGACATAAAGGCTCCCACAGACACAGGCGCGACGCGGTTCTGGTAGAACAATTTCCATGAAGTTTTCATAGAAATTGTTCTAGTATAGTCACGTCGCACTGTGGCGTCGCGCCTGTCTGCGGGAGCCTTAATGCATCTTGCTTCTTATACCTTTTAACAGTAGCACTATAAAAATCCTATCAGGATATTATATTACACACTTTACAACTTGAACACGAATGCCTACATAAAGTCGTAAACGCACAGTGAGCCTCTATTCCCCTGTCATAAAAAAGATCAACGCACAGACAGCAATTCAGATGTATATCTAACATGTAATATTGTATCGTAGTACAAGTCGTGGGTGGTCTACTGAGGCGCCGCGGTGTAAGCCAATGAGCTTGCTACATTTTTGATAAATTGTACCCATTATAGCAGTTTTATCGTTATTATTACTAATACTGTTGTTATTTGTTGTTTAAATTGTTCTATTTGAACATCTGTTCATGTTTTGCTTCCTTTGACAGATGATTAATTAGTTTATTTTATAGCTATTCTGGTTTCCCTGTCACCAAGCTAGAGAAGCGTGAAATATGGCAATATCTCTCTGCTGAGTGGAAGGTAATTAAAAGACTTCGTACTTATTTTGTTAATTATGGATTAGAAAATATCGTAATTTGAAAAACATTCCTGTTGAATCAAGGAAAACCATGCACTTTCATACTAAATGTTATCTTATACGGCAAATAAACAAATACCATAGAAATAAAATTTCGTAACTTTTCTCACGGTTTACACCTTAATATTTACGTTATGTATTTTATTATGCATTATATTTTTTAACATGGTATTTTCCGCAACCCACGGCAATCAGCATGTTATTATTATGGCGACGTCCGTCCGAATCCGTTAGTTTCCTACCCTCAATCTGTCATTATACCTATTTGCATTGGAAGTATGGGTTCCGAGATTTACATGATAAATCCTAGCTTTTATATGTAACGGTTTCATGTATACCATGATTAATTGTGGTGAAAGGGTCTCGGAACGTCTCAGATTACAAATTGCTAGGAAGAACTGAGTTTTAGATGCGTATTTTAATTACTTAGATTCAAGATTGATGTAGCTTTATGTAAATCATAGTTGATACGAGATTATCACATGTATATGTCGCTGTATGATTGTGAACACCGTTAGTTTATAATCTATCTCGCGAGATTGTAAACTGTCGATAAATTGTGAACTGTACACCATACTGCTTACAATGTAACGTGTTCATTTTTGATAGTTTATAATCTATGCATACCTGCACTTACCGACAGGGTTCGCAACCTGCCCGATTTTATCATTCGTAAAATTGTAAACCGTCCCTGATTGGTAGATCTTGGCGGTAGCCGATTTGGTCGCAGTAACTAAGCCAGGGCACCCGGACCAAATGGGTTAGGTTAGGTTAGAACTGTGACTGCTATCAATCAGCATCATGCAAGTCATGTAAGAGAATGTATATTGTCAGTCACCGTATGATTCTGAACTTCGTTAGTTAATAATCTATCTCGCGAGATTATAAATTATCGAAAAATTGTGTACTGCAACAAACCATTTACAATTTGACGCATTATTTTTCGACAGTTTATAATCTATCCATGGCAAACCGACAAATTGTGAGCTGGTATCAAACTTGCATGCGACGAACGCACCTTGCGCTAATATTAAATAGCCGAGTAACTGCGACCGTCTCGGAAGAAGCGCTCGCTCGGCTCGCGCGCAGTTCTAACAGCAGTCTCACTGCAATCTCACTACTTTTGCTTATCCTGCGCTGCTGCGCATGATCTTAACTCATATTTTACGTCACCTTACTTACAAAAAACAGGAATCTTTATAGATATTTTGTGTCAATTTCCTTAGATGTAGCTTTACGTAAAAACTAGGTCACATGTGCTGTATTTTCAACTTCGAGTCTCGTATTTTCTTAGCCGTATATTTCCCTAAACCTTCAGACTTAGTCCGCCAACACGCTTCGAACATTGATATTCCTAAAAGCTGGGATCTGCAGACTTTTCTCTTACGAAACACGCATAGCCCAGAGAAAAGCTTTGTATTCTGTGTGACTGAAAAACAAATGCAGTTCTTTTCTCCTTTATTCTAAAGGTGGGCATTCACGATAGCGCTGTTTGGCGTGGCTCCAAAACGACTAAAGTCAAATGGACCGATTGGACATCTAGAGTTTTACATCACGCCAATGTATTTAAACATTCACGATCAAATTGTGGATGTACTAATTGTGTTTGTGTTGTGGTACATCACGCCATTATATCTTTTCGGCAATATAAGTAAACTAGTAGTTTGTTTTCTTTCACCAGTAAACGTAACTTACCTACCTAACCAAATAAAATCCCCCTAAAAACAAGTCTAGCTAGGATTCTTCCAACACAATAGCGTCTGAGATCCAGGCACGGCTCTGCAGCTCGTTAATACAAGGGCCCACAGTCTGTTTAATTGAAGACCTCCTCATCTCCACTTGTTTTTGTCTCCCTAGTCCCGCTCCCGGGACTCGGCTCTGAAATGTTCCCGCGACATAATTAATGCTGCACTCTCAACATGCTAATTGTGGTAGACGTGTGTTGTTTGCGAATTAATAAGGACTCTATTAACAACTAAGGACTTAGGTGGAGATAAAGTGGAAATGTTTGGGTTAAACAAGATTTAAGCTTTTTTTTGGACGATATTCTGGTCGTTTCTAACTGTCGAATAAATCGATTCAGGACGATAAACTTGGGAGTGTACTTATCAAAACGGTATTTTTCAAGATTGAGTGCGTCAGCTTCTTTAATATATCCACTTCGGAAAAAGGAAACCCTTGTAATAGGCAAATGTTACCGTCAATAAAACAAGAATTCAAAGTCTACTTACAGGGTCGACAGACAAACGGTTTCCCGAGGGAACAAAGAAAGAAAGTAATAGCACAAGATTGTAGCCATCAATAACATTTCCTTACACAAGTTTTCTTTTAGGAAGTCGTTTGTCAACGTCGCCATGACACCCTCGTTTCTACAAAAAGCCAAGGTGTTATGAATTTATAACTTCGTATTGTATAGTTTTAGGACCAAAGTAACTCGTAACTCGTGTGAACGAGAATTTTATATGCGGTCGTTTCGGACAGACCCTAAAAATTATTTACTACGTTCCATTCCTTTCAGAACTGCTTCTATATAAAAATGTAGGTCAACCTCTCGGCGGACGGACGGGCACGGAAAAATTGCCATCAGCGGATATTAAGAAACAAATATACGAGGGTGTTCGGTCCCTCAAGGGTTTTACTTTGTCGACAAAATATATCTTTCCAAATATTTATTTGTTATAGTTACGAAATAACTTTCCTGTTTAGCGCAACGTAACAAACGCGAAGACATATACATTCCAATACTTTTAACAGAGGGAACGTATATTTTCTTTTAAAAATACTTACACCGCTACAGAAAAATGCAATAGAAATCGAATTGTAGCAATTTACTCCGTCAGCCACCTGTCCATTCCCACCAGCTACTACTGCAAAGCGCTGATTAAATTTTAAGCTAGACTTAGAAGTCTCTCTCTAGCCGTCTTTTAGATGCATTTTATATGTAAGTAACAGTGCTGCTGAAAATTTTAGTATCCTTGGTCCCATTTCTTGGAATGAAATAGAATAAAAATCGTGGTCCACTTCTTCCATGAAAGAATTAAATTGTATGCACAATACAATTCTGTGCACTCATAAACATAGAAACATCAAGAGATACTATCGCATTCGGTATTGTCTGCTTCAGTGAGATATTTACTATACCCAACTGACCTAAGTTACGTGGAAAAATGTAAAAAGACTGCAAACAAAGACGCGAACGTAAACTGCCGTCTGGAAAATATTCAAATAAGTTCATATTTATTCAGGAACAAGTAGAGAAATAAGTAAAGGCAACACGGCACCGTGTATGAATTTGGCAAGCATAAATGTGATGGTTACGTCTGCCGCAGCAAGCAATAAATATATTTTTGTAGCAGCCCAGGAATTCGGCTGCGAAGTTACCCACGGCTTCCAGCAACACCTTTCAGTTTGAAACACCTTTTCTAAAAGGAATGAAAATATTTATGATATATCTGGACACCGTTCTATTTTATTTTTCGGATCGATCCGAAGTAACTTATTCTCATTTCGAAGACTCCACAGGCAAACCGTTTCTTGCATACTTTGTATATGAAATACCTAACAAACTTGGAAGTACTTTGCCAAATAAACTCGACTTTCTCTTAATGTTCGAAACTTTGACATTAATAATACAGTTTATAGGATATTTGCAAACATTGAAACCACTTCCATTGCGGAGGGCTTCTAAACTTCTTTGTTGGAAGTTCTTTTGAATTATTTTTGTAATGATATTTTACGAGACCTGTCACAACTTTTGTGTGAAAAATAACCCTTTGTCGTGACTGGCGCCGGTTTAACGAGGTTTTCAGAAGAAGAAAAAATTTTACCTTCTGCCAATGACAAAGTATTTTGAGGCGTAGAATTGTAAGAAAAACCTCACCAGAGGCCCATTAAGGCAGAGTGGTACGGAAGTTAGAAACAAAGCCCTTTATTCTTCCATCGTACGCCCAATTTCACTTCAAACATCCCGAACACGCCTCTATTTCCATATTATCTACCCTTTCGGTATATAAAATTTGCTCAACGCGTATAAGGTGATACAAACAATGCACCCACCCTCGCTTCCCGCGCCCTTTCCATGTAAATGCCACGGTAAAAGTCCATTTTTGATCCAGACGACGGGTATTTTAGGGTACAACATTATACCGACCAAATTCTAAAACTCAGCTAGTAATAAGAGACGATAGGGATTAAACTGCAAGATATGATCCTAAAGTTGTCCGTCTAATCTATTTTACAAAAGTCGGTAGCGTCTGCCTTTGGGATTATCTTTGAACCGCTATATTCTTATTCAGCAGTTTTAGAATTCTTTCCTGATGTTTTTAGATGTAATCCTTCTAAAAATGTGAAAGATTGGAAATCTGTTACTTAATCAGGCTGGAAAGGTTCAAAGGATTCGGATGAAATTTTGGCAGGCAAGTAAACTATAAACTTTTAATCCATGTAGTAGTTTCCCTTAGGATGATGCGAGTGAAACCGCAGACAACAGCTAGTGTTAAAGTAATGTCTTCGTGTTCTGTTATGGCTTGGTGAAAGAAAACACCGTGTCGGCTGTTAATCATCAAGAGTGGTGTCAGCTGAGACGCGTGTGGGTTACTAATGGTGCTCATAAGTAGGCTTGACACGCCTTGACAGTTTTATTAGTTTTGGTGTTATTTTAAGGGTTACTGTTACAAGATGTTTTGAATTTTGATAATTTTCAAAACATGGTTAAACTCCTTTTGGGCTTAGCCTCTTGGGGAAAGTAACAGAAACGTGTGATTTTTGTCTGAATTATACGTATCTGCAAAAAATGGCATAAGCCTGGAAAGTACAGCAAAAAAGTGCGGAGTCTTTTCTCAGCAGAAAACCAAACGAGGCAAAGCAAGGTAAAGGTGATCTTTATGACAAAGATATTATATCTCCCTGTGTTCCTTAATTAATTATGAACATGCTCAATTCCCAATACAGACCTATACCCATGGTAATATATACCAAGAAATATACTTCAGATAAGTCCGAGTTAAAAATAGACCTTTGCTATAATAAGGTAGCCCTTATCTATAATGCTTAAGGTCACTGCTAGATACACAACGGCTTTCTGGAATTAAAAACACCACGAACTGCCATTGTTTGCCAGAAAGAGAAGGCACGAACTTTAAATACTGTCGCACTCCTTCCTAGAACATTAACTAAGTCTTCAACCGCAGCCGTGATCTTCGTTCTTATTGGATTATTTATAAATATAGTCGCAAAACATCGTTGTATGGCTTCCTTGTTTATGCCTCAAGTAGGAAGGATCTACTTGACGATAGTTCTAGAGACTTTAAAGTTGTAAAATATTCACTTAAATAATGTGTTCTTAGGAGTTTAGTGATCCCGAGTGATTGCAGGAATTTTCAGGCGATACCACGGTATCGCCTCGCCTTCTATAGGAAAATAAGTGAATTGACAAGCCGTACGTTTGGTGTTCAGCAGCAGACAATCCATTTCAAACTCGTAAAACGTTTTTGAACTAATAATCATTCATATAGCACTCAATCTAGGCAGCATTGGCACATGTCCTATCACGTTTGTCCCGGAGGCGTTATAACAGCCAGCAGTTCTTCGCTGGCTTTATAAAAATAAACCATAATGTTCTCAGCAATATCTCCATTATTTTTGTCGTCGAACCACTTGTGTATTCACTTCGGAAACATTACGTATGCACAAAGGTAGACCCTACCGCTGTTCACGTGTCCCGAATCAATACGGTGTAAATTTATGTCTTAACTAGCTGTGCCCCGCGACTTCGTTCGCGTGGAAGTTGTAAGATACACTAAAATAAATATATAATAGGTATACTAAAACAACACCACATTTTAATTAAGCTCTCCCGACCCGCCGCGTTGCATCGCCCGCCCGCGCTATTTTCAATATAGTCAATTCAAATCGGTCCAGCCGTTTCGGAGATTCGCCGGAACAAACAGACATACAGACCGACAAAAATTTTTAAAATTGTCTTTTTGTTATAAGTACTGTATATACCTACTTTCATATTCATCTAGCAAAAAGCTGTTATTTTGACATTACAAACAGTCACTTAATTTTATTTATTTGTATAGATTTAACATTGCTTCGGCTGTATGATAAACAGGGTCTGATTTGTACCGATATTCTGCTTTGTGCTTATATTTCTGTGTTTCTGGGTTATGTATTCTTTCCGAATGTTTAATTCCATGTACAGTCACTTTCTAATGTTTAGTTTTTAAAGTTACGTCATTAATTAAAACTATGTCCATGAACTTTCTGTAGGTAATCCGGGCTTCTTCAATCTGGGTCAAATTCTAGTATTGTTCGGATTAAAAAACAGCAAGTAATTAACTAAATAATTTGACTTAGAATACGTCTCGGTCAAATGTCAATGATCCTTGTTTAGCAATTTACCCAATTGACGGACACGTGTGACGCAAATGGTATTTTTTTTTATTTACCTAGATTCTGGAAACTCCGTCTTATAGTTAAACATTTTAGATTATATTACGGAACTTGTTCAATCAATCATTCAAAATCTTTCGACTTAAAAATAATATAAATCCCGCCCAAAGACGATTACATAATCCATTATCTACCCATAAAACAGACGATAAAACCTAACTCTCACTTCCACTCTTTACTTCCTTATTACATATCTTCTAAGATCTCCTGAACCGGTGTAGAGGAACCGGAACTGTATCCTGCCGGTGGTTCCCGCGCTGAATAATTCATGGTACGTCGAGTTGCGTGCGCATTGACGGTGGATCGGTGAAACCGATTCTTTGGACGATGACATCAGAGCTAACGCTATCATTATCTGCCTAGCCTTTTCCCAACTATATTGGGGTCGGCTTCCAGTCAAACCAGATGCAGCTGAATACCAGTATTTTACATGGAGCGACTGCCTATCTGACCTCCACAACCCAGTTACTGGGTAATACGATACCCCTTGGTAAGAAGACTGCTTGTCAGACTTTCGGGCTTCTGACGACCCGTAACGACTGTCAAATATACACGAATGACAGCCGGGACCAGCGGCTTAACGTGCTTTCCGAGGCACAGAGGGGTCTTGAAATGTAAAGATGGTCACTCATCCACGGACCAACCGCGGCGAGCGTAGCTTAACCTGATCGATCGACCCGTGCGGGTGTTATTACTTCGCCACAAGCCCCTCCGATCAGAGCTAACACTATACCGTAGGAAAAGTTGTGACCGTTACACATGGGTTTAGTGCATTGAAAACAAATTTAAAAAAATGTATTTTCTTACTTTCAAAACTCAAAAGGATATCAAGGCAGATTGTCAGAAAGATGGTTTTGAAGAACTGAGTTTTAATGATATTTAAATAACCAGCGAAGGCCAATTTCAGAGAAATTATTTGAAACATATTCGTTTTTGGTACTGAATGTAACTTTAAACACGTCATGACGTCAAGAATTGAACTGATTCTTTGAACTATGACTGATTTTGGGAGTTCCCAGTTCCTGTCTTGATTATATTTTCGACCAGTCATTGATAAATTGGTGAATCAATCCGATGATATCGAAAAGCCGTCATCGTGTTTAACATTCCGTCTGATAGTGTTTCCTGTGAAAGTGTAGAATCTTAGTTTTGGTACTCTTCAATGATTAACTCTTTGAAAAACTAGGGTTCGATGACCTAGGTTTATACGTCGTGATACTGAGAAAGAGATTTATAACGTGTACACTAGAAAGCTTCAAGAAAAAGCTTGTTAAATATTCTGTGTTCACACTAACCACGGAATAATTTATCGGTAAAATCGATTGTTGGAAAGACGACAGTTGTAGGAAAATTGAATTTGAGAAACTGTTTTGACTATGCGTATGTACTAGAACCATTCATTAGTGGAACATATTCTTTGAATGCTGGCATTAGAGAAGTTAACACATTCATCACCGCCACAAATTTTGACATTGTCTATGGACTCGCGAGGCGGGTCCCTGGCATTAAATGACTTAACGATACGACTGCTAATGATGATGTTCTGGAAAATAAATATTGTGTTGAAAAAAAAAAAACCTTATCTATCTTGATGTGACAAACCGAAATTCAGGATTGTATATTGACTTGGCACTGAAAGATACAAAACTTGTTACTTAACACCAATTTTGTTAAGGAAAATATTAAAGTATTTCACTCAACTTGCTGATAGATTATCATCATCATCATTATGTCAACCGGTAAATAGGACATTAGCTGGTCCCATTTACTTGACATAATAATGACTGAACACCGACGGCCACAAACGAATAATGACTACTTAAGCCAAATTATCTTCTGTCAACTCAACAGAAATATTGCCAGCAATTTATCCGCGAAGCAGCAACAATATCGCCACGTCACCGTTTTCGTACAAATTGCTCATCAAAATATCGCCGTTTAATCCTCATTACGGGCTGTAACAATCGACTGTCAGTCTCCTGACAAGCCTGCCTGTCCCTTTGTGAGATGATGGACGTATGAATTGACTGTAAGTTTGTATGTGTGTGTGTTGTGAGATGGTAATATGAGGTGATGTACAGTGAATGTTGCTTTTGAGAAATCTGTTGCTGTGGGTAATGAGATATTTAAGACGCAGATTTTTAGGAGAGTTGAACGTTTACAGCTTATAACTGCTTCATGAGTCTTGTTCATTTCCAATTTAAAAAAAAAATGTTTAATGACCTGTTCGTCAAAACTGACCATTAATAATGTGTTGACACATTGCATTAGAAATTTTCCATTTTACAATTCCACAATTTTAGGGAAGGATAAGAATTTGAAATTAATCATAGAATTTAGGATATTCCTTTTAACTAACACAAAGGAGTTGTCTTTGTGTTAAAAAGGAAAATCACAATAAGTTAATTGCTTAAGTTTTTATTGTGGTGCATGCTAACTAACATGTAATGAATCAAATAAAGCATTAAAATAATGAATGAACACATTGAGGACATTGAAAAATCTTCCACGACATATAAATACAACTTAAGAGGGGTTAATAATTAACCATCGTCGGTGCAAGTCTGATGAAACTGGCTCCAAGCATAATTTCGTTCAAGACTAGTCGTTATGTCTGGGAGGCGTGGTCGGTGCCTATATATCATCAGGGGATATAAAGACGGCGACATTTTCTTAAAATTTACTTCGTGTGCTCGTTTTTTAGTTATTGGTACTTAGGGGGATAAGGCGTGGCTGGTTATTAGTCGAAAGCTCTGTAGTGAACAGGATTGGCTGTTCAAAGAACATAATATACGTTTCAAGGCTAGTGGTTAAGGGTTATTGAAGTTGATGTTTACGTCCACAGGTACGGTCAGGCCTTAGGGGTTGCTAAATTTAAAGTCACTCAATACCCTCACCGGAATACGACCTTCAATGGAATTTTATGTGGCAAAAAATATATGTACGTACCTACGCATGGTAGTAAATTCCTCAAGTCGCTCGTATACCTATTTATATACTTCGTCCTTCGTTCTAAAGCAGCCTCACTTCTTGTATCGATCGGAGCTTAAAATAACATAAAAGAGCAGAAAACGTACAGCCTTTACTTTATTTTTATTTAATCAATATATAGGGTACACGAGACCCTCATTTTATCGCGTAAGTAATAAAATCCTAAGACCAAATCTACGAAATACAAAGTAAATGTCTAATTTTGGGTGAAAGCTTTCCAAAAAACTCGGAGAGAATTCCCGAAAACTCCAAATGATGCTCTCAAAGTTAAGGATACGACAGTTTTGGCACCATTGATCTGCGACTAAGTAGCTTTCAGAAAGCACTTATTAACTCGACCGTATGGTTTCAAGTAGCAAAATCACCACAGCTTTTTTATTCCGTGATGCCAAAACTGTCCCTGGATGATAAAACTTGCAACTGCGCAATCTTACATTGCGGAAAAAAATTGCTTTTACGTACATGCGAAAACCCTAGTCGTGCTAAAAGTATCAGATCTCACATTACATATGTCAGGGCTTATCCAAAGGTCACTAAAAGCCCCTAAAATACTGATTCAACCCAATGTCAGAGTACATTTCGGTACCATTCTTTATTACTAACGTACGCATAGCATATAATGTTAACGCACCAGGCGTCTGAGTCTGGAGTCTCAATTTTCAATGAGCTCGTTACGTAGTCACTGCTTATGTTTCTGGTCACGTCTCCACACCTTATGAGTATGGTTTGACGGTGTGGCATGTGAAATACGTTATATGAAGGTCGTCTTCCGAATAATGCTATGGATGGAGTCTCTGATTTTCAGTGTGTGCTTTTGATCTGGTGCAAGTTTGGGCTTATAAAGGGGGCGTCGCTGTCATGGGTAAAAAGTATTGCGATACTAATAAATTGGGGTGGATTTAGCTCCACGAGTGGCGTTTCTTACCTAAATGTACATCCAGCGCACCTTGGGCAATCAGCCCCTGACATAATCTTAAAACGGTTCGTGAAGATCAATCTATTTGTGATAAGTTTACTTACATAAGATGAAGATCAGAGAAATTGAAAACATAAAACTTTTCAAGAAAAAATTAAATGAGTTCCTAATAAACAGACCATATTATGCAGTAGGTACATGAATTTTTGTCTGACAGATTCCTGATGAGTTAGTGCCAAACTGTTTTTATGTTTTGATGCAAAATAAAGCTATTTTACAATTGAAATGTCTCTTTGAATAAATATAATATATTACGTAAACTAAGATCTAACATAATAAATTGGAAACTATTGTATGCCTAACATGGTGGAGCAGTGCAAAAGCACACCAATTAACTTTATAACAACTCTGTAACCACTGTCTCACAATAAAGATTCTTTGACTTTGACATATGTAAACTAAGTGACAAAAAAGTTGAACTGCCATCAGCCATGACATGCATGCAACACGCTCGTTCAAAGTTGTACCTAATAATCAATTCGAGGGAATACCTGCAACCACTCGTAGATAATATTGTATAGCGCTACATACTATACCTAGATAGCGTAAACGATAAGCCAGGAATTCTGTTGAGTACATGTAACTACGTAATTACAAGAAAATGAAACTACATGTAACATGTGTGATTGTCAGGTGATTTTATTAGATCATAATATTATGATTTCACAATAATACTACTCAACGATTTTGCGCACTGCGTGTTAATTATTGGATATTGGACTGTAAATAAATCCTTGCTTTCCAACACTTCAAACAACGTTAGCCCTTTAATCTTTAGATACAGTGTATTACAATGTGGATCTGGACGTACGACATTAAATTAAAACGAGCACAATACTAATCCATCGAAATATTTTAAAACACGAAGATTAATAGTTAATGGAAAATTAAAATATTGCAGTTTTCAAACAAAATAAATAGCAGAATCAACTGTACTGTGTAATACGAAAAGTCACTGACTAACGGTGCGGGGTGCGGGGCGCGGCAGCGGCATTGTTTACTTATTATTACGGACTCAGATCTACATCCATGTTGAAAAATAAGAAAATGACAAATAATTTCCTGTCTAAAGTATTAATTGGATTTGATTGATTTTTTGTATACGGACAAAGAACGATTCTCTTTACGTGGTTTAAAGGAATGTCAATCGTCCTGTTCCACTTTGTAGACTCTTTATAATGAAACTCAAGGGACCGAGCATTTTTTTTTCGATATGTGGAGTGAAGAAATAACAACAACAAGGCGGCTGTATACGACCTCACCTCAGGTGTATTTCTTAGACATTTCGAAACCTCAAAGATAAAGTCGGAGCCTTTTGTAAACTGGTAACATAATCAGTGATGCTGATAATATATATTTCAATCGGCTTCCAGTCTAACCGGATGCAGCTGAATACCAGTATTTTACATGGAGCGACTGCCTATCTGATATCCACAACCCAGTAACTAGGTAATACGATACCCCTTGGTATGACTGGTTGTCAAATTTTCGGGCTTCTGACGACCCGTAACGACTGTCAAAGATTTACGAATGACAGCCGGCACCAACGGCTTAACGTGCTTTCCGAGGCACGGAGGAGTCTCGGTATGTAAAGATGGTCACCCATCCACAGACCAACCCCGGCAAGCGTAGCTTAACCTGATGGATCGACCCGTGCGGCTGTTATTACTTAGCCACGAGCTCCTGATAATATATATTTACTGACGTCTAAATATGAACGTATTTCTTCGTAATAGAGGATAGCTTTTGCGCTATAAAGAGTGTAACAAACCCAAATTGAATTATTTTCTACGTTACAGGAAGTTTTACGTTATTAAGACTACACTGTACTTCTGAAATTGTGACCATTATGGCATTGTGGGCGAAAAAATCTCGCGTACCAGATTTCAGACTGAATTTAGGCCAGATTTTTTACGGCATCGCTTAAACTAGCAATAAATTGCTGCGTCTGGCGACCTCCACCAAAACTAAAGTTTATTCCACGCTTCAGTTCATTTGTCTTACATTCCGGACTTCCTTTCTTCCTGTTTTTTATCCGAAACAGGCCAGAACTCGGCGGATGTCCATAAATCAATCGATTCTCGATTTTATCTAGCTGGAGATCGATGCTATTATTATGGTAATCCTTTTTTACCGGGTCAGGGATTGGAGGGAAAACGACTTCAGGTGGATCGCTTCCCGCGATGTCCGTATTAGCTCTGGGTTAGCTAAGTGAAATGGAATAATGTTATGCTGAAGTAAATGTGTAGTATTATGTCTAGTGCAGTTTTCGTATTCTACATAGATGCTACAATTTTTTGCGTTGTCATCACCTGCCTAGTCTTTTCTTGCAACTATGTTGGGGTCGGCTTCCAGTCTTACTGGGGCTTTGGATCGGGCACAGCGTCGCAGTCATTAATTCATTCGGAGTAGGTACGTGTTGTAATTTAATTAATTTTTTTCATTTGTGATGTTTTTTATCATGATGCATTAAACCGTTATCCTCTTAAATCTTCGTCAAGATAAAGATAGCCTTGTATGATTAAATACTGTAAGAGATCTGATCACTTAATTGGCGCTCGTGACAATTGCAGCAATTGTTGCGCAAGCATCGTTAATTTTGATTGATTTCCGTTGTGAACTAAATAATACTTTTAAAACAAAATACTTGCATCAACATTCAGTTGAGTTATTGGCTTTAGAAACTTGGAACAGGATCTTCAATGAAAATGTACTGACTGCGGAAAAAGAAGTTAGCCAAATCCATTACGATCTTTCTCATTCATCAACCGACGCGGCATTTCAGAGACAATTCATACACATACACTCTTATTTTTCTACGTCAAATAATAACACTAGACAACACTCAAAATTTCAAATAAGTCACTGCACTTACACCTACTTATTTTCACTGAAAACGTAGGTGCAGTTTTGCTTCAATTGAAAAGCGTTATCAAGGGAAATGGAACCGTGCTATCCTTGAACACTACTACTAGTTTCTGATTAGGGACACACCAACATCTACTTACAAAAGACACATCAAAAGAACTACAAGAAGTTAACTCTTCACTCATAATAATTTATTTACTGTAAAATGGACACGAAAAACTGATATACCCATCGCGTCTGTGGAGTTTAGCTAGCCGATTTAAAATAACCCTGTATAATATGGTGATTACGAATCTCATAATGAGATCTGTGCGGTAAAGAAACTTTTTTTGTTGCTTAGTGTAATAAAATTAATAACAGAGAAAGTAATATAAATCTATACAGCAGTATGATTGAAGATAGCCAATTGTCGTTATAATCATGTCCACAGTTTAAGCACTAAACAATGTTATTGTTTAAGTGCTGTTAACTAAACAATGTTATTGTTTAAGTGCTGATTAATGTTTTTTGTGATCGTAATGACAACCTAGTTTTTCATCAAGTTTTTTTACCAACTTTGGTCTCCGCTGAAAAGATTAGCTTACATACATGTTAACAGAGAGGGCGGATACTGAAATGACGACACATTCGAAAGAGTTTTGTATAATGCGTCAAATACGATGCTTAGGTATCATCATCATTCTTCTCTGGCCCTTAGCTCGTCTGCTATTCAAATAACCCAAGCTCCTTCCCAAAACGTACAGAATGTATTTGTGTGGCCAAACTCAGTCTATATTTGGCTTAACACTTCTAAAACTCGGCCAGACGACTCGGATAAAGCGGGATCGATTTATGTAGCTTTTGCATGTGAACTACTTTGAACACGAGACGGAATTTGTGAGTAATGTACCCTCCAGTGATGTAGGGGGTCAAGGGTTGGTTTATTTTGAATCTATACATATTAACAAAAGTTAACATTGGCTATTTCGAATGGTGCAACCGGAAATGGTCTTTTTAACTGCATGATATATTGTTCCCTAATGTCCAAATGTGCTAATCACTTCGACTAACGTATATGTTGAAATAAGTACTAAGTACTGACTACCTCGTTGGTCTAGTGGTCGCAAGTGCTACTGCTGAGCATGAGGTCCTGGGTTTGATTCCCGGATCGGGCAGTGTTGTTGGGGTTTTCCATCTGGAATTTCTCAGTAGCAGCCCGGAGTCTGTATTTGTGCTCGGTTGATGTCAATAGACTCGCCCCCTATTACATAGGACTAAAACGTCAATATGGAGAAATATGGGTGTACTATAGGTGCATCTGTACCCAACTCATCGGGGAATATAGGCGTGAAGTTATTTTAAGTACTAAGTACTAGCATTACTAGCGTTTCCAAGGAATGTGATCTGCGTATAGTGGAGGTTAGATTCTTCCTAGCCGATATTTGCCCACATCCAAAAGTAATTAGAGCCAAAGAATATTCCCTATTGCACGTGTCGGTTTCTTAATGTTGTCTGAATATTTTTTTTTTGAGAAAAATGACCACCGATGACTAAAATCCTCTTTCTCAAATTCCAGTGTTACTGAGCGAGGCCATCCTTCCGGATGACCAGTTGGAGGACAAGACTCTCAAGATCACGGACTTCGGTCTGGCCAGGGAAGTGTACAAGACCACCAGGATGTCTGCCGCGGGGACGTACGCGTGGATGCCGCCTGAGGTGAGGGGAACCTAATCTAGAAATCTTTTAACACGAGTTCATTGATAGAATATTCGAAATCAACTGGCGTGCTAAAGAGGACTCATTTTGAACTTTAAAAGAACCAATATTTTTGGCGTGAGTTAAACTCGCTCCAAGTACCACGAGGGGGCGACGAATGCCCTAAGGCCTTAGACAGTGTGATATTCTATCAGCGAAAACGATGACGGATAAGTCAAAAATATATTAGATTGACATAAGATAATCCTGTTGAAGGACGTTGTGGAACGAAACGCTTTGAAAACGAACGCCACTTGCCTAGGCCCTTTGGAGAAGATGATAACAGCAACTTCGACCACCACTTTGGCACAAGTGTAGACAGCTCTGAGCCTTGCTCCAACATCTATGAAGGACCCTCCGCCTTGTCAAAGCCTTAAATATGCATGCAGCTAACTGCAACCCTAAGCTTATTATGATGTCAGATGCAAACCTAATTACAATAAAACATGTCAGTCACTACATGACCAATAACTATGTTACTCCTACGAAAACCAAGGTGAGACGGGCAGATCGAAATCAATGCCCACACCGCGTGGCCGTGAACTAAAATACGTTACTTATGAATTAATTACTGCCGAAGTGCCGATACACTATCGATAGTTCTTTCATTGTTCGGGACCGTATGAGGCTTTGTCGTAGTGTTAGTGTTGCTCTTGTGCGGAACGGAAGGTAGGATGGGCACGGATTTCGAAGTAAAACGAGAGCGGATAGGTCCGGGATCTGATTTGTGAAGCCTTTAATAGTTTATAACTCGTTCAAGTTTGTTATGTATTAAGCATTGCTTCTTCGTGGTGGATGGAGCTATTTATTTATTTATTTATTTATATATACTTTATTGTACACCAGATTACACATTACATAAAGATAATCTTAAACTACAAAATATACAATTGGCGGCCTTATCGCATACTGCGATCTCTTCCAGGCAACCTTGGAATGGACAGTGATTTTATGGACATTAAATGGGGTTGTTCTTGGTGCAAATTAAAAGTATATAAGTACAGTATACTATAATAGATACACAGATACATACATATGCTATATAGTAGATAAATATGCCATATAATATATACATAGATACATACATACTAAATATTATCTAAGAGACGAAAACAAAAGAAGACTGTCAGCCAGCAACGAGAACAAAATCACAACGACAAGTAATGTTCCTTCACGAGTCGTTTAAACACAGGCAGTGATTGCGCGCGCTTTATTGGAACTGGTAATGCATTCCACAAACGAGCGGCCTGGACAGTAAAGGATTTGTCAAGAAAAGTTGTGGAATGCATAGGCATTTTAAGCTTCAAGTTATCTGATGACCTTAAGGATTTCGTGTGGGAGTCGCAAAGGAACTGGAAGCGTTTCTTGAGATAGAGAGGGGTGAAAGGGGAAAAGAGCACATTATACAAAAGGGAAAGAATATGAGCATTCCGGCGGAGGCGAATTGGTAACCACTTGAGCTTCACGCGAAATTCGGAAACATGGTCATATTTGCGCAAACCGTATATGAACCTTATACAAAAATTTTGAAGCCGCTCAAGTTTATCGAGTTGGTCTTGAGTAAGGTCTAAATAGCTGGCATCAGCATAATCAAGGATGGGTAGAAGAAGCGATTGTGCAAGCGCAATCTTGGTGGCAGTCGGCAGAAAATTACGCAGTCTCTTCAAAGAAGCAGCGGAAGCAAAAAGCTTACGGCTAACCTCCTGTAGCTGGGCAGTCCAAGAGAAGTTCTTGTCAATGAATATCCCCAAGTTTTTTACTTTCTCACTGAAGGGAATAACTGAGTTGTCAAAATAAACTTGGGGAAGAGTCGTCCAGTCGATTCTTGAGACCGTTCTAGAACTGCCCACCACCACAACCTGCGTCTTTATGGGGTTGACCCTAAGTCCATACCTCTTGCTCCAGTCGCATATACGGGCCAGATCTCGATTAATTGTTAAGATAGCCTCTGCCAGATTTCCAAGAGGAGCTCGAGAGTAAATTTGTAAATCATCTGCATAAAGATGGTAGGAAGAAATTAGTTCGTTGGAGATTGAGTTAATAAAAACTGCGAAAAGTAAAGGGGATAGCACGCCACCCTGTGGTACACCGGCAGAAGTATTACTCCAGGAAGACAAGGTCTCTCCGATGCAAATACGTTGCCGCCGACCGAACAGGTAACTTCGAAACCAGTCGATTACCGATGGAGATATATTAAGAGAGCATAGAATGCCAAGCAAAACATCGAAATAAACAGTATTAAAAGCATTACTAAAATCTAGCAAAGCTAAGACCGTTAAATTACCGTTTTCCATGGCTGTCCTTATATCGTCCGTAATATTCAGAAGCGCTGTGGTGGTACTATGACCAGGACGGAAGCCAGACTGGAAGGGGTTGAGGAGATTATTTTTGGAGAGGAAAGTGCTTATTTGATTGTGGATTAACCGCTCAAGGACTTTGGATAGGAATGGTAAGACGGATATTGGGCGGTATTCAGAAAAGGATGCTGGATTGGATTTTTTAGGTAGTGGAATTATTTGAGCATCTTTCCATGAACATGGAAAGACACCACTCGATGCAGAAAAATTAAGGATGTGACAAATAACGGGCAGGATTACATCCAGCACAGGGACTAACATATTACGGCTGATACAGTCACTTCCTACTGCATTGGAAGTAATCGATAGTATGCTCTTCTTAACATCACATGCGGAGAATTGACCAAAAACAAATGGAGAATAACTGGGAGTCGGAAGAGAAGAAAGATAATTCAATGTATTCAATTTAATTGTCCTATCAAAGTCGGACGAAGCAGTAAAATGATTATTCATTGCATCGATGTCAATATCTTTTGGGATTGATTCTTGTCGGGTTTTACCGACCCCCAATGACCTAAGAAATTTCCAAACTTTGGATGCGTCCCCATTTTGGACAGAAGTATGAATGTGATGGCTATTAGCATTCCTACACACCTTATTGCAGTGTTTACGGATTGAGACATATCTTTCCCTATTAGCGGCATTAGGTCTTCGCTTAAATTTAGACTTTGCCGTCACTTTTTTATGCATTAATGCTTTAATTTCATCTGTTAGCCACGGCGCCGGCAAATGTCTAACCTTAACTGCTCGAACTGGTGCGTGAAGATCATAAAGTTCAACAAGCTTATAGCTATGTTTTGTGTCCAGATGCTTTAGTATATCTACACGCAAGTAATGCCGTCTCGTTACCATCGTAAATGTTTTAAAATCATTCTTCTGACACTTTCGTGGCCAAAATATTCTCTGCAAGCACTGTTGCAATATAAATATAATGAAACTACATATTTAATTGTACCGCTAATTGTGAAGTCTCATAGCGAATTAGCGATTGGAATGTAGCTTAGAACATTCATCAAAAGTTGTCAAATTTATTCAAAGGCTGTCAGGATTATCGTATTCAACAAAGTCCCAATAAATTCATGATCATATTACACGGCACACTTAACCTTTACATCTCACATTCCAGGTGATAAAACACTCAACATTCTCCCACGCATCAGACGTGTGGTCCTACGGCGTGTTGCTATGGGAACTGCTCACGGGAGAGACCCCATACAAAGGCATCGACGCGCTAGCAGTAGCCTACGGAGTTGCCGTCAACAAGCTGACGCTGCCGATACCCAGCACCTGTCCTGAACCCTGGCGGGTGTTGATGGAAGGTAGGTCTGAAGATGTAAGATGTGTTGCTATGAGAAGTCCTCACGGGAGAGACCCTATACAAGGGCATCGACGCTTTAGCAGCAGCCTACGGAGTGACCGTCGACAAGCTCACGCTGCCGATATCCAGCACCTGTCCTGAACCCTGGCGGGTATTGATGGAAGGTAGGTCTGTAAATTTTAGGGGGGTTATGTTATGGGATTTGGTTTCCGCACTTAGTCCTTCAGGTGGACCATTGTGCGTGGGCCATGGCGGTCGTCGGTAGTTATTCCAACCAACCCACCTCCTACCAGAAGTTGCTTATGTCTCCTGGTCTATTTAGAATATTTGTAAAATTTTAGGAGGGTTGAAGGTTTTTGAAGAACCTTAGAAGTGCAGTTTGTAACTGACGTGCAGGCGAAAAGCACGTCATGCTAAAATACGAGTATGTATAAATGAAATGCTGCATGTTGCGACTAGTACTTGAGGTAAGTACCCGAAATTCACCAGTGTCTTTATACTTTTCGCTTACAGTCGGTCTAGTCGGCAACATAGTTCTCTCCTCAGCAATAGAAGTGTCCATAAGTTGTGCTCGAACCATTTAATATAGGTAATATATTGACATGATTATATTTTACTTTGCCACGTCAATATTTAATTTCATATGACCTGACCAATAAAAGAAACTGACCTCTGGGTTTGTTTCGGTTTTTCTTCTCAGGGTAGTTGGATAGGATACACCGAACTCATCTAGTTTTAAAACATAATTTATTTTGACCTGTAAAATTGTTTTCTTTTTTAACCAATTTACAGTAATAAATATAATTTATCATTGAATGTTAAAGGTGTTCGAATCAGCTGCTAACTCGACCTCAAAAGTAAAGCGAGGTTTTTAATTTGTGGACCTAATGTTTTTGTTCCTGATCATGCTCATATCTATGTGAGACATCAGTGGGACACCAACTAATCATTTTCCCATCTCTTTCTCCACAGCATGCTGGCGCTCAAATCCTCGCGAGAGGCCCCTTTTTCCCGAGATCCTGGAACAGCTGGAGAGGATCAGACAGTCTGAATTCACGCGCGCCCCTCACGAGTCCTTCCACACCATGCAGGATGGATGGCGGCTGGAGATCGAGGAGGTGCTGCGAGATCTCAGGAGGAAGGAGAAGGTATGGTGAAGTATAGGATGATTTACTGTCAGGTACCATCTTCACGGCAAGTTCTCGTCGCGATGATATCGCCGTGTTTGATTCATAGAGTTTCTATAGAATTTGATGTCACGGCAAGACTGCCGCCGCGATTCTCTCGCCCGTGAAGATGGTGTCTTAGAGTGGTCAGCGAACAGTGCCATTGATAAGGTAGAAAAGAGTTTTTAACTCTTAACCCTTCAACATCATCAGTCTAAAGCAGTCCACTGCTTAACATAGGCTTCTCCAATCACAAGCCATTAAATATAAACTTGCTAAATTTGTAAAAAATGCTGTCTATAATCACTCACGCCATAACAATGATAAAATTAAGGCTCCCGCAGACAAGCACGACACGACGGTGCGACGCAATTCTGGTAGAACAATTTCCATGTAATTTCACAGAAATCGTTCTACTAGTGTCGTGTCGCGCTGTCGCGTCACGTCTGTGTTCGGAAGCCTTTAACCTTACTTGGCTTTTTTGACAACTTCGTCAAAGCACTGCTAGCTTAACAGCATACTAGATGTAGAATCAAATAAAATCTGATTCAAATTCTTTTCAAAGTAGCTCTTATTAAAATCAAATTAGATTATTCGATCGGGGCTTAAAGAAGACGAGAGGAGTAAGGTGTTACATCAACAAAATTGTTAACATGACAACAGATAAAAAATTAAATGGGCTCTCGGAAAACGGGGACAAGACTTATTCCTGAATATAACAATCTGACCCATGAAGTTTATAAAATTTGAACTTATTGAATGTTACCGTAACTTTTCACGCCTACTGAAATAAGGCGTAAAAAGGGTTAATAAAAAAATTATGTGAATGAATAAATCCAAGACTACAGTTTGGTCTGAATTCTGTATGTCACGTCGTTTTCATAACTAAACCTATCTATTTATTTATTCTCTATTTACTGTAGAGTAGAACTTACTAACTAACTAACATAGTAGTTATTACTATTTTATTCTTATTCTGTCAACTAACTACTAGATATTAACTAATACATGGTATTTTCTCACAATGCTTGCGGATAGGAACACAAAACTATAGAAGAGGTTAGTGATTGATGTTCTAGATTGTGTGTGTTGTTGCATATACAGGATGTCCCAAAAATCAACGTCAAGCCGGAAACGGGTGATAGGCAAGCTGGTGAGAAAAATATTGAAATAAAACTTTTCTGTTAACTTTTTTTCAGTACATGATGATGTAATAATTTTGAGTACGTAGTTGGGCAAAAGAATGATATTTTCTTTCAAACTGAGGCAGTTGTGTTTTAATTTTAGACTAAAATTTACAGAAGGGCTATTCAGGGTTACATAAAAAAAAAATAAGAAAAGTAAAGATTTGTAGTCACTGTACTTGTAAGATCATCACAGGATGTCAATTTTATCGTTTTTTAATGCCTATTTATAAGTACATATAAAACTAAGATTTTTAAATATTTTTCTGTTAACTGTCACCAACTTGCCTATTACCCGTTTTCGGCTTGACGTTGATTTTAGGGACACCTTTATACTTACAATATTATGTTTTGCATGATTAACATGAAACCTTCAAGCTTTTTATATATTATTTATGTATTATATTATTAGGTAGCCAGGCTGGAAACATGTTATGATATGTTTCATTCATTCGTTATGTTTATTGCATTACAAACTTATTTTGGTTTTTAGTCATTTTTTTTCGCTGTTTGTGTGTGTGTTCTTTAATCAATTAATCCCATTAGACACCTAAGGCAATATTATTCATTTTATGAATAAATATATCAAATATGTAGTTTAATTATTATTTATCTTCAGAAAATAATTGTGTTTTGTATTTATCGTATCATAGTGTTTATGTTCGGGGAATGATCCAACCAGGAAAAAACGAGATCATAGACAAAGAGCAATCACATTACGACCTGAAAGTACTGGGGATCACCGAAACTCACATGAGAGGTTCAGGATACTAACAACCCCAAAGGGCCACACACTGTACACTTTTCAGGCCTAGAAAGTGAAAGTAAGAATGGTGTGGCTTTGTCTGTGTCTCCCGAAGTCAACAAATTGGTTCGAGGTTATAACCTGGTAAGTGACCAGATACCAACTTTGAGAATCAACACAAAACCATGTCGTGTCAATTTAGTAGTGGTATATGCCCCAACGTCCACCTCAACAGAATCTGATGCTGAGGCATTCTACAACCAAGTCGACGATACTCTAATAACTCTGGCAAAAAGAGATATCACAGTTCTGCTGGGAGGGAGGCTTTAATGCTAAAGTCGAGAGATGGCCACCTAAAGAGAGTAGTCGGCAAATATGGACTTGGCACCAGAAATGACAGGGGTGAGAAATGGCTGCAATTCTGCGCAAAAAAACTTCCTAACGAACCATCGATTCGATTATGAACCTGCTTGCTGCTTGCTTTGATAATGCCAGGTGACCGAGCACGTAATCGAATAGACTACATCGCTGTCGACAAGAGATGGAGATCGTGCAAAAACTCCACTAAAACTTATCTTGGAGCGGATTGCGGGAGCGACCACAAACTCCTAGTAGTTGAGATGTGTCTCAAACTGAAAAGATGCCAGCGATTAGTTCAACCGGCACAAAAGAGACCTGAACCTGGGGAATTAAAGGCCTTCAGTGATTGTTTTAAGACCAAAACAGCCAACTTTGCATTAACTGTCATGACGACACCAACGACAACTGGAACAGAGTGAAAAATCTTATCCTTTCACAACGCAAAGAGAGCCAGAGAAAGGCAGCTGATACTCCGAGAAAGATATGGGTAACGGAAGAAACATGGAAGGGGGCATCAAAGAGCGAAAGGAACCACTCAAAGGCAATGTTGACTTTGCGCTTGCAGACACCGGGAAATTATGGCAAGGATTCAACATCTGTGCCGCAGGGACTATAATGAGTACCTGAATTCAGTTTGTCAGGACATAGAGAATCAGGCGCAGAAAATTACGACAAGTGATCTGTTCCTGAAAATTAGGGAGTATCACCCGAGAATTCAAGCCGAGAACATGGGCCACAGAAAATGAGGAGGGAAGACTTGACCGAGATAGATCAAGTTACAGAAAGATGGAGATCATACTGTGAAAGCCGCTGACTCTGCAGCACAAGCTCCAAGTACCTCGATTGTAGACAAGAAATCCATGGAACCCGACATCCTCGAATCTGAAATCCGAGGTGCACTGCACAAACTCAAATCAAATAAATCGGCTGGTAGAGATAAAATTTTTGCTGAAGAGCTGAAGTACCTAGGGGATCTAGGGGTGCAAATAACGATTGACCTATGCAATCAAGTCTGGAAAACAGGTAGATGGTGCACTGACTGGAAAGAGTCCCTACTAATTCCTTTGCACAAGAAAGACGCGCGGAAACTACCGGAAAGTCGCACTTATATTTCATTCTAGTAAGATAATACTTGTATGTAATCTACAATCGTACCTTCAGTGGCAGATACCCAGTGAACAGGCGGGTTTCGTGAAAGGTCTAGGCACAAAATAATGGAGGAAATTGTGAATGTGAGGAAAATAATTGAGAAAAGCCGAGAGTTCAACTCGCCGATAATGTGCTTCATTGATTACTCAAAAGCGTTTGATTGCGTCAGATGGGATTGCCTGTGGACCATATTACAAGAGATGGGCGTCCCTCAACACCACGTCTCGTTGATCGCTAATCTGTACCAAGACGGGGTATCCATGGTAAGGGTTAATGACGTCATCTCAGGCCCTATCATGCCAGACAAGGGGGTAAGACGGGGTATATTCTTTCTCTTATTCTCTTTCATATATATGGTGAGAACATAATAGGAAGCATTAGAAGAATGGGAGGGAGGCGTCTGTCGGGGGAATAAAGATCAACACCTGAGATATGCGGACGACACTACACTCTATGCATCTTCAGAAAAGGGGCTAACTGATCTGTTTCGCAGAGTAGAATACGAGAGTGGTCTGGTGGGACTCACTATCAATAAATCGAAGACAAAAGTCGTGCTCATCGACAAAACCGGTCAATTCTCCAGAATGGGAGAACTCGCTGATCTGGAATTTGTCAGTAAGTTTATATACGTCGGATCGCTACTTACTGACCAGGGAGGAAGCAACGACAGATGAAGAGAAGGACTCAAATGGCCAAAGCTGCGATGAGTTAGCTGACACGTATTTGGCAGGACAGAAGAGTCTCCAATGTCACCAAGATTAGACTAGTCTGGACACTGGTTTTCTCGATATTCCTTTACGGTTCAGAGTAGTGGACGTTTCCGGCAATAGAACGGAAAAGATGAATAGGAATGTCTAAAGAACCTATTAATAGCGAAATATTCAACATACTGCGGTGTATCTACTAGTGATAGAAATACTGCGGTGTCTGCAGGTTTACCCTATTATATTCTCGTGAGTAAAGTACTGATTTAAAACGACATTTCAACCCCCCAATTCATAGCTCCTACACCCAACCCTCTAACGCCATAATCCTCTTCATCCTTCCAGGAGCTTCGATGCCGTGAAGAAGAACTAACCCGAGCTCAACTGCAGCAGCGACTGATGGAACAGAACCTCGCGCAGAAGGAGAGAGAGTTGGAGATGAGAGAGATCGACCTGGTGGCCCGCGAGCTTCACATACTGATCTTCGCGAGCAATATGTCCGCCAACCAGCCGCCACAGCCTAACAAACGCAAGGGTAAATATAGTTGGTTACTTTTATCAATCGAAGAAGACCTCTGCTGATAATAAGGTCAAGGAAACTAACATCACCAAAAAAATTGCATAGCGATAGTACTCATATGAGAGATTGGCTATCACTAAATGCATAGCGATAGTACTCATATGAGAGATTGGCTATCACTAAATGCATAGCGATAGTACTCATATGAGAGATTGGCTATCACTAAATGCATAGCTATAGTACTCATATGAGAGATTGGCTATCACTAAATGCATAGCTATAGTACTCATATGAGAGATTGGCTATCACTAAATGCATAGCGATAGTACTCATATGAGAGATTGGCTATCACTAAATGCATAGCTATAGTACTCATATGAGAGATTGGCTATCACTAAATGCATAGCGATAGTACTCATATGAGAGATTGGCTATCACTAAATGCATAGCTATAGTACTCATATGAGAGATTGGCTATCACTAAATGCATAGCTATAGTACTCATATGAGAGATTGGCTATCACTAAATGCATAGCGATAGTACTCATATGAGAGATTGGCTATCACTAAATGCATAGCTATAGTACTCATATGAGAGATTGGCTATCACTAAATGCATAGCGATAGTACTCATATGAGAGATTGGCTATCACTAAATGCATAGCTATAGTACTCATATGAGAGATTGGCTATCACTAAATGCATAGCTATAGTACTCATATGAGAGATTGGCTATCACTAAATGCATAGCGATAGTACTCATATGAGAGATTGGCTATCACTAAATGCATAGCTATAGTACTCATATGAGAGATTGGCTATCACTAAATGCATAGCGATAGTACTCATATGAGAGATTGGCTATCACTAAATGCATAGCGATAGTACTCATATGAGAGATTGGCTATCACTAAATGCATAGCTATAGTACTCATATGAGAGATTGGCTATCACTAAATGCATAGCTATAGTACTCATATGAGAGATTGGCAATCACTAAATGCATAGCTATAGTACTCATATGAGAGATTGGCTATCACTAAATGCATAGCTATAGTACTCATATGAGAGATTGGCTATCACTAAATGCATAGCGATAGTACTCATATGAGAGATTGGCTATCACTAAATGCATAGCTATAGTACTCATATGAGAGATTGGCTATCACTAAATGCATAGCTATAGTACTCATATGAGAGATTGGCTATCACTAAATGCATAGCGATAGTACTCATATGAGAGATTGGCTATCACTAAATGCATAGCGATAGTACTCATATGAGAGATTGGCTATCACTAAATGCATAGCGATAGTACTCATATGAGAGATTGGCTATCACTAAATGCATAGCTATAGTACTCATATGAGAGATTGGCAATCACTAAATGCATAGCTATAGTACTCATATGAGAGATTGGCTATCACTAAATGCATAGCGATAGTACTCATATGAGAGATTGGCTATCACTAAATGCATAGCTATAGTACTCATATGAGAGATTGGCTATCACTAAATGCATAGCGATAGTACTCATATGAGAGATTGGCTATCACTAAATGCTGCTTTTCCTCATTTGAGAGTCTTACAAGTAATTTGGTAAGCTATGGATTCTTCTGGAAATAGCTGCCATTTAATTTAGTCACTCCTGGAAATACCTCAAACGGCTCATTGCCATCACATGAAACTTATATTCTTTGGCATCAACACAACACAAATAGGTATTTCAGAATGATTTTTCCACCAAGGTGCGATGCGAACTACAATGTTAAAAGTGAAATATTTCCAATTTCCACTCATAAAATGTGACCTATGCATAGCATACTTGTACAAGGAATGATATAAATATATTTAAGCCTTGACCCATCCCTTACAAGTTACACATTCTTACACCGCAACCTTGCATTTCTATTCTAAAGACCTATTACTTACCTAATAATATTATTAGGTACTGTGCGTTTTCTCCAATGGCACAGTGCGTCATCTCATTGACCCAGTGACATGGTTCTGGGTTCGACGCGGCCTTGGTCATGATTTCGTTATTAACCTTGACTATGACAGTTTTACAGTCATAGTCTACAGCAGTTGTGAAATATTGTGTGCGTGATGTATATGGAATGGGTTTCTTATTTGATGGATTAAGGCTAGTCATGGTGGTCAATATGTATATTTTGACAAAAAGTAGTAATTTGTTAGTAGCTTGGGGCCTGTATTTTTAGAACTCCAGCCCCCCATTATATCATATTATAAAGATTGTCAACATGGTATAATTGCGATTTTCGGGTGATGGTGTGTGTGTATGTATATTCCTCCATTTATTGTAAATACAAATTTTCATAAAATATTAAAAATAATAAATATACCTTGCTACTTTACTACCTCGAGACCTTTTCCCTTTCAGAGTATCTTCGATTAAGTAACAATTTGTTTGTTTATTTTATTTTTACCTTACTACCTTTTCCTTGTTCCAGGCAAATTCAGTAAGATAAAGCTCCTGAAGAAGGACACGATCTCGTCTCCGCTGGACTTCCGGCACACGCTGACGGTGCGGCCGTCGGAGGACGAGTCCAGCGTCAAGCAGCTCGTGGCCGTGGCGAAGGACACGCCGCCCGGCTCGCCCGCCATCATGCGCGCTATTGCCTGTACGTCCAGCTTTGTTACTAACTAGACGTTGTCCGCGTGGATGTCAATACTTCCCTATTTGAATAGGATTTTGTTCACAATTTCATAGGTTTTAATTATTTTGCGCCGAACCCTTTGTTACTGATATTTTTCTTAAATCTAGTAAAATCTTTTGGCAAAATGAAAGCATACAGCTTAGCTTTTTAATGTCACAAAATTAAAATTATTGACCTTCAAGTAGCTTACAAAAAGAACCCAAACAAAATACAGAAAACAAAACATAATACACACAAAACACAAAAACAAAACACAACACATACACAAAATTCCCCGAATTTACTCGTTTTCGCTGGCACTGGTGCACCCTTACCCGCAGGTATAAAAGGTCGGTTTTTTTAGATTTTTATTCAGTAGCATACCGAAGGTCAACGTGATAACACCTCCACTAGAATCATACGGATTTACTGGAAAAACATGGATACTACGCCCGCAGAAGCCGTTCAAGTTATTGCCTTGCTTGAAGCAGAACAAAATCAAAGTGTACTCACGTTATAGACTTATAATAATAATTTATGGTGTGAGCACAAAAACAAAAAACACTCCGCTTTAATTAAAGTAAGAAGCAATATGAATACTTGGTTTGCAATTAAATGACTGAAATAATAGAGAAACTAATAATAACAAAAACAAATAATCCTACTATACCTCATGATTTCGTTGTAAAATTAATACGGTCGATGAAAAACCGATTAAGAGCTGTAATTAGGGCTAGGGAACGGAATACACGGATATGTGCGGTCATCGGAAAACTTGAGATTGGAGATGGCCGATGCATTCCACCACCAGTTTTTATGACAAGTCTTTTACAGTTCAAGCGGTGCGATTCTAGAATGCCTTGCCCGTGTCGATAAGGCGTGCTCAATCTTTGTCCACTTTTAAAATTCTGGTAAAAAAACACTTCCTCTCTCCTTAAGGTGAAAGCGCCAGGGTATCCCGCGAAATTCAAATTTTCTTACGTTTTTTGCAATTTGCAGGTTGTATATTGATTAAAATATGATTCGCGACCGTAACAAATATGTATTTACAGAATTATAAACATTAAAGTCACCAATACAACTCTCTAAGACCAAGTAATTCTATTGAATGACTATTTCATGATATCTTAACATTTCAGGATTATACTTACTTAAGGAATTGTATTACTATCCTGTAAATACATATTTGTTACGGTCGCGTATCATACTTTAATCAACATACACCCAGACACTGAGTTGCAAATTGCAAAAATCGCAAGAAAATTTGAATTTCGCGAGCTACCTTAGCGCTTCCCCCTTAAACATCATCATTACATAAAGATCCCTGCCCCTGTTTCATGTTTATTATTGTATATATATACAGGGTGTAAGAGACAGCCCTCCGCAGACTGATGGAGTGATTCAGTATATCATACTAAGATGACCGGTACATGAAATTATTTCAGGAACGTTATGGGAATGCAATAAATGTGATTTGTTTTATTATCTAACACGCAATGTATCGTTACCGTGGCGAAACGCGCGTTGCGAACGGCAGCGCTGCGAGCCTTCGGCCGCCAAGTATTTCAACATCCATTGCTGATTTTTGGTTTTTAGCTGTTTTATTTACATAAATGGAGTGCTGCGTACAGAGAACTTAATTTTACATTGAAATAAAGGAATAGTAACTGAAAATACGATAAAAAATATGAAAATTTTCTTGAGAATATTTCCAGTGGAATATGATTCAAAATAAGGAGCTGATGCATTCCCTGTTAGTTTGCGGAGGGCTGTCCCTTACACCCTGCATATATATATAGGGTGACTGGTAATTAGTGACCGATACTTAAACACATGATTTTACACATGATAACAAGCAACTTTTACTATGGGACCAATCCTGAAATCGCGAAAAAAAAATCAGCTCTTCCTTACATTTATGTTCGCATAACTCGTCAAAATGTAGGGACCAGCTGATTTTTTTTCGCGATTTCAGGATTGGTGCCATAGTAAAAGTTGCTTGTTATCATGTGTAAAATCATGTGTTTAAGTATCGGTCACTAATTACCAGTCATCCTATATATAATCGTATGGTATGTATGTATTTATCTATATATATAAAAGGAGAAACTGACTGACTGACTGACTGACTGACTGACATATCAACGCACAGCCGAAACTACTGGGACTAGGAACGTGAAATTTTGCATACGGCTTCCTTTTATAATGTAGGGGAGCACTAAGAAGGGGTTTTTGGAAATTCGACCTTTAAGGGGGTAAAAAGGGGGTATTTCGTTTGTATGAAAAACCTTATTCCTTGAGTTAATAAACTTGAAACTTGGCCCAAATACTTATCTTAATAAATTATGAACTTTGTAATTTTAGGTTTGGAAATATCCTAAACGATTTTTTGAAATTCTACCCCTGTGGGGGTGAAAACCGGGGATATAGTTTAGATGAAAAATCTTATTCATTTGGTTAATAAACTTGAAACTTGGCACGAATATTTGCCTAAATAAGCAACAAAGTTTCTTGCTATTGGTTTTTCAAAACTACCCCTGACGGGGTGAGAAGGGGTAATTAGATTTTTAAGAGGAGGATTTTACTGTGTGGCTTGATTAACTCAAAAATTGGTATAAGAAATCTTTGATTTCAGTTGGGGAAAAATCCGAAACGATCTTTCGAAATTCCACCCCTGTGGGGGAGAAAAGAGGGGATACAGATTATATGAAAAATCTTATTCCTTTGGTTAATACACTTGAAACATGGCAATATTTGCCTCAGGAAATAATATAAATTGTCACTCTTAGTTTTTTTAAAACAAGTAAGGAACACTAGGACCGTAAGAACAGTAAGGAATATAACGCGCTGTCATATTAACTCGAAACTCGGTACTAATACTTTTTCGGAAGTCAGTGTCTTTGGATCTGTATTTTAGGTTTTTGCCACTGACTTCCGAAATTAAAGTTATTTTTCACTTTGTAGTGTTTGTTTTGGAAGTCGATTGTTTTTGTTGTTCACTTTTTAGTGGGTCTGTTTGTAATTTATCTGAGTTACAATAGCCTAATGACAACTGCTCATCACTTTTTACAAAACGTTGCTTTTCCCGAAGCAGGGACGTTAATTGTTGAGGAGTTCTCTTGGTACTTCACTAACAGCTCCACTTCACCATATGCATTGTGACGAGCTTCTGCTTAGCAATAATTTTAAAGTAATGGAATCGCAACCCGTGAAATACTTATTATTGAGTTGTTCCAGTGGCCATCTTACCATCTGCGGTCTTCGTCATCAGTTCCACTTCACCAAATGTTGCTTTCCGAGAGGAAATGCACAAGTTACTATAAAAAAATACCAAAATCGCTATAGGTGCGCCTATATTGAAGAGTTCTCACAATTTCTCTAGGATCCCATCATCATATCCTGACCTGATGACAATGGGACCACCTGGAAAGTATACCCTTTCAAACAAAAAAAGAATTTTCCTAATCGGTCCAGCCGTCTTCGAGTAATCGGGGAACCATAAAAAAGAAGATTCCGAAGAACTGAGAACCTCCTCCTGTTTTGAACTCGGTTATAAATAATTTATAGCCAGAGTGCATCTCATGACATTTCCAATAAGCCCCAACACGGCTAGGATACATTGTTTTATTACTGTTCTGAGTTCAATGGTACCATTTTCATCAGAAACATTATTTAAATTTGCTTCGTCATAGTCGTTTAACTATCTTAATCAAGATATCTTATCGCCACCCGTGAAATACTTATCATTGATGAGTTCCTGTAGCCATCTGTGGTCTTCTTCGTCAGTTCCACTTCACCAAATCATACTTTCTGAATGCAAATGCTTGATTTATTGACGAAAATACCAAAATCACTATGTGTTTGCCAATAATATTTGAGGATTTCCCTCAATTCCTCATGGATCCTATCATCAGAACTGGATTTGGATAAAAATGGGACCAATCTGGAAGTCCAATCCTTTCAAATATAAAATATTTTTTAAAATCGGTTTATAAATAACGGAGTAACGGTAACAAACATTAAAAAAAAACCATACAACCGAATTGATAACCTCCTTCTTTTTTTAAAGTCGGTTAAAAATAGTAACGAAGTCAGAACTGTGCATTGCATATATTTAAAAAGAAGTGATTGAACGAGTCTGTTGCGCACACTAAGTATAGTTTTTAGAATTTTTGTCCGTTTTGTTGGTTGTTTGTCGGGATGTATGTTCCGGATTGGCGCAAAAACGGTTGATTGAATGTAGAGGAAATTTGGCATACAGATGTTTTAGAACCTGGATTAACACGTAGGGTAGGTACTAATTTTATATATTCCAACATACACGTGGGCGAAGCCGCGGGCAAAAGCTAGTTGTATATATAACTGGTGCACCACTGACTACTTACAGTATTTTCGGTTTATTCCCGGTCGTCCCCGCCCCGTCGTCCCCACTGGGTACAAGTGGGAAAAAAATAGGGTGTAATCCTGGTCGTCCCCGCTCCGTCGTCCCCACTGGGCACGAGTGGAAAAAAAAAAGTTCCAATCGTCACCACTGGGGAGGAACGAAACTCTTTTTTCCCACTCGTGCCCAGTGGGGACGACGGGGCGGGGACGACCGGGAATAAACCGTATTGTCTCTCTTTTAATCCATCCAAAGGTTATCAGTAAAAGATCGCCTTTAGCAATAAGACCGCCCATTGTGTCACCCTATGTGTAAAATTCCTACATTTATATCTGTAATTTTTATGGTGTACAATAAAGAGTATTTATTCTTTTCTACACCTTGATACATTTTTAACAATAATAATTATTGTTATTTTGTTTGATTTTTGTGCCCTAAAACCCCTTATGGGTATTTTGTATACTGTTTTTCGATATCATTAGAAAAGTACAGAAATAAACTTTCAATTGATCATCCATCATTAAAATTAAAGATAGTTCAGGCTTGATACGCTACAAGAATGATCAAGTCATAAGTATGTGCTCAAATTTCTACACACATCTGTATTCCAAAAACAATGTAAACGCCGCTTCAAATCCTTCCCAGAAGACCGCATCCATTCCTTTGCACACCCCCAATGTAACACCAATTACCAGTTACGAAGTGCATTGCGCGTTACGCAGCATGAAATAAAAGTCCCGGTGCAGACGGCATTTCTACAGAAGCCCTCAGAATCGGAGAATCAGAGCTACTTCCATAAATCACCAATCTGTTTAATTCTGCTGAATGCTGGTGCGGTCCCCGCAAAGTTTTGCCACTCCCTCGTAATCTTACTACACAAAAAAGGCGATAAAACTGACATTAATAACTACCGCCCCATTAGCCTTGTGTCAGATTTGTGCCGTTGTAACAGTTATTGAAAATCGCATCTCACAACAACTAGATTCCCATCAACCTCCTGAACAGGCTGGATTCAGACGAGGCCTCCACCAACTTATTGAAGTGCAAATAGCAGAATTTAAAATACCGTTGTATCTGGCATTCGTCGATTATGCAAAGGCCTTCGGCAACATCAACCACAATTCACTTTTCAATGAGCTGAGTAGCCAAAATATAGAACCCACCTACCTGGTAACTTGTGGTCAACAACGTAATAAATGATATGAAGGGGTGCATCAGATCTTTGTTGTGTCCCTACATCGTTGCGCAGTAAAAGGTTGACACAGAAACCTGGTGATCATCCTGGTGGAAATATCTAAAGATCGTTGTAGAATAAGTTAACACCATGGCTCACTTCATGCATGGTTAGGTTAATGATTCTTTAGGCAGTCGTGACTACGTCAAATGGTGCACGTCTCTCTACATAGTTTAGTTCTCACATGTATAATTTGAACTTGAATAATGTAACCAATATTTTGATATAAAAGACTGTCCATAGAGTTTCTTGTCCGTTCTCCTCTATAAGGAACCAATTACGGAATGGGCAACTAGCTTCATCTTTCTGAATGACAAAAAAAAATTCAAAAGTGCTTGCAATTGATGTATAATGTTGTTTGACACTACGTTTCTCTACTTATTCCAGTGCCAGCGGACGGTGTGAAGGGCAAGACGTGGGGTCCGTCCACCGTGCACCAGCGCTCGCGCACGCAGTTGCCGCACGCGCACGCCGCGCCACCGCGCCCTCGCCACGCGCGCTTCAGCAGCTCCGCGCCCGAGCTGCCGCCCGCCTCGCGCCCCGCAGGTAACCCGCCCCGCCTCCCCCTCCCCGTCATCGCGTGTCGCGAGCACGTGTCGCGGCACCCCGAGCGCGCGCCCGAGCTGCCACGCAAGCGCAGCGGCAGTCATGACGACCTCCTCTACGAGAACACGTCGCCGCGACGCAACCGCTTCCTCCTCTGTCCCATGTTCACTTCGACGGCCGATATACCAAATCAGTACGACACAGTGTTCGATGTGCCACTAGAACGCGCACGGCGTAAGGGCAGCCACGGCGAGGTCAAGCGCAGCTTCTTAAAAAGCATTCGCTCCAACAGCCTCGCCGGGCTACTCGCCGTCGCCGGGAATCTCTCCTCCGAAACGACGGAACTCCTTCGAGACGACTAGTTTGGGCTAAAGTTCGGTTACACGCAATTACGTACCGTCCACGAGACGAATGTTCGAGAAAATACGAAAAAAGGTTAAAAAAAAAATAAGAAAAATTCCATAAAATTAAATTCGTGGGCGGTGCTGCAGTTTTTTGTTTTCGAAGCGGAATTATTCCGATCCTTTTTTTTGGCTACTATCTTCTGTGGACAGTACAAAAATGTTGCCATATTAAAGACATATCATTTCTTACTAACACATTCCTCCACATTGCATTTGACAGATTTAATTTCTTTTTAAAAATATGCCTTTTCTAAAAGCTTATCTACTCTCATATATCGTAAAATTCGAATTATAAACTTCAAAACGAGTTTAAATTGACATACTTTATAAACACAATACCGAAATTTAAAAATACAATCATATTATATCACTTTCTCTAACAAAATAATGTTATAAAATATTTTTTTACCATTACGATACAGGGCAAGTCCAAGAAGTTATCACCAAGGAGTTACCATCAATTATTTTTTTCTAACGGAACGCATATGCGGGGCGCTCCATTTTTATAGCATTACAAAAAAGTTTTGATTCCAATTTTTACTTGTCTGTCGCAGCGCCGCTTTAGCGCATGCGCGGTGATGCGGGGTGATGTGCTGGGTTTTAGGTTTAGCCCCATTCCATACGTTTTGTTGTACTTGAATTTCGTGGCAATTTTTTTATTCTTGCTTAAAAATGTCTAATATCAGCGAATGTGAAGAAAATTTTGAATACGCCGGATATTTTAGAAGCAGCGACAGACATGACTCAAATCTAATATTTAATTATTATTATATTTAAGTACCAGCAAAGTCGAGAAAATTATACATAATTATGATAAATGCTATCACGACTTTTGGCATGGCAAATGCAAAAAAGGCTATGATCTTTAATTTAATAGTTTCAATCCCAAAGTATGAGAGTAGATAAAATAGTGTATGAAACTGCACACACCTAGCTATTAAAACAGTCGTGTGATACTATTAAAAACCTCGTCTACGGCTCGGTTTATACACACACTCGTGTTTTAACATTTTATTCGCCCGACTTCTCATCAGCTGTCGTGCCCCCAGCGCCCGGCACAGTGAATTATTACGGTATTTGGTCGTAAATATACGACCCTGGCGAAATGGACACGAAAAATATTTGTCGGATTAATCCGGCGTAGGCGGTTAAAGGGTTAAGGCTGCTTTTCCACCAGAGATGTGCTAAGTAGCTATGCTGCAAGGATGTGAAAGCTTAGCTACGAAACTATGTGACCGTTTCCACTAATGCTAAGCTGTGTAGTGGAACGAGTAAGATGTGCTATGAAGATGCGCCGCCGCGAGGAAGATGCGCAGCTCGAGCTATGCGATGCATCGGCAGTAAGGAAGGCCATAATATATAGCTACACCACTCGCGCATCCGGCGCATCCATAGCTCCCATCCATAGCATGCATCCATAGCAAGCATCCATAGCACGCATCCATGGCACGCATCCTTCTATATAAAAAACATAGCTTAGTTGAACCCGTTTCCCCCAATGCTATGCTATGTGGACCAATGAATATGATTGGTGGATATCAAACGCATCCATAGCAACGTAGCATAGCACATCTCTGGTGGAAAAGCAGCCTAATACATTACATTATGCAGCAGTTTCATAAACTACTATTATTTAACTTATTAAGTGTTAATAAAGCAACAAAACTTTACCCCAAACTACAATTTCGAATAACGAGATCGATATTTTATTTCTATACTCCCCGTCTTTACGAAAAACGAGTTCACCTAAAATTCGATTATACTTCGACGCGAACTAATTATTTTTCGAAAGAGACGAACATAATCTCGAAACAATCGGCTGATACATCTTTCTGTCTGTAAATATGTTACTTAGTTATTGAAGTTCCAAGGATTTGATTTTAGTACGTAAGTTTAGTTTTTAAGGATTTTAAAAAGACTTATTTTTGTAGTGTGTATTGTTTAGTCGTAATCGTAAATACCAGTGTCTGTTTTCTTTACGTAAAATTATACGTGTTTTACAGCGGTAAACTAGAGTAAAAAATCAAAAAATACGTTTTTCGGTTTATATAAATAAAATTGTAACATATTATGCATTTATTTCGAAAAAAATATAGTTTACCGTGGTAAATAATCCTATTTTACATACAGTACATTGACAATCAAATGGAACATGAGATCTGTTATTTACAGTAAAATATCTATTTTTCAGGATTAGTTTGTTTAAGTTTCGTGTTATTTGGCCAATTGTAGTTTTTTATTTCATTTCAAAATATCTCAAAGCAACTAAATATTGTATTGTTTCAAAATATTCCATCTTTCATACAGGATTTGAAAAGTAAATATTAGCTATTGAATCAGAGATGGTGTAGTGCAGGTGAAGACATACATAAATAGGGTGCTTTCTTTTAAAAAGTTTGATTGGCTAAATAACAGCAGCACTTTAACCAGCCAATATCAGCATTTACAGAACGGTATGAAACGATAGACAAACTAGTAAATAATTTATCTTGTAGTTAGGAAATTGTTAAGAAACTTCTATTTAAATTAAAAGACTACGTTTACTGTGAAATGTTTCGACTGACCACAAATTTTTAATTTTGGATCTTGCCAAATTGTATGAAAAATAACAATAAATATGACATAAAGAAAAAAATCTTGCAAACGTACTTTTTCTTTTTGATATATTTGTTGTAAGAAAAGGAAAAAGATAGCCAATTGTATGAATGTTCTTTTTAATAAATTATTTGTTTAACGTCAGCCAATTTGTCTGTTTATTCGCTGCGCTTAAGGAACCTCTCAAGACAACTTGCTCTATCCTTGTGAGTATGTTTTTTAATATTCCAAATTTATTAAGAACGCGTTCTAATTAAAAGTCTCGAATTATTAAGCGCTATTGAGACTTGCAAGTAACTGCTAAAGCTACAAAATGTTGTCAATCTCCATTTTTGTAAGTATGTAGGTAGTCATTTTTTGTAGATATTTTTATAGTGCTTGAATTTTGTTGATAATTCGGATGTAGATTTTTTTAAGCCAAAATTGCATGCTTCATAGTTATTTCGTGGCGTGACGTGGTCATAAAATGTGGGAGCAAGACGACACGAGTCTCGGAATTGAGTTTTTAGAAATCCGTGTGCTACTCGCATGCTTTATGACTGCGAGTGCCGAGTATTGGCGTTAAGTTTAGTTGTTCAGTACAAAAATATTATGTGGTATTAGTTGCTAGTCTCAGTTGTTAGTCTCGATTAGGACGCGTTCTCTCCATGTCACAAATCCATTGGCAGTTGTGGCAAATATAAGGGAACACTACTATAAGTTAGTTCGTACTGTTTGGAATTGATTTGATTGTATAATATCGTTGTGTCGAGCGTGCGATACTCAAGTGTGCTAAATATACTCCTTTGTTTATTTTATTATCTGATGGCACGGCCAATTGAAGATGAAAATAACCACATAAATAGTTGGACCCTCTATTAAAAGCAATAGAGGTGTATGCATATTATTTTCGATAACAACGGTTACTCTAAAATGCAATTCTGTTTTTTTTTTTGTTCAAGAGGTTTTCGATGATTGGCCGTATCATCCTGCACAGTTTGTAATTTTTATCATTACAGTAATCTAGTAACAGTTTTGACATTTTTTTTATATATATTTTTTTCGTTTTGTAAATTGTAAGCATTTGTTTGCTTTCAGCCAAGTTTTTTTTTATTAATTTTAAACACGTTATCTATAAGTGCTATGCATGCTTACCAGTTCATAATATATGCTATATACAGTTTTTAAGGTATATATGTATCTGTTGTACTTACTTATTTGTTAGTTATTATGAATTTCGCTTTTATCACCACGTCATTATAATGGCACGCTTTCAAATGTTTACAATGATTCGGATATCTAATAACGTGTATTTGGATGACTATATGATTTATTTGTACGCTGCAGTACCTAGATATTTTTTATTTGCGATTTTTTTTATTTTTTCGTAGATAGATTTATTTATTTTTAAATCTCAGCTGCCACTGCCAGATAGTTTTCGCTTTATTTTTTTGAATGCCCCACTCGAAAAACATATATTTTTTTTTAAATAAAATCATATATTCGTCCAAGTGAAGTAGCGAGTATGTACAGAGTACAAACTGTATCCCCTGTAACAATCAGTAACAATGTTCCTGACGGTGGTGGTCTAGTATTACTATACGATATACCTGATCGAGAGGCTCGCGTCGCATGAGACGTCTCGGAGCGGTGGTCTGCCTGTATGTCCCGGAAATGGGACGTAATTGGGACATTCGGTTATTTCGTTGATATTCGTCAGCTTTAGTGGTATGAAAAGTGTCGTTCTGATAGTCATGAAGTTAATAGAAAGGTATTTATAAAAATATTTGCATTAAAATAATTCAGATAATTGATTCTGACGATTTTTTAAATTTTGCCAGCGTATGTATATATGTAAATGGGGGTAATTTTTGAGTGAGGCACATACATTTTAGTTTTCGTTATATTTCAAGTAAGACGTAGAAGTTAAATCGGGACATTCCGTTCATAGTTATAATACACCGGGACATACAGCAGCCTCATCCTCGATAATTATAAGACGCTCGAAAAACAATTTGTAAAAAAGATTATAGCTCTTCGGTGATCTGGTTCTTTCATAGTTAAGTATATAGATTCTTTTTATATATCAAATAAACCTTTTCCATAAAATCGAAATTGGTGTATTTTTTTAACATGGGTTTACTAATCATTTAATTACTAACAAGATCCCTATAACATTTGAAGAAAATTGAAAAGAGCCATAGAAACAAATACAGATGAAAATTAGAACAGATTAAAAATCGGTGTTGGATGACGCGCTTTCGCTTGCTCACTATGGCTATTATCCTAATTCGGGAAAGGTTGAAAATGATAACAAGTTATTATTAACAATGATATTTTGATTTGTTATAAGTTCAAAGTGCTATCAAGTATTATTTGCACAATGTAAGTATAATAGATTCTCGTTTTATTTTGTTTGTTATATTTAATAGAAATTTTATTGCTTCTTATTGAATGAACTGTTTGGCATGTATAGTATGAGACTATTTATTTTTCTTGCATGGTATTTAAAAAAGAATACAGGAAGAATGAAAGGTTCAATACAACTTTTTAGATTATTTTCAGAAATCCTTGAACACTTTGTATTTTTCCTCTATTTTCGTTCAATATAGTTTATTTATTCATTTTATACACTGTTTATTGCACACCTCGGTATTGATATAAATAATATGTTTATTTCCTTGTAAATAACAGTGTATGAATAGCTATAATGTACGGACTGCGTAGTTTTGATGTGAAATCGTTTTAGACTTTATTTCATATGGAATAAAGTTCATTTTCATGAGTGTCACATGGAACGTAAATCGGTAGACCTTTAATACAACACCAATCATGATTGTTTTTCGTTTACCCTGTAGAATTTTTGTGCCTGATACCGTCTAGTTTTCCGTATACCATATTAATTTTTAGTTAATCATACATAATAAAGCAGAATAGAACAAAACAAAGACTTTATTTAATTACTCAAGTTGAACAACAATAGTTAAGGATGTGATTACAAATAACAGAGCTGTATCTATCCAATACTCATTGCAACTATCGATATTAAACATCACTAAGTGTTGTCTTATAACCATATTCTTATGAGTTTAAATCGTAATATCAGGCTGTAATGTTCCTACAGCAGAGCAAAGTCGCTACACAGAAGTAATTAATATTGACAATAAAGAGGTAAAACGCTATTGACATGCAGTATTTCACATCGAAACTTCCCAGCCGTACACAACCTCACGCACGCACACAAACACACTAATACCTATGTTTTCATTCACATAGGTTGTTTTCTTCCTTACACAGACTTCAGTCCGGACGACTGGGGACCTGAATTTCCGCTGTCGTCTGCTTCTCGATACTCTGTGCCGATGCCTACCCTGTATAGTACTGAAGGTATGTTGATGGTTTACGGCCGACCCCAATAACCTATCTATCACCAGTTTTGGCATACTGGAGATAGAAAAACCTATTTATAACCCCCAACGGGTGGGTTTTAACGTCCCAATAATCTATAAGAGATTATCGAATCGAGGTTATGGAATCTTACCGGCCTGATATAAGGACAGATATAATTATACTGTCTACCATCAATAGCGATCTGTTTTTTACTGAAAATAGGTTATTGGGTTCGGCCGTTACTGTGCTGCAAAGAGTTCTAAAACAATGTAGAACACTAAATAACCTGCAACAGTGATATTTCGACCGTTAGATGAGAGACATCCATGTGCAAATCATCTTCCTGTCCTTGTCCCATGTTACATGGGGTCGGCGCAATACGTTTTCTCTTTCCGTTTTCCCCTGTGAACCGTCACGCTATCATTCACTCCCTTCTCTTTCATATCATTCCTCACGCAATCCATCCATCTTTTCTTTGGCCTTCCTCTCCCTCTCCATCCATCAACATTTATATTTTATTTATTTATTTATTAACTTTTCTGTCACTGGCGCCACTTTCAAACTTCCCTCCCTTATATACTCATTTTTTACTTTATCCATTT